>CM077156.1:4310443-4680455 GCA_039583875.1 Platanthera guangdongensis
ATAGCAGGCAATGCATTTCTGAATTCCACCATAGCTAAGGCCACTACTCTAGCGCTAATGGCGGTCATATCTGCAGGGTCTGGCACTGCTGGTGTTGTTGGTGCTGCTGGTGCTGCTGGTGCTGATGGTGCTGCAGGTGCTGCTGGTGCTGCTGGTGTTGCTGGTGTTGCTGGTGCTGCTGGTGTTGCTGGTGCTGCAGGTGCTGCTGGTGCTGCTGGTGCTGCTGATGCGCTATCATCACTCATAGCTATCTTAGGTGTTGAATTCTGGCGAGAAGGCTCGCCGACCTCACTAGTACGTGGTACCTATAACGCGTGTGGATATGAAATATTTATTCTTGAGAGAAATACCATAAAGGATTTACTAAGAAGGGCAAACTTAAACGCATGCACAACTGGGAACTAAATAAAATTCGGTGACACTATCGTCGAATGAGTAATAGAGACGAAATCCTATGGATCTGTGAATTTTCTAGGTCATGGGATCCTAAACCTCCCTCTGATACCAATTTGTAACACCACATCCCAGTTAACAACAAATCAGCCATCCGGCCGGGTCAGCGATATGAAGAAAACCAAGAAACAGTATTAAAACTAGTACATAACAGACATAATTGAAAGAACTGAAATGAAACCTTACAGCGGAAGTTGCATAAGAATCTAAGGTTAACAGTGTACCTCATCCTGGTGTTTTCACAGAGCCACTAAAAACAATGAATAGAAAACAATTAACTGCATATCTGAAAGTTTTACAATAAGTCTGATACGAAAAAATCTTGAACATTAATATTACATGTATTCAAAATTAAACAGTAAGGTACTAAAATAAAACAACTGAAAGGGAAAAACAAACTATAAGAGCGATTCCAAAAACACGTTCATCCTAAGCATAGTTCCCACCTGGGAGCCCTATAAAAACATGCCCAAAACATGGGTCATCCCAAAGGGAGAGTAAGAAAAACTATTTCTTCTAGTGACACTAAAAATTGTTTTTAGAATAAGTTCGCATGTTTTAGAAATACTTTTGTGCTATAATAAAAACTGTATGCTAGTGCACTGTGCATGGTTTTCTAAAAGTAAAAATAGCAAAATAAATGATTGTTCTAGTTACTTATAATGTGAAGTTTTACTCAAGTTTCGAATAATTTGGTTAACTATGAGTTTCTAGGGTTCGGCCTAAACTTGAATTCTAAGTTCACTTATGATTATCCTTCGACAAGGCACTAGACAGAGTAGCTCTTAACGCGCAACACTAGTCTAACGATCTGAGTCTTACTAACGAACTCAAGTGTTCTAGTGTCTCACGAACACAGTCTCGAATCTACTAATTTTTAAACCGGGGTATAGTCCCCAAACAATTTGACTCAGCGGGTATACTACCACCCACAAGACTGATAGTGCGCCTCTATCAAAAACGGGAGAAGATCTCCACCGTGCCTACACAACATTTTTTGTCTAATGCTACTCTGCTTGTCAATCTAACTGGATGACTATATTGCTCGCTTGGCCTAACTGTTCGGGACTTATCAAAATGAAACACATATTGCATATACTAGCTAAACAGTAATTGCATTAGTAATCTCTATTGATAATAAGAATTTCCTACCCTCGTAACATTTTTTATGAACTATACTAAACATTAATATACAAGTTATCTGATATGTCTAGCCAGGAAAAATAAGAATTTCTTACCTCAAAAGTGCGACGCTCATAAACGCGGCGGGGAGGCATGGTTTCTTCTAGGTTACTTGCAACACTTGAGTACTTTCCTGGCCTATGCGAACTTGAACTCTAGACCTAGGAGAAACATAAGCCCTAATTAATTCCATAAGTAATTTCCAAGGGTTTCAACTGATAAAAGGGAAAAAAAGGTATCTTTGTGAAAACAGAAACACTAAAATTATTAGTCTAAAGGAATATTACCTTGCTGAGTAGTGGGGAGAACAACTTATACCCAAAATCGAAAATACCCCAAAAGACGAGTCAGCCTCAAAACCGCTGGATTTTGCTAGGACCCACAACGACGCTAGAAATCACGGCAAGGAAACAAGCCAACCGCTTAGCGACAGACCCTCACTGAAAGGACTCGTCCAGTCTCCTGGAAGAGGAAAAAAATGGTCGGCCAGGGTTGAAGATCCTGGAGAGAAAAAGGGGAAAATTTACTAGAATCAGGGGGAAGAGAGGGATCTACAACCTCTATTATGGCTAGAGAAACCAAAAAAACAAACAAAAATCGGAAAGCTTTGACTTACCTGCGGGAACCGTTGCCAATCGGCGAGGAAAACCTACAAGGATCGGTCGATGTAACCTACCGAAGAGGGAGAAGATGCCGGCCGATGATGCAGAGGGTGGCAGAGGCTTCGATTCAACGCCAAGAGGCGAGCTAGGAGGAGCGGCGGTTCCGTTTCCGCCCGGGATCGATCTCGAACAGGAGAACTGGAATAATCGCGCAGAGAGGTTTGCGGGTTTTAAAAACCCAGCGACGAACCAGACGGTTATATGAACTGCTCAAGGGTTCAACCGACACCCCCTTTTTGAGATGCTCTAGGGATTACACTCCACTACCTAGAATTTGTCCAACACCTTCGCATTAAATAATTTACATGTGGTGAACACGTACACAACGACTGAATTTACTCAATATCTAATGTAATAACATTTTACCCTACTAAACTCGTACCTTGACATGATGTTGCCTCGATCAAACACGCTCGCGATCATATCCTGATATAATTATATTTTGTA
The DNA here is from genome assembly GCA_039583875.1 of Platanthera guangdongensis. Classification (NCBI taxonomy): domain Eukaryota; kingdom Viridiplantae; phylum Streptophyta; class Magnoliopsida; order Asparagales; family Orchidaceae; genus Platanthera; species Platanthera guangdongensis. Next base: position 4,313,188 of record CM077156.1, read on the forward strand.
TCAGTAAACGGATGTTACAGACAAAGCCACGAGTAGGCCCATATCCGCATCATAAATTAATATCAATATTTATCCTTCAACAATTTTTCTACCTCATAGGCTGCTCATTGTTGCAGGGTTCTGCATTATTGCACGAGTTGTCGCATCTGAATATTCATTCCGTTACAAAAAAATGTGCAATAAACAAAAAAACAACAAAAGGCATTCATCAAGATCACCTTTGTGAATAAGAGTTCAAATTGCCAGCTCCAAAGTTACTTAGCAACCACAGTACCTGCAAACAACATAATTAACATCAGTTCTATACAAACTATCTACTCAAGCTTCCATTATGAAATTTTCTAAACTTTATGAAAATTGCAAACCTATCCACTCTTTCCATCAAAAACTCCAGACTATCAATGACTTGGTGCAAGCATGTAGATAAAAAATAACACTTTCCAGTTTTATTATCACATATATCCCTCTCTTGATGCAACGTAAGAATGAAAAAGTGGTGTCTTAACGTTAACCAATAAGTACTTTCTTCATAATGCACAAATACATCAAAATGAAGATACATAATTATTTTAATTTCTAAAATAAAGCAATGTTATCACTATCGTTATATAAAAAGACAACCATCTACTAGCAATGGTCATATTTCAACACCCTAAAGCATCACCCAAAATCGAGTTACATTTGAAAGTAATGGGAGATTTCATCTGTACAGCCATCTTTGGTCTCTGTAAAATTTCCATTTGAAGAGCTTTCTTCTTAGGCTTCATTTGGTAGAGCGGTTGCGGTTATAAAAGGAGTTGTTGTAGATGGAGCTGTTGGAAACTGGATGCTGGAAATGGAGATCTGTTTGGATAGTCTGTGTTTGCAGAGCTGTTCAAAACAGAGAACTGTCTGACAAAACAACGGTGGAGTTTTGTAAATATTTTTTTTTAAAAATTATTATATATTTTTATAAATTATTTTTTATAATATATGTATATATATTGCTGTGTGTGTGTGTTTTCATGTATGTTAAGTGTGTGTGAGTGTGTGTTCATATGTATGTTTGAACTGGGCCTTACGGTCACAAGCACTAGCAGAAGATAAGTTTATTTGCAGTACTATGCAGTATTTGGCCAGAAATGGGTCAAGAGATAGGGGACAAAATGTGGAAGATCATCATGGTCTGCTAATAGCAGAAGATAAGTTTATTTGCAGTACTATGCAGTACTTGGCCAGAAATGGGCCAAGAGATAGGGGACAAAATGTGGAAGATCATCATGGTCTGCTAATAGTAGAACTCTGAGCAATGGTTTAGGAAGACCATGGGCTACACCTTGACCTCAAGACCCTACCACAATACCCCCCTAATACCCCCCCCCCCCCCCCCCCCACACACACACACACGTATAGATGAACACACACACACACACACACACACACACACACACACACACGTATAGATGAACACACACACACACACACACACACACGTATAGATGAACACACACACACGTATAGATGAACACACGCACACACACACACACACACACACACACACACACACACATGTATAGATGAACACACACACACACACACACACACACACACACACACACACACACACACACACACACACACACACACACACACACACACACACACACACACCACACACCACAACAACACACACACACACACACACACACGTATAGATGAACACACACACACACACACACACACACACACACGTATAGATGAACACACACACACACACACACACACACACACACACACGTATAGATGAACACACACACACACACACACACACACACATAGATGAACACACACACACACACACACACACACACACACATATAGATGAAACACACACACACACACACACATATAGATGAACACACACACAAACACACACACACACACACACATATAGATGAACACACACACACACACACACACACACACACACACACACAGATGAACACACACACACACACATATAGATGAACACACACACACACACATATAGATGAACACACACACACACACACATATAGATGAACACACACACACACACACACACACACACACACACACACACACACACACACATAGATGAACACACACACTGTTAGGGAGAAACTACAAAGGAGCAACTAAGAGAGAAGATCTAGGTATTAAGAGAGGATTTAGGGTTAGGAGGAAGAAGGAGGCTACCTGATTATACTCTGCATAACCCCCAAAAGGGGGCTGCCCGGATATATTTATATCCGGGCCCGGAAGGGCCGGCCGGCCCTTCCCAAAGGGGCTGAACCCGCCTGGTTCAGCCCCTGGCCGGCCGGTTCACTGATTGGGGGCTGAACCGGAAGGTTCAGCCCAGTTGTTTAGCGCATCCTTGCTCCTCCGAACATAGTGGCGACCCGTAAAGCGTAGCGGGGGCGTAACATTCCCCTCCCCATCAAGAACCAACTTGTCCGCAAGGTGGTAATCCGGGTAGAGCTCCTTGAAGTCGAAGAAGTCTACCCAAGAGTTGTGCGCTGCCGGCAGATTCTTCCACTGGACCAAGAGCTCGGGCCGGTATTCCGTGCCCCGAATCTTCCACCTGTGCCGTAAGATATCCGCAGGTAGCGGACGCAGCTCGCCCGCAGGCGTACCTCGGGTAGAAAAGAACTTGGCTGGACATGCGGACCCAACTTCCGCTTGAGCAAAGAGACGTGAAAGGTAGGATGAATGCGGGAACCGGCCGGTAACGCCAACGTATAAGCCACCGGCCCCACCCTGCTGAGGATCTGAAAGGGGCCGTAGTAGCGCGGAGAAAGCTTATGGTTGCCACGACGAGCCACAGACAACTGCCGGTACGGCTGGAGCTTGAGAAAAACTTCATCTCCCACGGCGAACTCCCGCTCTGTGCGGTGTTTGTCCGCTTGGGACTTCATGCGTTCCTGTGCCAGGCGGAGGTTCTCCCGAAGAGTGACTAACATACGATCCCGATCCAGAAGAGCCCGATCCACGGCCGGAAGGGCAGTGCTGCCAGGTTCATAACTGGCCAAGGTCGGAGGAGGGCGGCCGTAAACCACCTCAAACGGTGTCATCCGGCTGGCGGAATGATAGGACGTATTGTAACAGTACTCTGCCCAGTGTAACCAATCCGGCCAACTCCGAGGCTCATCCATCACAAAGCAACGAAGATATGTCTCGACACCCCGATTGAGGACCTCCGTCTGACCGTCCGACTGCGGATGATTGGCCGTGCTGAAGTGTAAGCGGGTACCCTGCAACCTGAAGAGCTCCCGCCAGAACCCACTGACGAAGGTAGGATCGCGATCCGAAATAATGGCCCGAGGAAGGCCATGCAGGCGAACAATGTCCCGAGCAAAAACGACAGACTCCCCGGTATACGGATGGCTGAGGGCCAGAAAATGGCCGTACTTTGAAAGCTTATCCACGACCACCAAAATGACGGACTTGCCCTTCGACTTAGGCAGCCCATCGATAAAATCCATGAAAACTGTGTCCCAAATAAGCTGCGGAATATCCAATGGTACGAGGAGCCCGGCCGGAGAAGAAGTCTCATATTTCTGTCGCTGACAGATGTCACAGTGGCGAACAAACTGCTGAATGTCCCGCCGCATGCCGGCCCAAAACACGTTTGCGCGCGCCCGCTGGAGGGTCCGGAGCACCCCCGCATGGCCGCTGGTGGGAGAGGAGTGGAACTCATGCATCAGAACCGTCTTCCAAGCTGAATTGGCGGGAACGACCACCCGTCCCCGATAGTATAGCCGGCCGTTACCCAAGTGATAGCCGGTCGGCCCCGGCTCGCCCCGCTGTAAAGAGTCCACCAATGGCCGAAGCGTGTCGGACCGCAACACTTCCTCCTGAATATCCGCCAAAGAGTCAATCAACGGTCCCGAAATATTGGAGAGAGCAGCTCCTGGGAGACGAGAGAGGGCATCGGCGACCACATTCTCTTTGCCGCGGCGATACACAATCTCATAATCGTAGCCCAGAAGCTTGGTAACCCATTTTTGTTGTATAGGGGAAGAGACCCGCTGGTCCAAGAAGTGCTTCAGACTTTGGTGGTCCGTCTTGATCTTGAAGTGTCGGCCCAACAAATAGGGCCTCCATACCGCCACCGCGTGAATGATGGCCAACATCTCCTTCTCGTAGGCCGAGAGGCCCAAGGTACGAGGAGCCAGGGCCTTGCTGTAGAAGGCTATTGGCCGTCCCGCCTGCATCAAAACCGCCCCGATGCCGACCCCCGACGCATCGGTCTCCAGCACGAACTCCTTCGTGAAATCGGGTAGGGCAAGCACGGGTGTGGAGGTCATGGCCCGTTTGAGGGCCTGAAATGCCTCCTCCGTCTCCTCAGTCCAAGAAAAGGAATCCTTCTGCAGCAGCTGGGTCAAGGGCCGGGCTATCTTGCCATAATCCTGGACAAACCGGCGGTAGTACCCGGTGAGGCCCAAGAAACCCCGCAAGGCCCGGACTGTCACCGGTCGCGGCCAGGACTGCATACTCTGAATCTTCCGTGGATCGGCTCGAACACCCTGACCGGAAACCAAATGACCCAAATACTCCACCTCCTCCTGCCCGAAGGAACACTTGGAACGGTTGGCATAAAGATGGTGTTGGCGGAGTCTCTCAAGGACCTGCCCCACGTGGTGCACGTGGTCCTCCCAGGTGGTGCTGTAGATAAGGATATCATCAAAGAAAACCAGGACGAATTCCCGCAAAAAATCTCTGAAGATCTCGTTCATGTTGGCCTGGAATGTCGCAGGCCCCCCAGTCAGTCCGTTGGCCATAACCAGAAACTCATAATGGCTGTCATGCGTCCGGAACGCCGTCTTATGAACATCCTCCTGAGCCATCAAAATCTGATAATAGCCGGAACGAAGATCCAGCTTGGTGAATCGTTGCGCCCCATGTAGTTCATCCAGTAACTCTTCGATGTGAGGAATCGGGAAATTATCTTTGACAGTAGCGCCGTTCAACGCCCGGTAGTCCACGCAGAATCTCCAAGACCCGTCTTTTTTCTTGACCAGAATGATAGGAGCCGAGAAGGAGCTCGTACTCGGCCGAATGATGCCGGCTTCCAGCATCTCGCGGACACTCCGTTCAATCTCCGCCTTTTGCACATGTGGGTAACGGTACGACCGAACATTCGTCGGCTCGGCATCCGCCTTGAGCGGAATACGGTGGTCGCGAAACCGCGGTGGTGGCAAAGTACGTGGCTCCTGAAAAACATCAGCATAATCTGTCAGAAGTAACTGTAACTGAACCGGTACCTCAGAAGGCGTGGAATTTCCGGTCTGGACCTCCCGAAGGACCGCCATCAGCTGTCCGTCCCCGCTCAACCGCTGCAAGCTGCGAAGAGAAACCTCCTTAACAGGAGAAGACATGATCCCTTGCAGGCAAAACTGTTTTTCTCCGTGCCCAAACTCCATAGTCATTTGTTTCCAGTCAGATGTCACCCGCTGTAACTGGCGCAACCACTGAACTCCCAGCACCATGTCTGAGCCCCGAATAGGTAACAGGTAGACGTCAGTCCTTCCCACATAGTCACGTATCCGCATTTCCACTCCCCGCAACACCCCCTCGCACTGCAGCCGGCTGCCGACCGCCACCATAACGTGAAAGGCAGCTCCCCTGTCAATCACGTGCCCAACTCGTCGTGCCACATCGGGATGTATGAAGTTGTGGGTACTCCCACTGTCCACCAGAATGGTAACTCTTTCTTGGGCAATCCGGCCCGCCAGCCGCATAGTAAGCGGGGGAGCGCAACCCTCAAGAGCATGTATAGAAACCCCGAACTCAATTTCCTCCACATCTACCTCCAGCTCCTCATCCGGAGCCGGCTCTTCCGCGTCTTGATGCAACATGAACACCTGTATCTTCTGGCATTTATGACCTGGCACAAACTTCTCGTCGCAGTTAAAGCACAGACCCTTCTCCTTTCGAGCGGACAACTCACTCCAAGATAACCGAGTCACAGTCGGCTTGGTACCCGTAGGCTGATCCCGTCGTGCTGCGGTCGCAGGAGTCAAAGACGGCCTACTCATGGTGCGAGCCCTCTGCCGGTTGAACCTCTCCTCCTGTATACGAGCCAAGGTAATCGCATGGTTCAATGATCGAGGCATGAGTGCTTGCACCTCGTCTCGAATGTGCTCCTTGAGACCAGATATGAAACAGCTGTAGAGTGTCCGCTCTGACCACTGAACCCGATTTGCCAACTTCTCGAACTCCGTACGATACTCCATCACCGACCCTTTCTGACGAAGCTTCTGAAGGAGGGCCTCAAAGTTCTCGTACTCCAGCGGGCCAAACCTGGCCGAAAAACCCTCCACAAATTCCCCCCAAGGTACGTACTCCCTTCCTCACAGGAACCACTGCGTCCACTGGAAAGCGTCGTCCTTCAAATGGAAGGACGCTAACTGCACCCACTGGCCTTCAGGCACTTCCTGGTATTGGAAAAATAGTTCCGCCTTTTGGATCCACTCCAAGGTGTCGCCGCCCTCGAACTCCGGAAAGTACATCCGAGTTAATCCGGGAGTTAATCGGTGTCCCCCCTGACCGCCTTCCCGTCTTGCGGGCTCCCCTTGCTCGAAACCGCCGTAGCCTTGATGCGGACCTGCTCCCCAAGGAGGGGGTTGTGGCTGGCCGCCCCATCCTTGGCCAAAACCGGCCGCTCCCGGTGCCCCAAATCCACGAGGAGGAGGGAGGAGCCCTCCCCTTGGCTGTCCCGTACCCTCGGGTGGCCGCCGAACCCCACCCGGGTCCTCCCAGCCCCGGCGCCCCTGGCCGCGACCCAGTCCGGGCTCGCCGAACCCGCCTGCCGCGAATCCGGGCGGGATCGGACCCGCGAAGCCACCGTGCAGCGCCGCCGAGCCCCCTGCCGGCCCGTACGCCGCCCACCCAGGCCCGCCGGACCCCCCTGCGCCGATTCCAGGCGGAGTCGGACCGGCCAAGCCGCCGTACGCGGCTGCCGAACCCGTGCCGGGCGGATTTCCGCCGATTCCGCCGAGTTCCGCACCCGATCCGGCCGAATCCTCACTAGCCGGCCCTTTTCCTTTCAACAACGCCTTCAACTCCTCCATCCGGGCCTCCATCCGCCCTTCCATGGCCGCCATCGAGTCGGTTAGGCCAACAACGCTCTCCTCTAGGGTTTCAATCCGTGAGGACTCCTCTTGAGTGCGAGTGGTCACCATGGACGAAGGCTCTGATACCAAATGTTAGGGGAGAAACTACAAAGGAGCAACTAAGAGAGAAGATCTAGGTATTAAGAGAGGATTTAGGGTTAGGAGGAAGAAGGAGGCTACCTGATTATACTCTGCATAACCCCCAAAAGGGGGCTGCCCGGATATATTTATATCCGGGCCCGGAAGGGCCGGCCGGCCCTTCCCAAAGGGGCTGAACCCGCCTGGTTCAGCCCCTGGCCGGCCGGTTCACTGATTGGGGGCTGAACCGGAAGGTTCAGCCCCGTTGTTTAGCGCATCCTTGCTCCTCCGAACATAGTGGCGACCCGTAAAGCGTAGCGGGGGCGTAACACACACACACACACATATATAGATGAACACACACACACACACATATAGATGAACACACACACACACACACACACACACACACATATAGATGAACACACACACACACACACACATAGATGAACACACACACACACACATAGATGAACACACACACACACATAGATGAACACACACACACATATAGATGAACACACACACACACATATAGATGAACACACACACACACATATAGATGAACACACACACACACACACACATATAGATGAACACACACACACATATATATAGATGAACACACACACACACACACACATATATATAGATAAACACACACAGACACACACAGACACACACACACATATAGATGAACACACACACACACACACACACACACACACACACATATATATATCTATATGAACACATGCACACACACACATAACATACATGAACACATGCACACACACACATAACATACATGAACACACAGTCACACATACATGAACACACACATTCAACATATCATAAAAACATTTCTACAATCCAACACAAAATCACAAACACACGTAATGAAATTCTACACAAATATTTGCACACTAATCCAACAAATTTTGCAAAATCCACATAATCCAAATTCATAAATTTCACACAATCCAAATCAAACACAAAAAAAAGAAGCAGGTATAGCTTCTATTGTTGATGGTTGTAGGTTAGGGCCAAGATCAACCACTGCGCAAAGCTGGAAGGTCGGGAACTGTACAAAACAGGGGGAGAGCTGCTGTGAGAAGGTAATAGGAGAAGCTTACCTGCAGGAAGAATGTGCAGTGATTTGGATTGTGTGAAAAGCTTACATGTAGGAAGAATGTGCAGGGAGAGGAAGAATTGCACAAAACAGGAGAAGCTTGCCTGCAGGACAAGTTGTAAGGGATGAGGCAACAGGAGAATGTGCAGTGAGAAGCTTACCTGCAGGAAGAATCCCGGTGGAGGAAGAAAAATTCAGATGTAGCGGAGAAGAATCCCGATGCTGGAGAAAACACCGAGCCAAACGATGCGGGGAGTTGGGTCGCCTGGATGCCGTCGGCTGATGCGGAGGAATCACAATGTCTCCTCGCCGGCGACGAGAAAGACGACGGAGAGGCAACAAACCTGATGCGCAGCTTTGCCCTCTACTCCTCTCCCAAAAACGCGATAAACGGAGCTCGCCTTCGGGGTTTCGGCCCGTGGTATTCTGAGCAGCGATAAAACACTCAGCTTGTGGAAACGGAGCGGAAAAACAAACGAGAATCGGGAGCAATGTTTTGTTTAGGGAAAACGCACCGGAGCTAAACGCTCTCCCAAATGAACCCTTAGACGACCAGGTGGTCGGAATGTTATTGGAGGACAAATGATCATATCAGCTTTGCTGTCACCTTCAGCTCCCTCGCCAAATTCCCTCCAGAAGGTCCTGTCTGGTAGCAGATATATATTCTGCGAGTAAGCTTCGAGATATTTTTTGACACAAACACTCCCGAGCATAAAGGTGGACATCTTCGCAGCAAGAAAGGAGAGCAGCAGCATGAGCATCAACGCCTCTGTATATCAACAATATTTGTTCTCTCGGACGAAACTATTTCAAACGTCACTTTATTTGCTCTGAGAACTTGATAACAATGAGAGTCAGCAACAGCTTCCAAAATAATCTTCTCAGCAGATGGCACGAGAATTGATGGCCATGGCGAGCCTAGAGCCTGGCACTCGACAAACCAAAGTGTTAACTGAGCGCGTATGTGCTCCATCTGTACAATTGGCAGTACAATTGGCAGCTCGTGCCCTTCAAGGGCCCAGTTATACAATACTTCTGTGATCCCCAATGTGAAATGGCCATATCGCACGCCCTCAAAGTACGCAACAGCCCAAAGATTTGGGGGAAATTGATGAAAGCAGGGCATGACATCTTGAATTTCCATCATCTCAACCACTTTTGCTTCAAATTCAGTATTTGTTAGGGAATATACAGCATTGCAGAAGAGGCTAACAAGTTTCGTGTTTTTTGAACTCATCGCGGAAGCTCTCACTAACGTAACGCAGACAAAAACCATGAAAAGCACTGGGGAAGTGGCTTTCAACTGCTTCCACAATAGGATTCCGTCCCTCTGACAGTACCGTAAGTACTGGCATCTTATCCATATTTACTCCAAGAAGTTTTCTCAATTCTGAAAGAAACCACATCCAATTTTCATCACTCTCAACGTCGACAATGGTGAAAGCCAGAAGAAAAAGAGTGCCATCTGCATCTATAGCCGAAGCACAGAATAAGGTCCCAAGATATTTTCCCATCAGATGTGCTCTGTCGAATTCAAGGAGTGGTCTGCAAGCATGCAAAAAACAATACAGAGATGCCCGGTATGATATGAATAGGCTATGGAAGCAATTCTCTTGATCAGATGCATAAACTAGAGCTATACTTCCTCGATTTGTTTTTTGTATCCGCTCACAATACGCAGAAAGAAATCGATACCAGTCCTGAAAGGTGCCATGGACTGCCGCGAGACTTCGTTCTTTACCACGCCATGCTTGCATTATAAGAAACCGCGACACCATGCTGTTTGAGTATATCGTGCAGTATTTCTTTGGGTTTATATTGCGGATTATCTCTAACTCTAGCCTCCACGGATCTCGCAACCCAGCCAACAGATTCTTGCTGATGATGAAAGTTGTGAACTCCTTCACAAGTATGTTCTCCATGTAAAGTTCTTATGGAGAAAATGGGACCACCCTTACACTTGGCCACATGAATCCTGCAAGGGCAATCTTCCTTGGCACATTTGGCGATGAATCTACTACGATCGGATTTCACAATGAGAAGGTCAAAATGAAGAGCAATTGCCACATCTTTTAGCATCCTTCCGCAAGTTTCAACATTAGCAAACTCCTGCCCAACAACTAGAGAATGGTCTGTGGAAACTAAACAGTGATCCTGAACTACCAAGGAGTTGCCGCACATTAATTCCTGAACTGCCAATGCACTGCTGCTCATTAGCTCCTGGACTGCCAACGAGTTTTCGGCCATCAGGCCGCTATACAAATCAGCCCTGTCATTTTCATTCATCTAGCAAAATCAGACGATAATTGAAGATAAAATTTGCCGTTAACCATCAAAAGAGCTTCTCAAGAATAGTATGATCAAGTCATAGAGCTCCAAAGAACTACGGGTTCAAATGAGAAGCAAACATCAATCCTCTCAAGTTATCAAAACCCTGAAAAAGTTCACATTTTGAAAACACCAAACAGTTAATATAACATTGGAAGATGTTTATTCAGTTATACCAGACCCTGTGGTCCCCCACCCCCAGTTTACATGCTTTCAATATAAAGATTTTGTGCATCTTCTATTATAATACTTGACTGCTTGTAAGTGCATACAATCTATTATTAGTATAATAGTACTAACCCAGACTAAACTTAGTGATGTGGAATGGAGATGCGAACCCGCAACAAAGGACGAGTTTTGGGACCGTTCGGGGCCAATTTGCTACTTACCATATATGGCGTGCCCGGATCAATGATCCGACTCCACGGGTGCGTCCGGCCCGTCGTTCCGATTCGATTTCATATATTGTTTTGTTATTTCAACATTTATTTTGATGTATTTGGGTAACCCCACCTCCGGCCAATCATAGTCGTCGATGGTGGGATGCCCTAGTTTTCTCCTTATTATAAATAGTGTTAGGGGGTTGTTGTAAGCTATTGCAGATTTTGGAGTGAAGAATCCCGAAATCCGACGATCCCTAAACGGTGCCGACTCCGTGGAACACTAGGTTACGACTCCTAGATGATTATCTCTCTCCCCAAGGTAATACCTAACCCTAGCCTCCTTTCCCCACCTCTAACCCCCCTACCGCCCCTCCATACCCCTCCAAACAGCAACTGTTCTCCCTGCCTGTTGCTGTCCAACAGCAGCCACTCCACTTCCAAGTTGTTGTTCAACCACAGCCGCCACCTTCCAGTCGCTTCCCTTGCTGCCGCTGCACCTTCTAGCTGCCGCCGCCCCCTACCAGCCGCCCCCTTGCTGTTGCTGCCCCTTCCAGCCCAACAAATCCAGCCGCCACTCCCTTTTCAGCCACCAAACCTTGCCACCCCCCATCCCGTGGAACCACCTCCAAACAGCCCTCCTCTACCATATTTGTCCACCCAGATTTGTCCCTCCAAACCCTAAACCAAATCTGCGCATTCCAGCCCAGATCCAACTACCAACAGTCCCAACCCGCTTCCAAAACCACCGGACCCACTCTCCCGTAGCATGGACCCGCTACCCTAGTGCCGGATCTACCCTCCCGCAGCCCGGATCCACTCTCCACAGTCAGATCAAGTCCAACCAGCCTTGTTTTCCCCTCCGAATCGTCTCCACCGCGCAGTGCTTCACCGGATCTCTACACCTCGGGCAGCCCCCCATAATTTGTGAGTATTTATTTGTTGTATGACACTTAAACTCTCAATATTAATATATGAGGTTATGATTTCATGTTTGTTTGGATCTCTATAATAATAGTTGTTTGTTTAGATTATTATTGTGATTTGCATGGTTTATTCATCGTGCACTCTTACTTTGTCCCTCCACGCGGAGAAAAGCTTAAGTTTGTTTTGTTCTATTAAATTATTTTGTTATTGCTAAATTTATGTGTGTGCAATTAAATTATTTATTGCTGATTTTTAATTTATCTGTTGGATTTTGCATACCATATAGGGTTAGGGCATCTTACATCCGACGTCTGTAGATTCGTCCTGCGTCAATTGGTATCACAGCTAGGTTTGCAAGCACACTTTTGATACGTAGTTATAAAGTCTATAGGTTTCTTCATGGTTAGGGATCACCAATATTTCTCTCCTCTAGTTGGGGATCCCGAATGCACTTACACTCGCCCTCATAGATCCCCTTCAGGGAGATCCTCACGTTACTACAATGATTATTCTCGATCGCAGCACACCACTTTCAGAGATCATGTTGATCCACCGACACGACTTCACTATGTTAGAGACGATCAGTATGATGATTGTCATCGTTCATATCCCTCCACGCGAACAAATCGTGTTGATCCTTCGACACGACTCGATTACATTAGGGATGATTATTATGAGAGATATCTCGAGTGGCAGTTTCGTACTGATGCCCCTTCTTTTGATGGTTCATCGAGTCCGACTCTTTCAGTTATTGGCTCGTGAATATTGAGTATTATCTCAATCGTTTTGAGTTATTCAGTGAGTGACCATCAAGTTTGCGAAACTTAGGCTTCTAGATCAGGCGAGAACATATTGGTCTATCATTGAGAGCACCCGCGAGCGAGATCGTCTTCATCGCATCACTAGTTGGGTGGATATGAAGCGTATATTATGTCAGAGGTATGTGTCTTCGTCGTATCGAAGTTGCTTGCTCGATCAATTATTTTCGCTTCAGCAAGGATTCATGTCTGCCACTGAGTATAGGAATTGTTTTGATGAGTTAGTTGTGAGAAGTGATATCCGAGAGAAGCCAGCTATGACCACTTCCCAATTTCGGTCCGAACTTCAATATGACATATGTATTGAGTTGGCTTATCACAGCTCGAGGTCCTTTGAGCATACATATCAGCTCTCCCTTCATCATGAACAATCTTTAAGATCCACAAGAGCTGGTCGATTGGATTCACACCTTGACCTCTGCAGTACAAGTCCCCCTCATTTCGAGGTCACCACGATGCTTACCATTGTCCTGTCAGACACGATAGAAATAATACCCTTATACGGATTTCTCTCACCCTAGTGAGGTACGTAGTCCAGTGAGTAGTATGTCTTGTGATTCTAACTCTTCTCCGATGACCCCAACTGAGGGTGAACCTGAGCGACCTATTGATTCTATAGTGATGTGTCCCTCATCTACACCCCTCTTCTATCATGTCCTGGGTTAGTTAACACCACTACCATAGACTTATTTCTTGACACCACGCAGACAAACCCACTCTTGAGAGTAGGTCTATGGCACTCTCCCCTTATAATTGCTCTGAGTCACATCACGACTGGGAGCTTAGAGTCTGTTGTTGATCTCGTAGTGGCTATCTCACCCATTTATGATGACGTTACACCTTACATTGGTACTCATCTGGAGGATCACAGCCATGTTGACAGGTACCATGACAAGCCCCTTGTTGATCCTCCTGATGAACCACCGCGCCCTGGTGAGGATGAGATTCAGTTGAGCCACTCATTTGTGAGTATCGAGTTATTAGCGTCTCTTTCGTTATCATCCCTGGTCTTGCCCCAGAGAATGAACCTTGAGTCGAGCATCAAGTATTTAGGGTTTTCCTTAAGTACACTTGAGCATACTCCTGATATTTTGAGAACCTACCTTATGACACATTGCACTCTTGACGAGTTTTGGGACACACCACCTGCTGACCCACAAGATGAGCTCTTTCTTTTGAGGGGCACTCACCACACTCTTGAGTCACATTCTATCGTTGGTGTCGCTGGTACCCACTCAGGTGATCGTCGCATTAGTGATGAATTTTTAAACATACCTCCTACTAAGCCCCCTGATGCGTCACAATCTCCAAGAGACATTTGGCATCTTATGAACTCATCTTTAAGTGTTGATGTCTCACCCGATCATTTGGACACTCGTCGTGCACTGGATGTGCTTTTTTACACCCCACCAAGAGAGCCCCCTGATAGGCCACCTCATTTAAAAGATTTTCAAGTCATTGTCATACTGCCCCATAGAGAGCATGTTGTGTCTGTTGTGTTCCATTTGCATCGTTGGCATGAGTCTGTTGCATCATTTCTTCATCATTTTCATGTGTATGTTGATCCATATGTTCATCATTTGCTTGTGTTATATGAGTCGGTTCGACGGGAAATCAATAATGGTAATAAATCTTATAAATCGCATGCGGATGTTCTTTTGCAAGAGCAGGTAGTTCATGAAGGTGAGCAGGTGATGATGAGAATCTGCGATGTGAGGCTCCGTGGGAGGCTTGCTAAAAGCTTGAGCGTTAGGTGAATGGATGCATACGCAATCATGAGACAGATCGAAGCAAATATTTATGATCTTGATATCCCGACGAGCATGAGTATTCGTCCTATATTTAATGTTGAGGACATAACATCGTACTACAAGCCTCATGAGCATGTGGACCCATTTTGTGGAGATCCTCTTGAGCATACACCTACACAACCTTTTGAGCCCACTCCCCCCACAACCTTTTGAGTCGGCATTTCCGCATCCTCAGTCTTGCGTCCAGTCTACTTCTGGGCCCCAGCTGCCTTTGGGTCAGTCGCCTAAGGCTTCACCGTCTGCACCAGTGATTGCACCGGGACTTCCAACACATCAGTGGATTCTTGAGAGCATTATTGATATCGTGGCTCATGCATGCATAGCCGCACCAGTCAGTCAAACACAGGAGCACCATTGGCGAGGATACTTCACCATCGACGATACTTGGACGTCATGTAGTGGACCTCATCGAGTCTTACAGGGCATACACCGAAAGAATTTCTATCTTTATTCATCAGGGGATGAATCTTTAAAGCCGAGGAGAATGATGCGGTGTGGAAATGCGAACCCGCGGCAAAGGACGAGTTTTGGGCCCGTTCGGGGCCAATTTGCGACTAATCATATATGGCGTGCCCGGATCCCTGATCTGACTCAACAGATGCATCCGACCAGTCATTTCGATTTGATTTCATATATATTTTTGTTATTTTAGCTTATTTTGATGGATTCAGGTAACCCCATCTTTCGATCAATTATAGTTGTCGATGGTGGGATGTCCTAGTTTTCTCTTCATTATAAATAGAGTTTTAGGGGGCTGTTGGAGGCTATTTCAGGTTTTGGAGTGAAGAATCCCAAAATCTGACGATCCCTCCATAATGCCGACTTCGTGGAAGACTAGGTGACGACTCCTAGGTGGTTATCTCCCTCCCCAAGGTAATACTTAACCCTATCCTCCATTTCAACACCTCCAACCCCCCTACCGCCCCTCCATACCTCTCCAAACAGCAGTCGTTCCCCCTCCATGTTGTCCAACAGCGGCCACCGAACTTCCAAGTTGTTGTCCAGCAACAGCCGCAACCTTCCAGTCGATTCCCTTGCTATCCCTGCCCCTTCCAGCTGCTCCTTTGCTGCTGCCGCCCCTACCAGCTGCCCCCTTGTTGCTCTCGCCCTACCTAACCCCACAGATCCAGCCACCATCCCCTTTTCAGCCACTGAACCTTGCCACGTCCCCCCCCCCCATCCCGTGGAACCACCTCCAAACAACCCTCCTCTACTATATCTATCCAAATCTGGGCATTCCAGACAAAATCCAACCACCACCAGTCCCAACCCGCTTCCAAAACCACCGGATCAACTCTCCCACAGCCTGGACCCGCAACCCTAGTGCTGGATCTACCCTCCCGCAGCCCGAATCCACTCTCCACAGTCAGATCCAGTCCAACCAGCCTTGTTTCCCCCTCTGAATCGTCTCCACGCACCGTGCTTCATCGGATCTCTACACCTCGGGCAGCCCCCCATAGTTTGTGAGTATTTATTTGTTGTATGACACATAAATTCTCAATATTAATATATGAGGTTATGATTTCATGTTTGTTTGGATCTCTAGAATAATAGTTGTTTGTTTACATTATTATTGTGATTTGCAGAGTTTATTCGTCGCGCTCTTGTTTTGGCCCTCCGCGCGGAGGAAAGCTTAAATTTGCTTTGCCTTATTAAATTATTTTGTTATTGCTAAAGTTATGTGTGTGCGATTAAATTATTTATATGCTGATTTTTGATTTATCTGTTGGACTTTTCATTGCATATAGGGTTAGGGCATCTTACATCTGTCGTCTATAGATTCGTACTGCGTCACTTAGTTTCCTAT
This sequence comes from Platanthera guangdongensis, assembly GCA_039583875.1. NCBI lineage: Eukaryota > Viridiplantae > Streptophyta > Magnoliopsida > Asparagales > Orchidaceae > Platanthera > Platanthera guangdongensis. The sequence continues at coordinate 4,329,605 of CM077156.1, forward strand.
ATATAGATTTAGCATCAACTATGGTACATTCCCATCCTAATTGACCAATATAATGTTGACGATCGTACTTTCGTAGTGAAATCAACATTCCATGTCAAAACACCTCTGCAATGAATGAAGAATAAAAACAACGAAATAATGCTAGAACATCATGATTAATTTAATTTTTCTCATATGGAGAACCAATTTATAATAAGAGGAAAAGGTTGGTCACAAAGGATATATTTAATCTATCCCTTGAAGATAATGTTTGATAGGTGGAGGAGTCTCATAAGGAAAGCCTCCCAAATCTTCACGAATCTTGTTAAATAGGATTATAAGACCATCACATCTCATTATCAACGGAGTTTTCCCTCCTAACTCGTTGCATATCAGGAATCAATCACCAATGGTTGGGTAACAATCATAAGACTTCATCTCATTATCTAACTAAATATCATTTTTAATTGCTACCACATAAAATTCATATTGCCAATGCAGACTTAAATCATCCATCCCAAATAGGTTAAGAGATACTCTATTATGGGCGCGGGCGACAACACGGAGCTCGAAGGGGCATTGACGGAGTGGCGAGTCTACTCCAGGAGGAAGAGGCATCAGCGGAGACACTAGTGTGATTGATGAAGACCCAGACGAGGTGTTATCTTATAAGTTAATTAAAAACTGGGGGGGGGGGGGGGGGTCCTAATACCCCGACCCTCTTGTATTATGTTATGCTTTGGTGATTTAATGAAAAGATTGGACCCTGGGGCTAACAAATAGTTACTGTTGGATTTTCTCTGTTCCCCCACTAGTTTTTCTCAATTTGGAGCTGTGAAACCAAAGGGGTAACATTAGACCGACTTGCCGACCCATCCACTTGTTCCGAAGCCGTCAGGATTATGACCGCTCGCTCCACAACGCATTTTCCCGCGACCAATTGTCATGCATCCATTCCACCGAGCTCGCTCCCAGATTTTTGCGTTCCCCGCCCGAGTCCAGGCCCTCGCTCGTGCCCCGCACGGGTTTCTCCCGTATTTTCATCTCGTTGTCACGCTAATTCCATCGAGCGTGCCTCCAGGCCATTGTTATTTCGCACGACCTTTGCCCGCCTTGTGTCCATCTCTTGGTGTCGCCGCCGAGACAACCAAGCACGGGTGACAACCAAGCACGCGAAAGGTTTCCTTGATGCTCTTTGCCATGGAGGGGTCCGCTTTACACTAGGTTCGATGGCTCCGCCGCTCCACCACGCTACTCTCGTGGATTGACCTCAAGCTGACATTGGTCAAGCGCTACGATCGTCGCTACTCTGGCAATGTCGTCGAAAGCCTATATGCCCTCCATTACATTTCGTCGGTGGACCAGTATATTCACGAATTCATCGAGTTCGTCAACCACGTCCCCGATTTTCTTCTCAATCACTATACGAGCTTCTTTATTCAAAGTCTCCAACCCTAGATCCTCTCACGTTTGCATACTCATCATCCCCGGAAAATTACAAATGTTATGGAGGTCGCGAGCTTGGTGAACGCAGATTTCTCAGCCAAGCTGGTAGACCGACCTCATTTTTAGTCGGCTTCACCCAGCTCCTTAACTCACTACACGTTCATTTCTTTTATCGCACCGCGACTTCCCACGAGAGATCCGCCACCTACAGCAACCCTCACCCCCAATCCAACCCTCCATCCTCGGCCACAACGGTCGACGGCCCCCAACCGTCTCTCGACACAAAAGAATAATGATCTGTGCAATAAGGATTTGAGATTTCGTTGTAGGCAACCTTACTCCCCGACCCATGATTGTCTGCTTATGGAGCTGCAAGTTCTCATGTGTGACGATGACGATGAAGTCATGGTCGTCTATTTCAACACCCTTATCCTTGATGATGTCCCTTCGGAGCTCTCCCGTTTTTCCACTAGTATTTACGGACCCCGCGCCATGAAGCTGCGGGATTTCTATAGGGGATCTATGTGGTGTTCATGATTGATAGTGGAGTGACCCACTACTTCGTTTCCCACGACTTGGTGACTCGCTTGCAACTAGCCACTAACCCGACAACAAAGTTCTTGGCTTACCTTGGTAACGGTCGTCGCTCCCCAACTAGGGGCCTCTATCGTGGCCTTCCGCACCAGTTGGGCAACTATAGCACCTCCACTGACACTTATGTATTTTCATTGGGCGGTGTAGATGCCATCCTGGGCATTACGTGGTTACAGGCGTCGGGCGGCGTCAACCATAACTAGGCCTCCATGTCAATGAACTCACAGTGGGCAAATCAACCACTCAAACTTTTGGGAGATGCTAGAGGCGAGGAGGATCCAGCAGCGAGGTCTCGCTGAGAGCGAGGCAACTCATCCTAAAAGGACGGAGTTACGCGCACCGCATCAGTTCGCGGCGAAGAATGTTCCGCCAGAGGCCTGTAAGATGGCACGATCATGGTCGTCTCAGCAGAGGAGAGCTCGCCAGAGGGGATGACTTCGATCATCTCGCTAGAAGCGGGAATTGCACAGAGGCATCAAGTTAGCAGAGACACACGGAAGGAGTTGATGACCACGAAGAAAAACCTCTACCTGGCGAGTCGAGTTCAACATGAGTTTGCGCCTCGGGGTTGTTGGGTACCCAAAGGGCTAGAGATATGGTATTCGTCGATGGTGATGTCGTTTTAAGAGGTGAAGCCAGGCTGATCTGAGGTCTAGGAAGCAAGGGCGAGGACAATCAAGATGTCATTTCAAGCCGCTAAGTAAATATGTTTGCACCCGTTTACCTCTTGGACACACTCTGGAGTGGTAGTATTGTGCCCCTCAGCGGGTTCGCCCACCTCGGTGGTGGGCCCACCATTGACATAAGCTCAGTCGACAGTTGGCAAGGCAGAGGATCTTTTTCTCTTCCTCCCTTCTCTATTCTCGCGTTTCTTATCATGACCAAAAGGTCAACGCTTGAGGGAGGCAAGAAGAAAGGCCGACTTCGCAAGTACTTTAGGCGGCTTGGATTTCATCTCGCCAATTATCAGTCGAGGTTAACGCTATGGGGGCCCACCCCTTAATTATAGATACAGCGAGCTCACGATCTGTCAAATCGCGAAAACAATTCAGAAGATGCAGCTGTCTAAATAAGGTTTGACGATTCTTTTTGAGCTTTAAATCAGCTCGCAAATAGCGGGTATTGTGTACAACTGGTATTCGTCAAGGAAGAGTATTCAAGCCCAATTATAAGCTCGTAACAACAAGAAGTTGACCATGGGCCCAGAAGAATAACGCAATCAAAGAGCGGAAGACAAGTCCTGACAACGCAGGCCGCCCATAAGCGAGGTCCTCCCGACCTCGCTCGGGCAAAGCCCATAAGCAAGGTCAACCCAACCTCGCCTTGTCAAAACCCACAAGCTAGGTCCATCCGACCTCGCTCGGGCAAGGCCTGTAAGACAGGTCCTCCCCAGATCGCTTCAGCGAAGTTTTTAGATGAGACCCTTCAAAACTCGTCAATCAATTCGTGTCGCCAAGGTCCGAGCTCGCGAGGCCATTCCTGATAACCTCAATCAGCTTTATTGAATTCCTATAGCATGACGGATCAAGTATTTTGTGGGTGCGGATATTCGCATACCTAAACCCCCCCCCCCCCCCCCAGTCTGGATAGTCAATAAATAGGAACCCAGGGTACACAGGAAAGGCACGTTGGACATCCCCCCAAGGTTCCTCATGTGTCAAGCTTGTGCCTTCCTTGTGCCTAACACAATCTCGGTTTAGGAGGAGAAGTTCTTATATACTTTCGGGTGTGTGGTAGGTCCTCCTCACTGCATCTCGTGGGTATTGTTTATAGACAGTTTGGACTTTAGCTCTTGTGATCCGTCTCTTTTGTCATTAGATCCGTAGTGTTAGACCACAGAGTTAGTAACCTGAGGCTACCTTTTTCGGTCTAAACTTTGTGAGCCGATTTTCTGGTTCCAACAGTACCCATCTATTACTCTTAATCAATTATGACTACAAATTTACTTTATTAAATATCAAAATCTTTAGATGGTAAACATTGGGAACACCTTTACTCTGACCAACAAGTTTAAATTTAGAGAGATCCAGTTACTTAAAACTAGAAATATTTTTCCACCAAGAAGCCTGAGATGTGAATAATATATTATTGCAACAACTGAATAGTATTGCAAAATTGTTGGCTAATGATATTTCTGATGGCATATGTTATGGGCCTCATGTCGTTGGTTATCTAACAATTATATTATTGTGAGTCTTTAGCTATTGAGTCAAGTTGTATCACGTCGAGTGTATGAGTTGATTTGTATTAGTCAAATGTATGAGTCGAGTCGTGGTTACGGGTTATTAGTGTCATGGTGTTTTTTATGTTTTACGCATTTTTCTTTAGATGGGGTATTTGTGCCTAGGACATCAGGGTCTTATATATAGGCTCCCTTAAGTCTTGTATGGGATATCAAGAATTAAATCAATTTCTCTTTCTCTTTCAAGCTCTTCCCTCTCTCTAGTTCTCTCCCCTTGGAGCATTTCTAGGGGTTAGGGTTGAATACCACTCTCATTCTTCCTCCCCCTTGCATTCTCTGTGGGTTGAGCTCAGCTCCTCTTGTACCTCTATCTCCACTGCCACCTCCGACAAAGCCCCGAACTAGGCCCATATCAACTTGGTATCAGATCTAGGCCGCTCCTCATTATCTCTTCCGCAAACAATGCGGGAACATTCCCGGATCCCTACGATCCCACCCTAATCAGAGTCCTGATCCTCACTCCCCTGAACAGTAGCCCAACGGGATCCTCAACCTGAAGGCCAGTTCAAGCAGTAGCGCCCTCATCTGGCACGAAAGATCTCGATCCTTCTACCCTTCTCATAGAGTGCAACCACAGGAAATAGCGGGCGTCATTCCTTTTGAGATAGAAAGCGAGTGAGTCGACTTCCCCTCGTCAAAACTCTATCGAGCAACAACAGCCCCTCTTGGTTCTCAAGCCATTCATCGCAAAATAGAAGAATCAAATCCCTCTGTGAAATCCACATGTGGTCTTCTCCATCACCATTTTCGCCGACAATTGTCAAGCCATATGCGATCTAGCATTTTCATGTAATCCCGTCATTTTGCATCTTGATGAAGTCCTCAACTAGGCCCACCATTCCTCAAGCCCAAAAAGAATTGACGCCCTCTCATTTTGAGCATCCTGGCATTCCTATCTTTTCGAGCAGCACGTCTTTTGTTGCCTTTTCAAGCACCCGCTTTCTACTGCGTCTGCTGTTTCGACCAACCTGCCTTATGTTGCCTCAAGGCACTTGTTGTGTGCATGTTCCATAGATTAATTGCTTTACTGAAATACTTCTTGATTGGATTAATTCATTAATCAATTAATTATGCTGGACATGAAAAAAATTGTTGACGATGTGTTCATCTTCCATTCGATGATGGCTTCATATCAGGCATATATGTCGCGACTCCTTGGCAACATTGATCAATTGCTTACGCTTCCCCAGTACAACCGTCTTCTCAGCCGACACATGTTGTTGTCCCCTCCAATCCATTTTTCCAATCCCACCACCGCCTACATTGTCTCCACCGAGGCCTCAGATTACACCGTTTCAACCCCTACAATTGTCAGACCCTGCAGGCCGCTTCCAGACGCAACTTCCGCCTTCCCCACCGCCGATTCTACAAGAGCAATCACCGCTTGCACCGACGGTTGCAAAAGTTCTGCCTCTCTCCGCAATTCTTGTATCCTCGCCATCGCTGACAATGGTTCCCATCCCACAGTTTACACCGCCGACATCGTCACCTCCAAACCCAATGACGGTGTCGTCCCAATTTGTGTCGCCGCCACCAGTCCCAACGGTCTCCATCCTGCAGCCTCTGTTCCGGCCACCTGCTATGCCGGCCCCTCTAGATCATTCCTTTTGCCGACCTTTCCCCAGTCGGCAATGTCGCTTCCCTTCGCCACAGCTTACCTACGTCCCGGTCTTTTGTTGTCATCAACCGTCCACCGGGTACAATCGTTCAAACTCCAACTTTGCCCTGCAGTCTTCCCTCCACAAGTGCATTTGCCACGCCAACTCCTTGTAGTATTTTATGACACTTATGAGCATGTTGAATCCCCTCCGCTTGACTTCGCCTTCACTACAGTGGCATGCTACCGAGAGTTGTTTTGGTGGGAAATAGAAAAGTTAGATGCTCAGGTCATCCAAGATCGTTCGAGCTTGAGGACAAGTTCGATTTGAAGAACTAGTGGAATGTTATGGGTCTTACGCCATCAGTTATCTAACGGTTATATTATTATAAATCTTCAGGTAGTGAGTCAATTTGTATCAAAGCAAGTTTATGAGTCGATTTGTATTAGTAAAGTGTATGAGTCGAGTTGTATAAGTCGAGTCATATCGAGTCGAGTCGTGGTTACGGGTTATTAGTGTCTTTGTGTTTTTAATGTTTTACGCATCTTTCGTTAGATGAGGTATTTACACTCACGCCATCAAAGTCCTATATATAGGACCCCGTAAGTCTTATATGGGATATCAAGAAATAAATCAATTTATTCGTTTCTCTCAAGCTCTTCCCTCTCTCTTTCTAGTTCTCCCCTCTCCTCTCATTCCTAGGGTTAGGGTTGAGCTCGGCTCTCCTTCTTCCTCCCCCTCCCTCTCGCATTCTCCGCGGGTTGAGCTCAGTTCCACATGTATCTCCGCTTCCACCGCCACCTCCAACGAAGCCCCGAAGTAGGCCCATATCCGCATCATAAATTAATATCAATATTTATCCTTCAACAATTTTTCTACCTCACCGGCTGCTCATTGTTGCGGGGTTCTGCATTCCTGCACGAGTTGTCGCATCTTATATTCATTCCAATGCAAAAATTATGAAATAAACATATAAAACAACGAAAGGCATTCATCAAGATCACCTTGGTGAATACGAGTTCAAATGGCCAGCTCCAAAGTTACTTAGCAGCCACAGTATCTGCAAACAACATAATTAACATCAGTTCTATATCAACTATCTACTCAAGCTTCCATTCTAAAAAATTTTTAACTTTATGAAAATTTCAAACCTATCCACTCTTTCCATTGAACTCCAGAATCCACACTATCAATGACTTGCTGCAAGCATGTAGATAAAAAATAACACTTTCCAGTTTTATTATCGCATATATCCCTCTATTGATGCATCGTAAGAATGAAAAGTGGCGTCGTAAAGTTAATCAATAAGTACTTTCTTCATAATGCACAAATACATCAAAATGAAGATACATAATTATTTTAATTTCTAAAAAAAGCAATGCTATCACTTATCGTTATATAAAAAGACGACCATCTGAGAGCAATGGTCATATTTCAACACCCTAAAGCATCACCCAAAAACGAGTTACATTTGAAAGTAATGGGAGATTTTCATCTTAACAACTACTATGCATTTTAAGCCAGCATTGTGCATTTCTTTTGAGAATGGCCAAGAAGATGACAGCGGCCACATTGTACAACCTTCTTTGGTCTCTTTAAACTTTCTATTCGAAGAACTTTCTTCTTAGGACGACCAGGTGGCCGGCGTGTTTTGGGAGGACGAATGATCATATCAGCTTTGCAGTCACCTTCAGCTCCCTCGCAAAATTCCCTCCAGAAGGTCCTGTCTGGTAGCGGATATATATTCTGTGAGTAAGCTTCGAGATATTTGTTGACACTAAAACACTCCTGAGCATAAAGACGGACATCTTCACGGCAAGAAAGGAGAGCAGCAGCAGCATGTGCACACGGAATGCCAAAAATTTGCCAGCGCCGGCATGAGCAGCAACGCCTCTGTATATCAACAATATTTGTTCTCTCCGACGAAACTATTTCAAACTCCACTTTATTTGCTCTGAGAACTTGATAACAACGAGAGTCAGCAACTGCTTCCAAAATAATCTTCTCTGCGGATGGCACGAGAATTGATGGCCATGACGAGCCTAGAGCCTGGCGCTCGACAAACCAAAGTGTTAATTGAGTGCGTATGTGCTCCATCATCTGTACAATTGGTAGCTCGTGCCCTTCAAGGGCCCAGTTATACAATACTTCTGTGATCCCCAATGTGAAATGGCCATATCGCACGCCCTCAAAGTATGCAACAGCCCAAAGATTTGGGGGAAATTGAAGAAACCAGGGCATGACATCTTGAATTTCCATCATCTCAGCCACTCTTGCTTCAAATTCAGTATTTGTTAGGGAATATACAGCATTCCAGAAGAGGTTAACAAGTTTCGTGTTTTTGAACTCATCGCGGAAGCTCTCACTAACGTAACGCAGACAAAAACCATGAAAAGCACTGGGGAAGTGGCTTTCAACTGCTTCCACAATAGCATTCCGTCTCTCTGACAGTATCGTGAGTACTGGCATCTTATCTGTATTTACTCCCAGAAGTTTTCTCAATTCTGAAAGAAACCACATCCAATTTTCATCACTCTCAACGTCGACAATGGCGAAAGCAAGAGGAAAAAGAGTGCCATCAGCATCTATAGCCGAAGCACAGAATAAAGTCCCGAGATATTTTCCCTTCAGATGTGCTCTGTCGAGTTCAAGGAGTGGTCTGCAAGCATGCAAGAAACCATACACAGATGCCCGGTATGATATGAATAGTCTATGGAAGCAATTCTCTTGACCAGTTGCATAAACTAGAGCTACACTTCCTGGATTTGTTTTTCGTATCTGCTCACAATACGCAGGAAGAAATCGATACCCGTCCTCAAAGGTGCCATGGACTGCCGCGAGACTTCGTTCTTTACCACGCCATGCTTGCATATAAGAAACCGCGACACCGTGCTGTTCGCGTATATCCTGCAATATTTCTTTGGGTTTATATCGCGGATTATCTCTAACTCTAGCCTCCACAGATCTCGCAACCCAGCCAACGGATGCTTGCTGATGATGAAAGTTGTGAACACCTTCACAAGTATGTTCTCCATGTAAAGTTCTTATGGAGAAAGTGGGACCACCGTTACACTTGGCCACATGAATCCTCCAAGGGCAACCTTCCTTGGCACATTTGGCAATGAATCTACTACGATCGGATTTCACAATGCGAAGGTCAAAATGAAGAGCAATTGCCACATCTTTTAGCGTCCTTCTGCAAGTTTCAACATTAGCAAACTCTTGCCCAACAACTAGAGAATGGTCTGTGGAAACTAAACTGTGATCTTGAACTACCAAGGAGTTGCCACACATTAATTCCTGAACTGCCAACGCACTGCTGCTTATTAGCTCCTGGACTGCCAAGGAGTTTTCGGCCATGAGGCCGCTATACAAATCAGTCCTGTCATTTTCATTCATCTAGCAAAGTCAGGCGATAATCAACGATAAAATTTTCCGTTAACCATCAAAGAGCTTCTCAAGAATAGTATGATCAAGTCATAGAGCTCCAAAGAACTTTTGATTCAAATCAGAGGCAAACATAAATCCTCTCAAGTTCTCAAAACCCTGAAAAAGATCATTTTGAAAACACCAAACAGTTAAATAAGTCACAAGGATGCAGCAAAAACATACACACACACACACACACATATATATATATATATATATATATATATAATTTATATATTATAAAAAGAAATACATTCTTGGGCATTGAAGCCACAGTTATGTACATGGAATAGATCTGAACAGTAGGATAAAAAACGCTCATTCCATATCAGCCGTTCAACTAATAACACGACCCTCGGCTATTAACAATCCTGTAACCTACATCCACTGCAAAACCTCCATTCCGCCCGAAACCCTATTGCATCAGCAACATACCCAACTTCCTCCGCATCCGCCGGGAAATCGACCTGCTGCCACGCTCCTCAATCCTTCCCCCCCCCCCCCCCATCCGCTGGCGACGCATTGTGGTGCTACGATACTCAAGCCGCCTCCGCCACAACTCCTCCGCCGAAACCGCGACTTCCTCCGCATTCGCCGGCAACAACTAACTCTCCCCGCGACTTCCTCCGCATTCGCCGGCAATAGCTAACTCTCCCCGCGACTTCCTCCGCATTCGCCGACAACATCTCCCTCTCCCCTCCGGTACGCTAACAATCACCCCTCCCCATATATCTATTGCTTCTTCCACATAGATCTCACTCCTCCAACCATCGCAACTGCAGAACTGGTGAGAATACCCGAAACCTCCTCAGAGACCGTCGTATCTTGGACTTCTACACCGCCATCTCGCAGATACCTACTCAGTCATTTAGCAGAGATCTACAATGAGGTATTCCCACCTTCTTTCTAAAACCATTTCTTCGTTTCTTGAGTTCTTCATTTCTAAACACTTCCAGGACATACAATCTGATCTTCATTTCAAAGTAATTAATGTAATTTCCTTATTTCTTCATTTTTCCTCATGCGATTTACTCCTTCAAGATCTTTAAGACAATAACCTTCCTCTTCTACAAATTATTTTGTTAGGCTCCATGGCTTGCGACAAGCACTGATAGTTTAGGGTGCTGGTACTCTAATGCTTTGTTTAACATCTTACATTTAAGTTCTCAGAACAATAAACATAATTCTAAATCAAATCTTGAAAACCTCAACGCCTCCAGAAATTGACTCATACAAGTAGAGGAAGAAAGTGGGGGGAGAAAGAAACAGCTGAAGGATCTTCACTCCATAGATATCTTTCAGAAGCAACCGTCCAAGGGGCAGCAGCAGCAAACTGCAGCCAAACTGTCACAAACACAACACTCCATCAGTAGTTCTCTTCAAAAATTATGAATGATCAAAACCTGAATAGATAAATTCAATATATACCAAGTTGCAGTTCAATGATCGTCATTTATGACGTTTTCTTCTTCGCAAATCTCTCAAATTATAATCATTTAAGTAGTTTGATGCCACATTTTTTTATGAATGATCAAAAACAATCGATTAAGCATTCAGATTTGTGCTCTATTGTCAAGTTTACTCATCATAAATGTCACACAAACCCATAACTCTTCAACAAATTTTGATTATTCAACATATAAATTCAATGAAGTATACTACCTTATGAGTAGATCTTCCATGTTTGACTTTTTAGGCTTTGTATAAGGGTTAAGATAGGAGTCATGTTGTGTCAGGTGCTATTTCATTGAGGAGCATTCGAAGATTTGTCTGCATTGGAAATCCATGAGGTATGTAGTCGCTAATATATGGTTGTGTTGCACAGTTCAAATTGTTAAACATTAAAAGTAATCTATTTACAGTAATTTACGATGTTGCAATTTTACTTGGGGTAAGTTCACAGGGAATGGTTTATGACATGCTTGCGGTATTCAATTTTTGTTGGAAATACAATTGTTGATGTTCTCAATTTCTCTAACACATCTACAAAGCAAGGTTTGTGCAAACTCAAAGAATTAGTCTGACACCATCGTCTCGCAGACTTCTACAGCGCCATTTCGCGGACTTCTGCTCTGTCGTCTCGCAGAGGTATTTCAATCTTCTTTCTACAACCATTTCATGAGTTCTTTGTATTCTTCAGTTCTTTGTATTCGTGAGTTCTTCGTATTCCTGAGTTGATGGACCCGTCGATACTGGCAAGACATTTTTATATCGCGCAAAACTATCCACATTTCGACATGAGGGTAGCATTACTCTGACAACAGCCTCATTGAAAATTGCAGCGACCTTGCTGCCAGGGAAGCCACTGCCCATTCTAAATTAAAAATCCCCATCGACGTGGAGAAATGACTGTATTGTGGATTCAACAAACAATTTGAATGTGATTACTAATATAAAGGGCTTCTGCAATCATATGGGATGAAGCAGCGATGACACACAGAAAGGCATTTAAAGCAATCGATCGCTCATTTCGGGATGTGACGGGTAACGAGAAATCATTTACTGAAAAAGTAATAATCTTGGGAGGAGATTTTCGACAGGTCATGCCGGTAGTTATAAATGCAACCAAAGTGGAAATAATTTGTGCTAACATTCTTCAATCATATTTATAGGCAGACGTCAAGTTACTGCCACTAACAGAAAATATGAGGGCTCGAGGTGATACACAATTCTCAAATTACTTGCTTAGGGACGGAGACGGGACAGAGGATATTGTAAGCAAGGTTATGATTCGAATTCCTAATAATATGGCTGTCTTGGGAAGGAGAACCTTCCATCACTAAATTGATAGACTTCGTTTTTCCAAACATAGCTCAACACAATATCAACTTTGATGACGTCAGTTACAATGAGACAAGAACCCTTATTACTCCACTAAACGAGGATGTGAACAAGCTAAATGCACTTTGCCTGGATCTATTTCCTGGGGAGGAAACTGTGTATTATTCCTTTGATTTTGTTAGTGATGATCATACAAATTTGTACCTCCCTGAATTTTTGAACTCTATTAACCCGGGGAATCTATCCCCACACAAACTTATATTGAAATAAGGCACACCTATTATGCTTCTTAGAAACATTGATCTCAAAATAGGATTGTTTAATGGGACAAGACTGATATGTAAAAATTTTGGAAGAAATGTCATCGAGGTAGACATATTGGGAGGTAGATTTAAGGGACTCAGAGTGTTCATACCGCGAATGTCACTCAAAAGCGCAAAAGATGTCTGAATGCCTTTTGAAATAACAAGGAAACAATTTTCAGTAAGATTAAGCTTTGCACTTACAATTAATAAGGCACAAGGGCAGACAATTGGTACTGTAGGGATCTACCTACCAAACAACGTGTTCAGTCACGGTCAGCTATATGTTGAGCTATCACGGGGGAGACTGTGAAATTCTGAAATGAAAGACTTGCTTTTAATATGCTTCCTTAAATCCATGTGAATGCTCCCTAGGAAAGTAGGAATCACCCACTAAATGCTCCAAATGATTTTTCATCCAATTCAATTTTGAATTTCCCTCTTTCTTGCGTTCGTTCCTGATTCAGCCTGAGTTAGCATTTTCTCCAAGTTCTTGTGAGAAGAAAAAAAACCCTATTTTGCGATTCATGCCCCCTTTCATTGAGAAATTTATGTTGTTTGCATTATTAATGGTTTTATTGGGCATCTGTATGGGGGCATTGTAGCCACTTATATGGCATAGTATTAATATTGTTAGGCTACAGACTAGGCTACAGGAAGGTTATGAGCTGGCGGATGATGTGACAGGCCTTAACGGCTATTTTTAGAAGGATTAGCTGTAGTACTCTATTAGGGCTGTAATTACGGATTATTGAATGGATCAAGTCTCTTTTGTCGTCTCTCTCTCCTCAACTCTTCTCTCTCTCCTCCTCCCTATTCAATCTTTCTCTCTCGTCTCCAGCAGCCTGCCATTCTCCCCGACCACCGCCGATTCTCGCTACATTTGGTGCTCTCGTTGAGAGGCGCGCGCTTCCCCATGGAGGCGCCACCGCCATCTTCCCCGACGAACCCTCCTCCCGACCCTTCCGTCCACCCGACCGCCATAACATGGACCGATTTCGACCGCCGCCATGTTCTTTACATGGATCAGCATAATGTCATATGCGATTCCATTCAATCTACTCAAGATCGGTTCACCCAAGAATTGCAGAAGATTCATATTTCCCTGGCCGCAACTAAACAGGCGCAAGAAAGTTTTCAGCAAAATCAACACCAGATGCAGGAGTCCCATCAAATGCTTTTTAAAGACTTTCAGAACCTGCGGGAAGAATTACAACAGTTTATGCGGATAATGACCCCAGCCCAATCCAGCAATTCTGCGGGGATCTTGCCGGCTCAGAAAGGCGATTCCAGCGGTTCCACATCATCCTCGCTCGGCATCCTTGGCATCCCTCCGACACGCATGCCACCATTACCATCGGGCACGGCGGCAGAGAGTTCCCGGGTCCGAGCTCCGATCTTGACCTTTAATGGGGCTGCCTCATCACAGCCAGGCATAATTGGGCCATTCCCCACACCAATAGGGACATCATCCGCACCAACCTTCAATAATTCTTTATCTGCAAATTTGCCCACATATTCGAGTCAACCACACGACTTGGGCGCCATGAAACCCCGGATTGATGGATACTGTCCAGCACCCGCAAAAATAGACTGCCCAATGTTCTCTAGTGGGGATCCCACGGAATGGATTTACAAAATCGAGATGTATTTCAGGTATAATAACATAAACCCCTTAGATTTTGTGTTTATAGCCTCTATGCACTTGGACAAGCCAGCATCCCAGTGGTTTCAAGGTCTATTGCGCAACGGCCTCTGTTCAGATTGGTTAACATTCAAAACAGCTATCTTCGATAGATTTGGCCCAACCGATTACGAAGATCCTCTTGGTAAGCTCATGAAATTAACACAAGTTTCTACAGTTGCTCATTATCAAGATGCTTTTGAATTATTAGCTTGTCAAGTAGATGGTTTTTCCCAAGATGTGTTACGCCGAAATTTTATTTCTGGTCTTAAACCACACATAAAACGGGCTGTGGTAGCCCAACAACCGGTTTCACTATACGACAAGTTCCGTCTGGCTCGACTTTTTGAAGATCCGGGCCCCGACGAACACAAACACTAGGCCACCAAACAATGACACAACCGACCCCATCCACCAGGCCACAATTTCCACACCCAGCACAACAAAAACGATCGATTTGTCGTTAAACAATTGACTCCAACAGAACTACAGTCACGCCGCGAACGCGGACAGTGTTTTACGTGTGATGAACGTTATACCCCAGGACACAAATGTAAAAACCGATCGACTCTTTATTTTTTTGACGGGGAACAGGACTAGGAGGACGACGAGCCACCACCTAAACTCGACGAACAACTAGACCAGGATGAGCCCGCTAATCCAGAAATTAGTGTCAATGCTTTCATGGGCACATTCCCATCCAAGTCCCTTCGGGTACGTGGTAAGATCGAAAATTCCACAGTTCACATATTTCTCGACAACGGAAGTACCCATAGTTTTATTACTAAACGAGCTGCATCATTTCTCAAATTACTAACAGTTTCAATTTCCCCATTTAAAGTCCATGTTGGCAACGGGAGTAATATGTTTTGTAAAGAACGGTGTTCACAAGTACTCATAACAATACAGAAAATCCAATTCATCCTGGACTTGTTTATAACTGATTTACATGGGGCTGACATCATTCTGGGTTTTAATTGGTTGGAGACTTTAGGCCCAATAACCATAGATTATACTACACAGACAATGTCATTCAACAATCAAGGGGCATCTTGTATAATCACAGGAGACACATCGCTTACTGCGGGCTCCGCTACGTCATCACAAATACATAAACTCATTGTGCAAGATTCCATTGAATCCATGCTTTTGTGTTTCCAAACAGACCCAGACCTACAGGACTCCCAGTATTTCCCAACTACATCACATCCGGCAATACAGTCCGCCCTCAATAATTTTTCCACATTGTTCAGGAAACCCATGGGTTTACCTCCAGTTAGGCCCTTAGATCATAAGATCTCATTGACTGATGAGTCCAAGGTTGCCAAAGTAAAACCCTATAGGTATCCTTATGTTCAAATAAACGAGATTGAACGTTTAATAGCGGAAATGTTATCCCAAGGTCTCATACGACCAAGTCATTCTACTTTCAGTTCCTCAGTCCTTCTCATTAAAAAAAAGGATGGCACTTGGCGTTTTTGTGTTGATTATTGCGCATTAAATTCTCTTACAGTGAAAGATAGTTTTCCGATGCCTACAATAGACGAACTCCTTGACAAACTCCATGGGGCAACAATATTTTCCAAACTCGATTTACACTCGGGATATCACCAAGTTCGAATGCACCCACAAGATATACACAAAACAACATTTAGGACACATAATGGATTATACGAGTTCCTTGTAATGCCATTTGGCCTTACAAATGCCCCGGCCACATTTCAGACTTTAATGAATACCATTTTTAAACCTTTCCTACGTCGATTCGTCGTCATTTTCTTTGACGACATCTTAATCTATAGCCCCTCCGTGGCGCTACATGCACATCATTTACACCAAGTTTTCCAACTTTTGTCATCGCATCACCTATCTCTAAAACCAACCAAATGTATCATTGTCGTTTCCAATATAGAGTTCCTCGGCCATGTCATAACACCAGATGGTGTATGTCCCAATCCAAGTAAGTTGACCGCCATTGCGGAGTGGCCAGTTCCTCAAAACCAAAAACAACTGCGTTCCTTTTTGGGCATAGCTGGATACTATCGACGCTTTATTCGTCAGTACGCAACCATTACCGCCCCACTCACAGATTTGTTGGTCAAAAATGGTTTCGTATGGACAGCTCAAAGTCATGAGTCTTTTAAGCAAATTAAAGAATTATTATCCTCCGCCCCAGTGTTGGGATTACCGAACTTTACACTCCCATTCACAATTGAATGCGATGCATCTAAGGTCGGTATAGGAGAAGTACTGAGCCGGCAAGGACATCCTATCGCGTATTTTAGTAAAAAACTGTCCCGTCAAGAACAGGCCAAATCAACATATATCCGTGAAATGTTAGCTATCACAACAACGGTAAGCAAATGGAGACAATATTTAATCGGTTCGACATTTACAATTTTAACGGACCATCAAACACTCAACAATCTCAACTCTCAAGTAATGACTATGCCCGAGCAACAGAAATTCCTTTCCAAAACGCTAGGTTTCAATTATCTCATACAATATCGGCCCGACCGCCAGAATACCGCGGCAGATGCGCTTTCACGCATATATGAGCCGCCCGAGGATGCTGCGATTCATAGTTATCAGAATGTTTCATTTTCCTATTCCAATTTGTTTAATGACTTGGACACCCAATACCTCTCAGATGCCAAAGCACAGGAAATACTTGCAACATTAAAAACCCACCCGGACATTACACCAGAGTGGGAATTAGTGGGACAAAAACTTTTTTATAACAAGAAATTATACATACCAGACTCCCTCTTGCGCACAATACTCATCAGTGAGGCTCATGACACAAAAATCGAGGGGCATTCCGGTATAACAGCAACCGTTAAACGATTGGCACAATATTATTATTGGCCCGGACTACAAAAGGAGGTGCAGGGCTACGTTCAACACTGCGACCACTGCCAAAAAGGGAAAGATCGCAACACCTTGCCTTACGGCACCATGCAACCTCTCCCCATCCCAAATCAAATATGGGCTGACATCTCTATCGATTTTATTACACACCTACCTAAATCACAATCTTTTACAACAATTTTAGTTATGGTCGATAGATTAACAAAAGGGACACATTTTGCAGCCCTACCCTCTCATTACACGGCCCAAATAGTAGCACAAATCTTTTAGGAGTATTGCGGAAAATTGCATGGGTTGCCCGAATCCATAGTGTCGGATAGGGATACGATTTTCTTAAGTACATTTTGGTTAGCTTTCTTTAAAAACAACGACACAAAATTACGTTTTAGTACGACTTACCATCCCCAAACGGATGGCGAAACCGAGCGCGTTAATCGTTGTCTCAATCAATACTTACGCTTGTTTACCCATAGACATCCGACACGTTGGGCCAAAATATTAAGTTGGGCAGAATACCACTACAACACTAGCTATCACGCCTCGGCCGGAATGTCACCCTTTGAAGCCATGTTTGGCCGACCACCACCAAACTTTTTGGCCTACACAGCAGGAGAGGCTTCCACCCACCTCATGCCCGAGAACACCAGTAGAGCCACCTTAATACTACAACTACAACAACACCTACAACAAGCTCAGTACAAAATGAAAAAAAAATGCAGATCGCAATAGACAGGAGATTTACTTCCAGGAAGGCGACCTAGTGTTGCTTCGTCTCCACCCCTATCGCCAATCTACCCTGCATAAAAAAACACGCAAACGATTCTGCCTCCGATATTTCGGACCATGTCGAATTTTACAACGTATTGGATTAGTAGCATATAAATTAGCTCTACCACCGTCAAGTAGGATACAACCGGTTTTTCATGTATCCCTATTAAAGTCATACCATCCAAGCGCGTCCTATCCAACTCATGAACTTCTGAATATGGATTTAGCAAGACACACAAGTCGGCATCCAATTGCTATATTGGAGAGACGAACAGTCCAGCACGAGGGACAAACAATCTCACAGGGACTGATTCATTGGGAGGGACTGCTGCCAGAGGAATCAACATGGGAACCTTTATCCAACATAGACAAAGCTACACTTCATCATTTGGAACAACAATGCACATGCGCAGCTACTCCATCAGAAGGGGGAAACAGGGAAGAGATCGACTTACCATCACCTCTTGTCATCCTTGATACTTCCAAAATTGTTATGCCTCACCCTGCTTCTGTGCAACATGATAGTCATCGACAGATGGATAACACAGCAGCTGCCCCAATCCTCCAGGAAGAACATTTACACCAACAAGGCCTATCATCCGCCCCCAATCAAACCACTAACAGGGACGACAACCTCCACAACGACTCGGCTGTCATCCCACCGCTACTTTCCTCATTTACTTCTAATACATTTCCATTGGTACAGGAGGGAACGCAACCAGGAAAACAAAAAGCAATCACAGATCTGTCGAATAGGGAAGAACTCCTTCCAATCTCTCACGTCATCCACCCACGGGATTCAATGCTCTCCCCTAATTTTGCCCCTTTGATGCAACAAACAAGCCCACAAGGAAAGGAGCAGGAGGCACAAAACAAACAAGCTATACCAGAAAACGATAACAGGGATGTTTCTCGTCCTAATCATAAAAGGTTCATCCCCTCGCAAACACAACTCCCAAATTCTAATATTACCTTGACATCTCCACAGGGTTCGCACCTTAGCCAGGAAGATATCCAGCATCCCACCAAACTACCTGCTTCAGGTACGGTCACCTCCAGTAACCCTCGCAGGTCCCTTCGACGAGCATCACGGCTTCTGCGAAAGCTGCCTCCAGTCCCTCGCCGTCGACGATCTCGCCTTCGGCCCATTACGGATTGAAGAATGGACGTTCGGGGCAACAAAGGACAACTCGGGCAGCGGTCTCGGGCAGGGCAGGGATTGTAGCCACTTATATTGCATAGTATTAATATTGTTAGGCTACAGACTAGGCTACCGGAAGGTTATGAGCTGGCGGATGATGTGTCAGGCCTTAACGGCTATTTTTAGAAGGATTAGCTATAAGTACTCTATTAGGTTGTAATTACGGATTATTGAATGGATCAAGTCTCTTTTGTCATCTCTCTCTCCTCAACTCTTCTCTCTCCTCCTCCTCCCTATTCAATCTTTCTCTCTCGTCTCCAGCAGCCTGTCATTCTCCCCGACCACCGCCGATTCTCGCTACAGGCATGTAATTGTTAATAGGGTTCTATTGTAAACTTGGAGAAAGAGAAGCAAGGTAAGAAGATGTCAGCTCCATGAGACTATACCGATAAGATTAGAGAAATACAAAGGGAGAGAAGAGGAAGAGTACCTGTGATGCCCTAGGATTGAGATTCGTCCGATGGACCCGATCCAGCGGAGCTGGTCGTCGTTACTGTAGCCTGAGAGCAGGAGAAGAAAATGTAAGAAGAGTTCAGATTCACGGGCCTCGCCATGGCTCCTCCGGTCAGAAGGGCGAGGATAGAAGAGGAAGGGGATCGAAGAAACCTGTGTAACCAAGATGATCGAGTGAAGCATCGGATCCTAAAAAACAGAACAGAGGAGAAGAGGGGAGAACATAGCTCCTCGTTGCCGGGGAAGAAGACGGCCTGCCGGTGAAGATCGTGGAAGGAGCTGGAGTGAGAATTGGGGACGATGGTAAGGGGTGAAATCGCGATATTCGAGGGGTAAAACTGGAAGAG
Source organism: Platanthera guangdongensis (assembly GCA_039583875.1). Taxonomy (NCBI): domain Eukaryota; kingdom Viridiplantae; phylum Streptophyta; class Magnoliopsida; order Asparagales; family Orchidaceae; genus Platanthera; species Platanthera guangdongensis. Next base: position 4,349,300 of record CM077156.1, read on the forward strand.
AATATTTCGGGTTTGCAATAAATAAGGTGATTGTTACCGGGCTACAGTTTTGACTAGTCGCAATACGTCTTCTACTAATTTCACGTGTCTTTTGAAAATACGTCTTGTGCATGTATTTTTAGGAAAAGTGTTCATCACGAAAGTTGTAGTTCTCGACGAGATCTACAACACGAAGAGATCTACAACTTTTGTGTTGAACACTTTTCCTAAAAATGCATGTAAAAGACTTATTTCTAAAATGCGTGAAATTTGAGTGTATTTGCAAAGTACGCATTGTACATGCATTTTTAGGAAAACTGTTTAACATGAAAGTTTTAGATATCGGCGATATCTACAACATTCGTGTTGAAAACTTTTTCTAAAAATACATGTACAAAGCATATTTCCAAAAAACGTGAGAAATTAGGAGAAAACGTAGTGCGACTAGTCAAAACTGTAGTGCTAATAACAATCACCATAAATAAAGGCTACTGTTAATTGTTATTACCCTTTGGTTATTTGCACTTATAATAAATAAATAAAGGTAAATATAATATGTGATTTAAATATCTCTATACATGCTTGTTGTGGCTCGCTTAGAGGTGAGATGGACCGGAGGGATCAGGCCGTCTTACTGCAAGAATAAGTATAAAACACGTATACAGTTAAAATGTAGAAACGGCATTAGACACTGCAACAATTTCATTCTTTAGCAACACTTGATTTTACAACATTTATAAAAATGTTGTCCAAAACTTTAATAGAGAACAGGTCTGTTGCAGTCCGCTCGCGGCTCTTGGTAGACCGACCTTGCTAGACTGTCTTAGCACGCTGAGTGATCGAGCGTGCAACCGGTCAGAGTATCGTAGAGTTGTGAGAGGGAGATTTTATAACGTGAAAAACCAGCAATCGAGGTGAAAAACCACGTGGTTGATTCAGTACTGGCCTAACTTCCACTATCTGGTGTTTATTGCAAAGCTTTTAGGGGAAGGAAAGGGTGATAGGTCACTGCTCGTTATATTTGATAAGATGGGAGAAAGAACAAAGAGCGCGACAGGGCTCTGAACTTTTCTGATGATCTTGCTCCTTTGCACAAAGGGGGAGCAAGCAAACTTGAGCGTCTTGACGGGCTCAGCTTGGTGTCGATGAGAGAGCTGTTGAAATTTCTCCAGCTGATCAACTAGTAGTTCTGGTATCAAGCAAACACTTTCAGAGCTATCAAGATGATCACTTGAACAAGCGGAAAGCGAGAACTAGGCACAGGAACACTCCAATCATAAACTGAGTTATGTAATCAGTAGCAATAGAGAGCAATCACAGATCTTGTATTAATCAACTATCAATCTTTACAAGGCCAGGTATACATGGCGAGACATGATTTCGCCAAGTACAAATGAGAAGTAAACATATAACACCCCAAAAAGTCGGAATTGATCTGATAGCGTCTTAAGGTCAATCTGGGGCCTGATAAGGGTCACACGACCTTGGACATGGGCATGTCCATGGCCGTGTCATGCTACGAGTTTGGCGAATTTTTGTGTGGTCGACGAAATGCGTTCGACGATCTTTGGTGGTCGGGCACACGGCCTGAGACACGGGCGTGTCCAGGGTCGTGTCCTGCTCTGTGTCGGCAGAGTGGTGTAGAGAGAGGCACACAACCTGGGACACCGGCGTGTCCAGGTCGGACACAGGCGTGTCCAGGTCGGACACGGGCGCGTCCAGGGTTGTGTCCTTCTCTGTATTATCCGGTCTGTGTCGCGCATGGTACACGGCCTGGAACACGGGTGTGTACTGGCCGACACGGGCGTGTCTACGACCGTATCCTGGTCGGGACGTGACGGTTTCCTGTGTTGCTTGAGGGACAGGCCCCGTGACACGGGCGTGTCATAATCTGACACGAGCGTGTCAAGCAGTATACAGGCGTGTCTGAGCCAGTGTCATGTTCTGTGTTCGACGATCGTTTTCAGATCGAGAGACACGGCTTGTGACACGGGCATGTCACAGGTCGTGTTCGGCCCAGGAAAATGATTTTAAGTGCGAATCAAGGTCGTTCGTTTTCTTCAAATGGGATCCAAGGGTCCAGATTCGTCCTTGTTGTTATAAGGCCGGGAATACTGGGTGAAACCCTCATTTTTCTCTTAGGGTTTCTCTTTCTAAAGTGTTAGAGAGAGGGAAGAGCAAGGAAGAAGAAGAAGGAGAGATTTGGCCGCCGGTGGAGCTTCGGAGCCCCAAATCGCAAATCGAGTCTAGATCCGTGGAGACAAGGCCGTTGCGGTGCTTTCCATCCGGCTAGTTTTCCATGGCGCCAGAGCGAACCTCTAGAATAACGATTCTCTTCTTGGACAAGTGAAGTCCTCTTCCTTTTTGCATAGGAAACTCGCTCTCGCAAGTGTGCAGTGAGTGTGTGGTATTTCCTTCGGGTGGACATGAATAGTCCCCTTAGTTTTGCATGTAGAGTCCGGAATCGAAGTACGAACATAGACATTGTGTGTGAAGCCTACCCAGACAAATTGGTCAGGATCGGTGATGTTTCATTATGCATGAATATCCGGAGAATACTCCGTGCCGATGATTGTTTTTGGGTTTTCTGTGTGGTAGATTGCGATAGTGAGTCTTGGGGAATAACTCCAAGGTGCACACGAAAATTTGAGCAGAAGCGAAGTTCTGCCGTTTTGGTGGCCTTGGAGCCAACTGTGTACATAACCGGGTTATGTATTATTGTTTGATCGATTTGGGGCTCGGGGAAGCTTAACCCGTGCTTATGGCTTAAATTGTCGAGGCGGTGTGAGCAACGGGTTGAGTGGAACCGTACTCGCTCCAAGTGGTTCAGTTAAAGCAAACTAAGGTACATGGGACTTGTCGTTGGCTTGGAGGGCGAGTCTTAGGCTTCGGCCGTAAAGACTAAATGCTCATGAGGTTTGCCGTCCTGAGGGCGGTGGTGAAACCACGGAATGGATTGGATTCAACGAGAATGTGTCATGAGAGCACGGGGTGTGTGGTCGTGCGAGCCTACGCCTGTGGTGATTGGTGCTTAAATTGTACTTTTACTATCTTGTTTTGTTATACTAATTAAATTGCAGGAAAGGAGCACCGTGATAGTACTTTTTGCAGTTAAATTTATTAGTGTATTTTCGGGTTTTTAAAGCACAAATCATGTCTTGCAAGTGCTTATATTGACCCCTTTTTGTAAATATTATTGTCACTAATGCGTTTTCTGCTTTTTGCAGGTTTGCACGGCTTTCAGCAAAATTTTGCTGTGACATGCCCCAAGGTCACGCCCTACCAGGGCATGTAGCTCAGATGAATGAAGCAACAGGTCCGAAAATGCATTTCTTGGAAACTCAGTGAACACGCCCTCGGTCACGCCCGTGCCACGCCAGACACGGACGTGTTCAAGAGGCGTGTCCCCAGGTCCCGAGAAATCGCCGCAACACACTACTTTTCCTGATCCACCGTCACGCCGAATGTGTCACGCCCCACGGACACGCCCTGGTAGGGCGTGACATATGGGCGTGTAACTCAACTACGACGCCCGTCACCTCCAGCATTCAATTTCAGCCCAAAAAGTCGCACCGAATGTGTCACGCCCCAGGTACACGCCCGACCCGGGCGTGTCAGGGGCGTGACCCAGCCCAAAAATTCTATAAATTGAGCCCGTCCCCTTAGTTTTCTTGTATTTTTCTTGTAATTTTTCATGTTTCCACTCTCCTTCCTCATTTCGAGCTTTGTAATCTAGCTTAGTTACTCTTATTTTATATTAGTTGTTGTAACTGCTTAGTAGCTAAGGGCAATGTTCACAAAGATTTTCATTTCTCGCACCTGTAATCTTTCATTTTCAAGTTGTAATTCTCTGTCAGTGTTAATAAAAAGTTTGTCATTTTCCTCGCTTTCTCAACGCATTTCATTCATCTCTCTTTCCCCATTTCACCATGAGTAACTAATCCTCCTTGTACTCGATCTTGATGATCTGAGGTTCGAGTTGATTAAGTTATGATGCTCTAGTTTTCTTTTTCTTTGTAAGGCTTATACCTTGATTTACTCTTGATTTACCTTTACTTGGAGATATATCATCGATATATATTTTCCATCATTAGCTTTCATTCTTGGCTAGCCGAGAGGACGATGGTTTGAAGCGAGCACTCAAGAGTGAAGAGAGTTGCACGCACCCCTCGAGAGAGGTGGACGTTAAATCTCCTGGATTGGAGTGGAATCCAATAACGGGGTTCACAACATAAAGCGCGTTTTAGGCCTCCGATTCGGACGAGAGTTCGGTTAGACCTTCCTAAACTCAGATGGGCATGACTTCGAGAGAAGCGTGTTCTTGCTTTAAGAACCTCCGCGGTCAAGGTCTCTTGCCTTATTAATTTAAAAAGTTTATTATTGTATATTTTGATCAACTTAAGCCGAGGTGATTCTCGATCGAGTACTATCGCTTAATTATCATTTAGTTTTTATCTAATTTGCAAGTAAAACATTCTCACTTCTCTAATTTAGTAAGCAACCCCAAAACAACTTTTATTTGATAAGATAATAGTAACTCCTTGAAGTAGAAGTACTCAAATCGCCCCGGGTAATACAACCTTTATATGGAACTTAATATCCTATACTATATGCGATAAGGTGCACTTGCCTTCATCGAATATAGAATCGGAGAACATCTCACAATCACACATTCACCTTCTCCTTCCTTAACTTTGTCTTCTCCGTGTATAACCCCTTCTCCGAAAATTTTATATCAAGTTTTTGGCGGCGTTGCCGGGGATGTTTTTGTTTTGATATTTTAAAAAGATAATAGCTATTAATTTTATCGTCTCTCTCTCTCTTTAGTTTTTCTCTTTACCTCTCCCACACCCTTCTTTCTTTTAAGTGTGTGACCCGAGAAAGCTCTTCGATTATTCTTTTTGACCCTGAGATAGAGCGCACCGCTTTGCGTCGCCCCCGTTCTCATAATCAGGAATCACACTTCGGCATCGAAGAGTCGATCGGGAACACTGCCACGGAAACAATGGATCCTAATCCGCCCAACCCAAATGAGGCCCAGCAAAGGACTATGTCCTATCATGCGAGGCCGAACCTGGAGGGTACACAATCAAGTATTGTTCACCCCACAGTGGCGAACAATAACTTTGAGATCAAGTCTAACATCATCCAAATGGTGCAGCAGTCGGTAACCTTCGATGGTCTCTCGGACGAGGATCCAAATTGTCACATTGCGAATTTTCTCGAAATCTGTGATATTTTTAAAATCAATGGAGTCTCAGATGACGTCATTCGATTACGTCTCTTCCCTTTCTCTTTGCGGTCAAATGCCAAGCAGTGGCTGAGCTCTCTTCCTAGAGGGTCCATCACCACGTGGGCCGAGATGGCAGGGAAATTTCTTACCAAGTATTTCCCGTCTGCGAAGACCGCCAAATTGCGCATGGATATTGCATCTTTCATGCAAATAGACTCGGAGACTCTCTACGATACATAGGAGCGCTTCAAGGAGCTATTGTGAAGGTGCCCACACCACGCGCTTCCAAAATGGCAACAAGTACAAATATTTTATAACGGCTTAAATTCCTTAACAAGGCAAATGATCGACGCGGGCGCTGGGGGAACACTAAATAACAAAACCCCAGAGGCCGCTCAGGAACTTTTTGAGGAAATGGCTATGAATTCGTATCAATGGAATGCGCCCCGCGTGCGGGCTAACAAACCAGCGCGAGTCTTTGAAATTGACGCTATTTCGAATCTTGCCCTCCAAGTTGAGCGGTTAACAAAGCAAGTGGCGGAGATGACTGCTTCCTCCTCCACTCCTCCTTGATTTAATAATTATAATAATTCTGCTTTTATAGAAGAGCAGGTTGACTTCATGGGAAATGCTCCTCGTCCCTCCCATAACCCGAACAATGCATCATACAATAACACTTACAATGCGGGTTATAGGAGCCATCCGAATTTCTCATGGAACAACCAAGGAAATGCTCAACGCCCCCATAACCCCCCTCATAATCATAACCAAACATTTAATCTAACTCCCCCCTTAAATTTAAATCCACCTGGTTTCCAACAGCAACAGGCAAAGCCCTCTTCACTTGAAGAGGTCTTTGTCAAATACGTTGCTACAAATGAAACGAATATCAGGAATATTGCTGAGTCTATCAAAAAGTTAGAAAACCAAGTGGGACAACTAGCCAAGATAATCTCCGAGCGGCAACAAGGAGCTTTGTCAGGCAATACCGAGCAAAATCCAAGAGAAAGTGCAAACTTCATTACCCTCCGCAGTGGAAAAGAAGTTGCTATACCAAACGAACCCATGGTACCTCTCCCTTCTCCTCCCTCTCCTCCTGTTATTTTAGCTTCAAATTTTCCTACTACGCCTGCGCCACATGCGTCTAATTCAAAATTACCGTATCCGTCTAAACTTAAAAATGAACGCGCCGAAGAAAGTTACAAAATTTTTTTAGAAATTCTAAAACAAATTTATATAAACGCGTCGTTCTACAAGGCTATCTCTCAAATGCCGAAATACGCGAAATATCTCAAGGAGGTCCTATCAAATAAGAAAATGCTCTAGGATATTTCGCATATTTCCTTAAATGCAGAATGCTCCGTGGTTGTGCTCAACAAATTACCCCGCAAAGTGAATGACCCGGAAAAGTTTTTCATCCCGTGCCTATTCGGTAATTCGTTGGTCAAACATGCGTTGACGGACTTGGGTGCAAGCATAAATCTCATGCCCTTTTCGCTTTTTAAGAAATTAGGTCTAAGATCTCCGAACCCCACTCGTATGAGCATTCAGCTAGCTGATCGTTCTGTGAAATATCTGATAGGGATTGTGGAAGATGTCTTGGTCAAGGTGGACAAATTCATCTTTCCGGTGGATTTTGTCATCCTAGACATCGAAGAGGATGCCGATGTACCCCTGATACTCGGCCGCCCCTTCCTTGCCACCTCCCGCACTATTATTGATGTTAGTTATGGAAAGCTCCTCCTTCGGGTTAGAGATGATGAAATCACTTTCAGCATTAATCCCTCCATGCGTAACACCCTAGAGCAAGATGATTCCTGCTTTTATCTAGAGGAATTCTTCGAAAATGAATTTTTTGTGCCTTTTGAATTAGTTTCTTCATCATTTGATGAATCTCTTATCACTGAGCTCTTCTGCTTAGAAGAAGTTTCTTGCACTACACTCCTCGAATCGCTTCCCATGGACACCATAAAATTCAAAACCTCTTACGAGGAACCACCCATATGGGAGCTTAGGAAACTCCCCCCTCATCTGCAGTATCTTTTCCTCGAAAATGACTCTAAGCTACCGATTATTATCTCCTCGGATCTGAGTAACTCAGAAATTTTTGAGTTGACTCTAGTTTTGCAAAATCAACGTCATGCAATTGCGTGACAGTTATCCGATATTAAGGGAATTAACCCATCATTTTGCACACACAAGATTTTCTTAGATAATAATTTTCGTAGTACTATCCAGCCCCAACGACGTTTAAATCCAAACATGAAGGACATCGTGAAGGCTGAGGTTATTAAACTTCTAGATGCGGGAATTATCTATCTCATCTCCGATAGTACTTGGGTAAGCCCAGTACAGGTCGTGCCAAAGAAATACGGAGTCACGGTAGTGGCCAATGAAAATAATGAATTAATTCCAACCCGTACTATTACGGGTTGGCGGATGTGCATTGATTACCGCAAACTCAATGATGTCACCCGAAAATACCACTTCCCGCTCCCCTTTATCGACCAAATTTTAGAACGACTTTTCGGTCACTCCTTCTACTGCTTTCTCGACGGTCTCTCGGGGTACTTTCAAATCTCTATTTCACCTGAAGACCAAGAGAAGACTACCTTTACTTGTCCCTTTGGCACCTTCGCTTACAGACGAATGTCATTTGGTTTATGTAACGCGCCGGCTACATTTCAGCGATATATGCTGGCGATATTCGACGAATTGGTAGAAGAAGTGATGGAGGTTTTCATGGTCGACTTCTCGGTGTTTGGTAGTTCTTTTGCGAATTGTTTAAAAAATCTCGAGCGTGTGTTGATTCGTTGTGAGGAAACTAACTTAGCCCTCAACTGGGAGAAATGCCATTTTATGGTCCGAGAGGGATTGGTCCTCGGCCATAAGATTTCAGGCAAGTGGATCGAGGTCGACCGAGCCAAGATCGAAATTATTGAAAAGTTCCCCCCTCCAACGAATATTAAAGTCATTCGTAGTTTTCTTGGGCACGCGGGATTTTATCGGCGTTTTATCCAAATTTTTTCCAAAATAACAAAGCCGATAACCCATCTTCTCGAGAAAGAGTCACATTTCATTTTAAACAACGACTGTCTTCTTGCTTTCAATTTAATAAAAGAAAAATTAGTAAACTCTCTAATTCTAGTTGCTCCAGATTGGTCGCTCCCTTTCGAAATCATGTGCGATGTTAGTGATACTGCGGTGGGCGCTGTCTTAGGCCAGCGGGTGGATAAATTCTTCCACCCGATTTATTATGCAAGCAAGACACTCACGTCTGCACAGGCCAACTACACCACCACCGAGAAAGAGCTCCTAGCAATTGTTTTTGCCTTCGATAAGTTTAGGTCATATATCACCCTCTCCAAAGTAATCGTCTTTACGGATCACTCAACCCTTCGTTTTTTATTTAGCAAAGTGGACGCAAAGCCCCGCCTTTTGCGATGGATCCTCCTCTTGCAGGAGTTTGATTTAGAGATCCGGGACAGAAGAGGGGCCGAAAATTTGGTTGCCGACCATTTATCACGTTTAGAAAACCCTGCCAACGAAATATTAGTGGAAGCCGATATTAATGATAAATTCCCTGAAGAGCGCCTCTTCGCTCTCGAAAATTCAAAAGATTATCCCGTGCCCTGGTTTGCCGACTTTGCCAATTATTTAGTGGCTCGGGTCTTGCCAAATGAATTCTCAAGTCAGAAAAAGAAGAAATTCTTTTCTGATTTAAAGAATTACTTTTGGGAAGACCCTTTCTTATTCAGTCTGTGTGGATCAGGTAGTGTGGCGTTGCGTTTCGAGTGAGGAAGGAGTGCAAATATTGGGGCACTGCCACAAAGGACCAACAGGTGGTCATTATCAAGCGAACCGCACCGCAAGAAAGGTGCTGGAGGCGGGTTTCTATTGGCCCACGCTATTCAAGGATGCCCACACCATAGTGAGTACTTGCGATAGTTGCCAGCGGGCAGACAATATCTCACGGCGGGATGAGATGCCTCAAAATATTTTCCTCGAATGTGAAATCTTCGATCTTTGGGGCATCAACTTCATTGGCCCTCTCCCTCCATCTTATCAAAATAAATACATTCTCGTAGCTGTCGACTATGTATCAAGGTGGATGGAAGCGCAAGCTCTCCCCACCAACAATGCACGAGTCATAGTAAAATTTCTAAAAAAAATTATTCTCTCGATTTGGCACGCCGCGCGCTATAATTAGTGATAGGGGAACTCATTTCTGCAATAGCCAGCTTGCCAAAAATTTGGCAAAATATGGAGTAACGCACAAACTTTCCACCGCCTATCACCCCCAGACGAGCGGTCAAGTCGATGTTGTTAATCGAGAATTAAAACGTATTTTAGAGAAAACCGTCTCTTTAAACAGGAAGGATTGAGCACTAAAACTAGATGATGCTTTATGGGCCTATCGAACGACATATAAGACAGCCATCGGCTGTACGCCGTATTGATTGGTTTATGGTAAGACTTGTCACCTTCCAGTTGAGTTAGAGCATCGTGCGTTTTGGGCCCTCAAAACGTTAATCCTAGATCCCACCCTAACCGCCGAACACCGTAAATTTCAGCTCAATGTACTCGACGAATGGCGGGCGAACGCTTACGAGAGTAATAGACTTTATAAAGAGCGAACAAAGTTCTATCATGACAAAAATATTAAATTTCCTAAATCTTTTTCGCCGGGCGATCTCGTCTTTCTTTATAACTCTCGGCTTCGCCTCTTTCTAGGTAAATTAAAATCGCGATGGTCCGGCCCCTTTATTGTTAAAGAGGCTTGGTCGTATGGGACGGTTCTCATTTCGCACCCGGATTAGGGTGAATTCAAGGTAAATGGTCAACGATTAAAACTCTATTTGCCTAACGATTTACTTCCTACTGCGACGGAACAATTAATGTTATCGAACTCATGAACTATTTCTCTTCTCCTTCATTTGGACTGTAATAATAATAATTTAAGACTTCTTATTGTTGGACAATATTCTTTTGTTCGAGCTCAAACGCCATTTATAAACAAAGGGCGCTCTTGGGAGGCAACCCAAATCTTTTTTCTGTTTTCTTTATTTTACACTTTTTGCCCCGGACGGCTCCACAAGTTGAAGCTTCTACAATCACCGTCGCCAATGCTGCTAAATTCATCACAAAGTCCGAAGAAGACATGTCAAATAAGATCTAGAGCGCGAGCATGGGGGAGCGACATCAATCAACATTCGCGGCGCATAAATCCGGGGAAGTACCTGTTTTTAAAATTCTGTACTTTATTTCTGTTTTAATTTCTCTCTCTCTCTCTCATACCCCTTCTTTCTTCAGTGAAGACAATGTATATTTTAAGCTTGGGGGAAGATTTCTTCCTCTCTTGTCTTTATTTTTGTTTCATGTTGTCTCCTTTAAAAATCAAAAGAAAACAAAAAAAACATATTTCAAAATAAAATTTTGAGTTAATATTTCACTAGTACCCCCTGCTTTTGTTTTATTTTTCTCAAAATTCTATATAAATAACTTAGCCAATTATAATCTCTCTAATCATTTTTTTAATTATGTTTCACAAGTAAAATGTTGGGCTTGCTGTGTTTCTAATTAACGGTAGCATGTTAACGTGAAATGTTTTTCTAAAACTCGCATTTTTATTATGGTTTTCGTTTTTATTTTCTTTACTTTCTCGAAAATCTTTCATCCACTATTTTCTTTTTCATTTTGGATAATTTTTGTAATATCAACTTTTGATTGGCGTAGTAGATGTGAACGATCCAAGGCGCATATTATTTCTATTTCCAAGATAATTTCATTAGTCTTCTTTTATTATCTAGGACTTGTTTTTTGAAATTTTTCAACACTAATGCTTTAAATAAATTTAGAAACAAGAAAATGATTTATGCCGTCTTTGTTTTCATTTGATCCTTCTTGACAACCTAAATTTTTCTTTACCCCTAGCGAGCCACTTTTGAGCCTTTTTCCTTACTCAATTGATTAGCTCCACTTATCATTTCATTTTTACCAAAGCTTGAATATTCCAACCTATCTAATTACACTAGCCTTTTTGAGTTTCATCAAAACTAAATTTTCATGATTATGATAGCAATATTTTTGTGATTTAGTTTTGGAGAACTTTTTGAAAAATATGCTCAAAAGATGTATTGGTCAATTTCAAATTAAAAAGAAAATTATTTTTGTCCGTTATTTTGTAAAAAAAAGAAGAAAAAGAAAAAAAAAGAAACAAAGATAAAGAAAAAAATAGTTTATTTATGACGAAATTTTTTTTGGTTTAGTGTGATTTTAAGCCTTCATGTTTATCTTTGATTTTCATTCCTAATTATATGCCTAAACCAAATGTTTTGTTCCTAATAAGTGCTTTTGATTCATGTTTTTGATTTTCATTTATTAGCTAAGTAAAGAAGAAAAGAAAACTAGTATAGTTTTGGATTTAAATTTAGATTTTTGTTATTTAATTAATATAGTTATAATGTGCCCCTTGAATCTAGTAACAACTCAATGATCTTTTTCATTTTGTTGCATTCCTTAAATTTATTTAAAAGATCTTCTTAAAATTTTGGATGATTTATTTTCGTTAGTAAAGCTTATAATTTGTTAAACCATGACCAAGCAACTGTTTTAGATTTACGTTTCACATTCTCCCTACTTGGAATTTCACATAGTACTTGTGTAAGCATGATTAAAACTTTTTGAATTAGTCACTGTTTATGATTAGCTAGTTTTTATATCTTTGCTTGGAGACAAGCAAAACTTAAGTTTGAGGGAATTTGATAGTATTTTTCGCAGTTAAATTTATTAGTGTATTTTTGGGTTTTTAAAGCATAAATCATGTCTTGCAAGTGCTTCTATTGACCTCCTTTTGTAAACATTATTGTCACTAATGCGTTTTCTGCTTTTTGTAGGTTTGCACGGCTTTCAGCAAAATTTTGCCGTGACACGCTCCAAGGTCACGCCCTACCAGGGCATGTACCTAAGACGTGTAGCCCAGAGGAATGAAGCAACAGGTCCGAAAATGCATTTCTTGGAAACTCAGTGAACACGCCCTCGGTCACGCCCGTGTCACGCCCGACACGAGTGTGTTCAAGAGGCGTGTCCCTAGGTCCCGAGAAATCGCCGCAGCACACTACTTTTTCCTGATCCACCGTCACGCTGAATGTGTCACGCCCCACGGACACGCCCTGGTAGGGCGTGATATATGGGCGTGTAACTCAACTACGACGCCCGTCACCTCCAACATTCAATTTCAGCCCAAAAAATCGCACCGAATGTGTCACGCCCCAGGTACATGCCCGACCCGGGCGTGTCAGGGGGGCGTGACCCAGCCCGAAAAATTCTATAAATTGAGCCCTTCTACTAATGTTCAGCAGACAGTTTTGGAGTGAGAGGGGAGGTTCTTCCCCTTAGTTTTCTTGTATTTTTCTTGTAATTTTCCATGTTTCCACTCTCCTTCCTGATTTCTAGCTTTGTAATCTAACTTAGTTACTCTTATTTTGTATTAGTTGTTGTAACTGCTGTAACGCCCCACCTGTCACATGACATATAACGGTGGGTCCGGCCGGGGCCCCACGTCATATAGCACAGACAAGCAAAGGAATCACGTGTGGAAATCAAAATCTATGCGTATCCTTAACTCATTCCATTCTAGCGCAGCATTTTTACTTGTTAGCATGAACTCAAACCAGAATGTCCACCAATATATAAATACCAGATTTATATATAACAACACCAGAAATGTATACAACTCACACACCCTGGCCTTATGGCCTTACAAGTTCCTCTTTCACATCAATGGTTTCGTACATCGGCACGCAGGCCGGCCACACATGAAATCCAACCATGATTCTGCACATAGCCTTCAAGGACTAAGAACACCAGGCTAGCCAATCCACTTATTCTTTCCAAACTGCAGCACCTGCAATTCATCATCCAAACCAACACAGAAAACAAAGTAACGGTCAGCATTGCTGACCCATTATAACGACCCTACCCCCTACCCGGGGTAGTGGTTCCTTCCTTGTAACAATACTTCCTTTCTCATCAAGCATCAACAAACATCACCAAATCACATCATATTCCACTAACTAACAAACACATCACATCACAAACGCTAGAGTCCACCAACGCTCCGTGCACTCAGGGCACCATCTTGGCGTACCGGAATCCACCGTCGTACACCGCTGTCTCTCGAGGTTTTAACTTGTTGGTTGACCGGCCCTAGTCCACCAGCTCGTAGGCTGGCGACATCCCGCCCAAGCCACTCAGAGGTCCATCCTCACAGCATCACAAACAGAGCAGACCGACCCACACTATGTGGTGTAGCAAGCCGGGTTTATCTAAGCTCCCCAGGCATTGTCTACCCATCGATCCCCCTCCTAGTCCGATCGACCCACCCATGTGGTGCAGCAACCCGGGTTTAACTCGGCTCCCCTAGCATTGCCACCCATCGATCCTACCTTAACTGGATCAATCCACCCTAGTGGTGTAACAAACCGGGCGTATCTCGCACTAACCAGGCGTGCTACCAATTGATCATCTCATAATTAGGAGCTTCACCAAAGCCTCCTCACAAGCATCACATCCATACATTCATCACAACAGAAAATCCGTTTTGCACATCATCAAAGCCACGGAGTCTTCTCCGGTTTACCCATGAACATCACCAATCCAGACTACCGGTCCAGATGGGCTTCACACAGCATGCCTACGCCGTACTCTATATTTCCGGCTCTAAATGCAGACACAACAAAGGAATCACTTCCGCGATTATCCACCTCTTGGTGGAGGATTCCAAGCGCATGAATAAAGGAAGGACTTCAATGTCCAAGAAAGAGATCGTTACCCTTGAAGATCGCTTCGGCGCCATGAAGTAGCCGGATGGAAGTCACCGCATCGGCTCTGCCTTCACGAATCCGCTCTCGGATCTTCGCTCCGCACTCTGCAGCTCCTACAGCAGCTGGAAGACTCCTCCCCTCTCTCTCCTTAGGCCTTTCTTCTCTCTCTCTCTTGGAATGAAGATGAAGAAGAAGAAGAAGAAGATAAGAGAATTTATCTTCTAATTCTCGGCCTCCTAGACACCTGGACAAAGCCCAGCCCTTGGATCCAGGAAGAGGGAAACAAACGGTTCAGATCTGGCCAGAAAATCCTGAATACGGCCCGACACGCCCTGTGACACGCCCGTGTCACAGGCCGTGTCCCTCTAAGCGGCAGACAACCGACTCAATCCAGCCAGTACACGGCCGTGTGACACGCCCGTGTCACGGCCGTGTCCTCGACACGCCCTCAGACACGCCCGTGTCTGAGGCCGTGTACCTCAACAGAAATAATCCCAAAACAACCCGAGACTTCACACGGCCTGGCACACGGCCTGGCACACGCCCGTGTTCATGGCCGTGTGCACCAGGACACACCCGTGTCCCGTAAACACGCCCCAGCCCGAGACGTCGAGTTGAGTTCGACGGCCATTGACACACCCTGTGACACGCCCGTGTCACAGGCCGTGTCCTCACTGGAAACTCGATACTCGACGATCGTCGCGTAACACTCGTCGAGCATACGACACGGCATCCGACACGGCCGTGTCCTGGGCCGTGTGCCCATCTCGACGATGTCGAGCGAAAATCATCGACACCAAGTCCGATCGTCGACACGCCCCGACACGCCCTGCGACATGCCCGTGTCGCAGGCCGTGTCCGCTGTGTCAACTCCGAATTTCGTCGACTTCACGACGCGACACTACCCAGGCCTGACACGCCCTGGGACACGCCCGTGTCCCAGGCCGTGTCACCCAAGCCTGAACCCGATTTTGCTCAAAATGATCTCCCTCTTGACTTCGGGGTGTTACAAACCTTCCCCCCTTCAAATAATTTCGTCCTCGAAATTTGACGTCAAGCAGCCAATCCGTCACAACATCACAAAATCGTACACCCCAAGCCTCCGCACACACTAATAAACAGACAACACAACAAACATCCCTAACTTCCACTTGTGCACATTCAACCACAGAAAACCTCAAAACAAAACAACATGATTTCATATCGCCTTACCAGCACACGTGCACCACATTTTGATCAAGATCGTCAACGTCACGCTTTTATTCATCATCTATCACATAGTTTATATACAATAGAGCATCCAAGATAAGTAATTCATATTTCACCTCCGCTCAGCCTCACGATTTTGAAATTCGCGATTTAAAGATAAATGAAACGCTCGAGGCTGAATTTCACCAACTGAGCTTTGCGGCCCTTGCAGTTCCATAGCATGCAAGCGAGGTTGCGTCCGGGGTGCAGATGATTCGGCCACTGCTTTCCCTTTTTCTTCATATGACGCACCTGTCTTTTTCTCACTCCCCGGAGGGACATTCCAACAGAATTTTGCGATGTGTCCTTGCTGCCCACATTTATAGCATATACGTGTATCCACACGTCCTGTCCCATACGTCGCCCCCGAAGAAACAGTCGACGGAGCTAATTCCACCGGTCTAAATCTTTTCTTCTCTTGTCGTCGAAACTCCGATTGATCCGGTGGTGACATTTTAAACTCTGACTTTTCCCTTGCTAGTCTCTTATTCGCTTATACTCGCTTCATATCCTTCTCCAAGGCACGAGCTGTATCGACCAAACGCCTGGAAGCCTTGGCTCACCGAACTCGGAAGTGCCAACCTCAATTCATCCCGTAATCCTTCATAAAAACGATTTGTCTTTCGTGCTTCCTCCGCAAAGGTAGATCCTGCATATCTCCCCAATCTTGTAAACTCATGCAGGTAGGTATCAATATCTCGCTCACCCTGAACCAAACGGAGAAACTCATTTTCCATCGCAATCCTCTGCGACACTGGCACATACTTGGCTAAAAATAGTTGGGCGAATTCCTCCATTGAAACCTCCATTAAACCTCGACCTGCCAAGTGGTGCACTTCAATTTCATCCCACCACAATCTCGCATCTCCTTCCAACAGAAAAGTGGCCAACATCACTTTCTGCTCCTCGACCGTCCTGATTGCGGTTAGGATCCTTTTTACTCTTGCCAACCAATCTTCTGCCTGCGTTGGTGAAAGCGCTCCACCAAACGTCGGTGGGTGAAAGTACATAAAACGTGACAATGCGTCGTCACTTGCTTGCACTTCCACCACCTCGGCAGCATGCTCTTGCCTTCCACCAGGTCTTGCCTGTCCAGTTGGTTGTGCTTGTAACACTGCAAGCACTGTCACATGACATATAACGATGGGTCCGGCCGGGGCCCCACGTCATATAGCACAGACAAGCAAAGGAATCACGTGTGGAAATCAAAATCTATGCGTATCCTTAACTCATTCCATTCTAGCGCAGCATTTTTACTTGTTAGCATGAACTCAAACCAGAATGTCCACCAATATATAAATACCACATTTATATATAACAACACCAGAAATGTATACAACTCACACACCCTGGCCTTATGGCCTTACAAGTTCCTCTTTCACATCAATGGTTTCGTACATCAGCACGCAGGCCGGCCACACATGAAATCCAACCATGATTCTGCACATAGCCTTCAAGGACTAAAAACACCAGGCTAGCCAATCCACTTATTCTTTCCAAACTGCAGCACCTGCAATTCATCATCCAAACCAACACAGAAAACAAAGTAACGGTCAGCATTGCTGACCCATTATAACGACCCTACCCCCTACCCGGGGTAGTGGTTCCTTCCTTGTAACAATACTTCCTTTCTCATCAAGCATCAGCAAACATCACCAAATCACATCATATTCCACTAACTAACAAACACATCACATCACAAACGCTGGAGTCCACCAACGCTCCGTGCACTCAGGGCACCTTCTTGGCATACCGGAATCCACCGTCGTACACCGCTGTCTCTCGAGGTTTTAACTTGTTGGTTGACCGGCCCTAGTCCACCAGCTCGCAGGCTGGCGACATCCCGCCCAAGCCACTCAGAGGTCCATCCTCACAGCATCACAAACAGAGCAGACCGACCCACACTATGTGGTGTAGCAAGCCGGGTTTATCTAAGCTCCCCAGGCATTGTCTACCCATCGATCCCCCTCCTAGTCCGATCGACCCACCCATGTGGTGCAGCAACCCGGGTTTAACTCGGCTCCCCTAGCATTGCCACCCATCGATCCTACCTTAACTGGATCAACCCACCCTAGTGGTGTAACAAACCGGGCGTATCTCGCACTAACCAGGCGTGCTACCAATTGATCATCTCATAATTAGGAGCTTCACCAAAGCCTCCTCACAAGCATCACATCCATACATTCATCACAACAGAAAATCCGTTTTGCACATCATCAAAGCCACGAAGTCTTCTCCGGTTTACCCATGAACATCACCAATCCAGACTACCGGTCCAGATGGGCTTCACACAGCATGCCTACGCCGTACTCTATATTTCCGGCTCTAAATGCAGACACAACAAAGGAATCACTTCCGCGATTATCCACCTCTTGGTGGAGGATTCCAAGCGCATGAATAAAGGAAGGACTTCGATGTCCAAGAAAGAGATCGTTACCCTTGAAGATCGCTTCGGCGCCATGAAGTAGCCGGATGGAAGTCACCGCCTAGGCTCTGCCTTCACGAATCCGCTCTCGGATCTTCGCTCCGCACTCTGCAGCTCCTACAGCAGCTGGAAGACTCCTCCCCTCTCTCTCCTTAGGCCTTTCTTCTCTCTCTCTCTTGGAATGAAGATGAAGAAGAAGAAGAAGATAAGAGAATTTATCTTCTAATTCTCGGCCTCCTAGACACCTGGACAAAGCCCAGCCCTTGGATCCAGGAAGAGGGAAACAAACGGTTCAGATCTGGCCAGAAAATCCTGAACACGGCCCGACACGCCCTGTGACACGCCCGTGTTACAGGCCGTGTCCCTCTAAGCGGCAGACAACCGACTCAATCCAGCCAGTACATGGCCGTGTGACACGCCCGTGTCACGGCCGTGTCCTCGACACGCCCTCAGACACGCCCGTGTCTGAGGCCGTGTACCTCAACAGAAATAATCCCAAAACAACCCGAGACTTCACACGGCCTGGCACACGGCCTGGCACACGCCCGTGTTCATGGCCGTGTGCACCAGGACACACCCGTGTCCCGTAAACACACCCCAGCCCGAGACGTCGAGTTGAGTTCGACGGCCATTGACACGCCCTGTGACACGCCCGTGTCACAGGCCGTGTCCTCACTGGAAACTCGATACTCGACGATCGTCGCGTAACACTCGTCGAGCATACGACACGGCATCCGACACGGCCGTGTCCTGGGCCGTGTGCCCCTCTCGACGATGTCGAGCGAAAATCGTCGACACCAAGTCCGATCGTCGACACGCCCCGACACGCCCTGCGACACGCCCGTGTCGCAGGCCGTGTCCGCTGTGTCGACTCCGAATTTCGTCGACTTCACGACGCGACACTACCCAGGCCTGACACGCCCTGGGACACGCCCGTGTCCCAGGCCGTGTCACCTACGCCTGAACCCGATTTTGCTCAAAATGATCTCCCTCTTGACTTCGGGGTGTTACAACTGCTAAGTAGCTAAGGGCAATGTTCACATAGATTTTCATTTCCCGCACCTGTAATCTTTCATTTTCAAGTTGTACTTCTCTCTCAGTGTTAATAAAAAGCTTGTCGTTTTCCTCGCTTTCTCAACGCATTTCTTTTCATCTCTCTTTCCCCATTTCACCATGAGTAACTAATCCTTCTTGTACTCGATCTTGATAATCAGAGGTTCGAGTTGATTAAGTTATGATGCTCTAGTTTTATTTTTCTTTGTAAGGCTTATACCTTGATTTACTTTTGATTTACCTTTGCTTGGAGATATATCATCGATATATATTTTCCATCATTAGCTTTCATTCTTGGCTAGCCGAGAGGACGATGGTTTGAAGCGAGCACTCAAGAGTGAAGAGAGTTGCACGCACCCCTCGAGAGAGGTGGACGTTAAATCTCATGAATTAGAGTGGAATCCAATAACGGGGTTCACAGCATAAAGCAGGTTTTAGGCCTCTGATTCGGACGAGAGTTCGGTTAGACCTTCCTAAACTCAGATGGGCATGACTTCGAGAGAAGCATGTTCTTGCTTTAAGAACCTCCGCGGTCAAGGTCTCTTGCCTTATTAATTTAAAAAGTTTATTATTGCATATTTTGATCAACTTAAGCCGAGGTGATTCTCGATCGAGTACTATCGCTTAATTATCATTTAGCTTTTCTCTAATTTGCAAGTTAAACATTCTCACTTCTTTAATTTAGTAAGCAACCCCAAAACAACTTTTATTTGATAAGATAATAGTAACTCCTTGAAGTAGAAGTACTCAAATCGCCCCGGGTAATACGACCTTGATATGGAACTTAATATCCTATACTATATGCGATAAGGTGCACTTGCCTTCATCGAATATAGAATCGGAGAACATCTCACAATCACACATTCACCTTCTCCTTCCTTAACTTTGTCTTCTCCACGTATAACCCCTTCTCCGAAAATTTTATATCACACCGCCACCCCGATTTAGGGGTGGGGTCGTTATAATTTGGTCTGCCTTAGCTGACCGTTGCTTTTCTTTGCCACCGCTGCGGTGGGATGTTGTTTGCAGGTGCTGCGGAGCCTAGTGACAAGTAGCGGGCTGAAGGCCTGATTTCTATATAGCCCCTCAAAGGCCAAAAACCAATGTTTACTTTTATGCTCATATGTGGCCGACCTGCGTGTCGATGTTTGGAAGACATTCATTATTTAAGTAACCTCTTGTAAGGTCATAAAGCCAAGTACTTTGTGTATTTATACGCTCATTCCTACTTGGTGTTTTTAGTGGACATTCATGTTGTGGCTTGGGTTCTTATAACTGTTTTAAAAATCTTCTGATGGAACACTCTGAGTTAGTATGCATGTTCCTTTAACAGTAATTTGGTATTAATTCGTAACTCCACTAGCTGTCCGTAGTATATGGCATGGGGCCCCGCCCGGATTTTCTATTATATCCCATGTGACGGATGGGGGTGTTACAAAACAAGCAAGAGAAATCTTCAAGCCGGGCGGAGTGCCTCAGAGACCGTTGAGTCCGCCGAGACCGCCAAGCCACTGATGCTATCACTAATATACGGAGTCCGCACAAACCACGGACAACCCGCTATTCTGCTGAGACGCCCGCTCTACAAGCCACCGCCAAACTGAAGGAACAAACCGCCAAGTCCTCCGAGACTGGCGAACTGGTTATTGAACTTGAACAACTGCTGGAGAGAAGACTAGTTGGCCGCCAAGTGCGACCTGCTGCAAACCGTCGATTGTAAACCGCAAGCTTCACTGCTTCCTGACCGCGATCAGAACCAAACTCCTGGCTTCACAGTGCTAGCTGCACAAGCTGCAAACAGCAACCAGTTAAACCTTCTCAATCCTTGCGGACTAGAAAACTGAGGCCACAACAATTAATCTGCACTCAACGTACTATTCATTCAGTTACTGTAGAAGTGACGAGGGATCCTATTTATAGGCCGGGTGAGGAGTGTGATCACCACCCTAGTGGATATAGTCACTACCCCAGGTCGCAGCTAGCACAACCCAGTCTGTCGAGTCCGCAAGGACAAAGCCAGACCAGCCATTCGCAAGGACCCAAGTTAGAAAGCCAGTCCGCCACCTGGCGGTCACCGTACTAGTCCGCGCTCTTCACAGCACGCAGACACAACAACAAACCGCTCACTACATCAGTCTGCATGCTGCATGCGGACATGACACTAGCCCGCACAACTCGCGAACACCGCTTCAGCCCGCCACACGAGTCTACGACCAACAGACACTGATCGCCCGGTCAACATCGGACTCTGCGAGCACATCGAACAACCTGGACTTGTCATAGAGAGTGACCAAGTCCAGCAACCCACTAATCAACTGGCGCGAGCTCGACGGACACGAAGCCAGGTCACATGCTCCAAGAACAGTCCGCCATCATAAATGCGGCTATCATCCGCCGCATCGCCAGAGATCAAGGCAAGGGCCAATGCCAATCTCACGACCTCCAAACTTCGTCTACCATAGCGAACTCCGCGGACTCCAACTGAGTCCGCCACATTTCCGCGAAATCAGCGCCAATCTGCCTGGTTACTTCAAGGACAAGCTATCTGCAGAACTCCCGACCGAGCTAACTGAACACCGCCACCAGATCGCCATAGACAGGCCGCTCAGGCCGCTCCAATAGTCCACCCAAGCTATTATGTCCACCCTGGCCACTGTCCACCCAGGCTACACCGTCAGTCGTCCCAGGCCGCGCGGTCTGCCCAAATAACCACTTTCACTTCATGATTTTCAACACTCCTCCTTGAAGTGAGAAGTGGTGATCAAGCCCAGCAATCCTCGTAACCGTGTAAACGGCACCTTCGACAACGACTTCGTGAATATGTCCGCGATGTTGTTCTTACTCCGCACATGCTCCACCATCAGATACCCCTCCAACACCTTCTCTCGTATGAAGTGGTGCTCAATCCCTATGTGCTTTGTCCGTGCGTGACAAACTGAATTATTCACCAGCTTCAGGGCACTTTCATTGTCACCCCACAGCAGAGTAGGACCGCACACTTCATCATAGACGTCCTTTACTAATCTCCTGAGCCAGATGGCTTCCCGAGCTGCAAAGGCCGAGGCCTTGTATTCCGCTTCCGTAGTAGATACGGACACCGAGTCTTGCTTCTTGCTGCACCAAGAAATGCTGCCTGATCCACAAGTGAAGACATAAACAGATGTTGACTTCCGGTCGTCTGAATCTCCTCCGTAATCAGCGTCCCAGTATCCTTGAAGAATAAACTTCGTGCCTCTCCTATAAAGGAGACCCATGTCAGAAGTGGACTTCACGTACTTCAAGATATTCCTAGCCGCCATCAGATGAAGCTTCCTGGGTTCCACCATATACCGACTTACTCGGCCAACCGCGTAAGCAATGTCTGGCCTTGTAATCGTCAGGTAAATAAGACTCCCAACAAGAGACCGAAACACCAAAGGATCCGGAAGAATCCTCCCCTCATCCCGTCGAAGTTTGATGCCTGAATCAAATGGAGTAGAGCTACTCTTCCCCTCCTGCATGCCGAATCGCTGAACGATCCATTCCGCATAGCCCTTTTGGGACACAAGTATACCGCTCTCCTTCCTCTCCACCTCAAGTCCAAGGAAATGGTGGAGTTCACTCAGATCCTTCATCTCGAACCTGATAGCAAGTTCTGCCCTGGGCCTAGCTACTTCTTCCTTGGAGTTCCCCGTGTTGATCATGTCATCCACGTACAATAGCACCAGGACTAGAAGCTCCCCCTTCTTCTTGACCAACAAGCTTGAGTCTGAGTTTAAAGCCAAATAGCCGCAGAACTGGAGGTATTCTGCAATCTTCACATACCAGGCTCGGGGAGCCTGCTTCAAACTATAAAGTGCTTTTCGGAGCTTGCAGACGTAGTTCGGATGTTCTTCAAATACGTACTCGAGCGGCTGATCCATGAAGATGTCCTTGTCGATCTCCCCGTAAAGAAAGGCGTTCTTTACGTCCAGCTGCCACATCTTCCAACCTTGGCAAGCCGCCAAAGCTATCACCACTCGTACTGAAGTCATTTTTGCCACGGAACTAAATGTCTCCTCATAGTCCTCGTCGTACTGTTGCGAAAATCCCCGAGCTATAAGGCGAGCCTTGTACCGCTCGAAGCTTTCATCTATCTTCTTCTTCAGCTTGTAGACCTACTTGCAAGTAACATGAGTAACGTCATCCCCTTGGGCACCAAGTTCCAAGTTTCATTCTTCTTGAGGGCAGTCATCTTATCATGCATGACATCATCCCACTCCTTTACTCCAGTGACTTCTTCAAACTTTGAAGGCTCCCGCTCATCCAAGGGTCCTGCGAAGAAACAAGAAACGAAGCTCACCGTGTTTCCTTCGCAATACCGAGCTGGCGGCTTAATGATCCTCTTTGATCTCCGAAGAGGCTGCTCCTTGCTTACCACCTCTGTTGCTTCTTCAGCACCAACTCTGTTCCCGGGCACACTTGGAGCATCGCTCCCCCTTCTTCCCGAACCAGAAGCTTCTGCCCCAGAGCTTTAAACAATTGGAGCTCTTGGTGACACAAATAGCTCCACCTGAAGATCTTCAGCAGCTTTCTCCTGCCCTTCATCAACCCCGCTCTCCTGCAGCTCAACAGTGCCAGCTCCATACGACGTCAGCTCATCAAAGATAACGTCTCTTAAAACAAAGAACTTCTTTATCGCAGGATCCATGCACTTCCAACCCTTCTTCTGCTCATCATAGCCCACAAAGACGAGCTTCCTCGCCTTCACATCAAGCTTGGTCCTCTGAGCATCCGGGATATGAACATAACAGGTTGATCCAAACACCCGAAGGTGTTCCACACTCGGCTTCTCCTTAATCATCATTTTCATGGGAGACTTCATGTTGATCGGACTTAGAGACATCCGATTGATGACATAAGTTGGGCAAGCCATTCCTTCCGCCAACCGCGAACTATGTGCCTCTTCAACTTTGCTTCAGAGATGGGCTCATCAAGATCCAATGCTGATATTTTAGCGCACAGGTTCTTCAACTTGAGGAAAAACTTTGAGATGGAAAGATTACCTTGAGTTGTCTTAGCCAACTCATTCTCCAGGAACTGCAGCCTTGCCACATTCTTCATGTTGAACAAACCATCAATGGTTGTCCAAATCTCCGCAGCAGACTCACATCCTAAGATGTGATCAAAGAGCTCATATGAGACAGCCCGTTTGAGAGCAAACTCTGCCTTTGCATTAGTTCTTCTCCAAACTCTCACATGCTCAGCAGTACCAGTAATAGCAGTTACCTCTTGTTTGTCGTCACCACCGACGACCTCCCACAACTCCTCGCCCAAGAGATAACTCTTCATACACAACTTCCACTTCTTGAAGTTAGTCGCTGTAAGAAGTTCAATGCCACGACCTCTTCTGTAAGTTCCTTCCATTGCAAACCGCCACTAATCACAAAGCTTCCAGAAGCGTCGAGCACAATCTGAGGTTGATCACAACTCACTACTCAAGTCATTGTTCCCTCTGATGCTATGTTGAAATTTCTCAAGCTGATCAACTGGTAGTTCTGGTATCAAGCAAACACTTCCAGAGCTATCAAGATGATCACTTGATCAAGCGGAAAGCGAGAACTAGACGCAGGAACACTCCAACCATAAACTGAGCTATGTAATCAGTAACAATAGAGAGCAATCACAGATCTTGTATTCATCAACTATCAATCTTTACAAGACCAGGTATACATGGCGAGACATGATTTTGCCAAGTACAAATGAGAAGTAAACAAGCAAGAGAAATCTTCAAGCTGACTGCCTCAAAGATCGCTGAGTCTGCCAAGTCCGCCGAGACCGCTAAGCCGCTGTTGTTATCACTGATCTACGGAGTCCGCACAAACTGCGGACAACTCGTTATTCTGCTGAGACACCCGCTCTACAAGCCGTCAACGAATTGAAGGAACAGACCGCCAAGTCTGTCGAGACCGGCGAATTGGTTATTGAAGCTGAACAACTGCTGGAGGGAAGATTGGTTGGCTGCCAAGTGCGACCTGCTGCAAACCGTCGATTGTAAACTGCAAGCTTCACTGCTTCCTGACCGCGATTAGAACCAGACTCCTGGCTTCACAGTGCTAGTTGTACAACCTGCAAACAGCAACCAGTTAAACCTTCTCAATCCTTGCGGACTAGAAAACCGAGGCCGCAACAATTAGTCTGCGCTCAACTTACTGTTCATTCAGTTACTGTATAAGTGACGGGGGATCCTATTTATAGACCGGGTGAGGAGTGTAGTCACCGCCCTAGTGGATAGAGTCATCACCCCAACTCGCAGCTAGCACAACCCAGTCCGCCGAGTCCGCAATGACAAAGCCAGACCAACCATTCACCAGACACCAAGTCAGAAAGCCAGTCCGCCAGCCACCTGGCGGACACCGTACCACTCTGCATGCTTCAAAGCACGCGGACACAGCAACATCCCGCTCATTGCATCAGTCTGCATGCTATATGCAGACACATCACTAGCCTGCACAACTCACGAACACCGTTTCAGCCCACCACACGAGTCCACGACCAACAGGCACTGATCGCCCGGTCAACAGCGGACTCTGCGAGCATATCGAACACCCTGGACTTGTCACAGAGAGTGACCAAGTCCACCAACTCACTAATCAACTAACGCGAGCTCGGCGGACACGAAGCCAGGTCGCATGCTCCAAGAACTGTCCGCCATCATAAATGTGACTATCACTTGCCGCATCGCCAGAGATCAAGGCAAGGACCAATGTCGATCTCACGACCTCCAAACTCCATCTGCCACAGCGAACTCTGCGGACTCCAACTGAGTCCGCCACATTCCCGCGGACTCACTGTCAATCCGCCCGGTTACTTCAAGGACAAGCTATCTGTAGATCCCCCGGCTGAGCTAACTGAACACCGCCACCAAATCGCCATAGACAGGCTTCTCAGGCCGCTCCAATAGTCCACCCAAGCCACTATGTCCACCCTGGCCACTGTCCACCCAGGCCACACCATCAGTCCGCCCAGGCCGTGGACTCAGTCCGCCCAGGCCGCGGACTCAGTCCGCCCAGGCCGCAGACTCAGTCCGCCCAGGCCGTGCGGTCTGCTCAAACAACCACTTTCACTTCATGATTTTCAACAAGAGCTTGTTGCTTACTTCCACGCTTTGCGGACAAACGGAGACGGTGAGCGATCGTTAAGTGACATCCACTCTCCAAGTGCTTGACAGGGCTCGGGATGACTTTGTCCATCTTGACAAACCTTGGTGGAGATCCTGTAGAGAGGAAAAGAGGGTGGAGAGAGGTGGAAAGTAGAGAGAGAAAGTTTAGAGTCCGGAAAAAAAGGATCCAAATAAAAAAGAGAATGAGGCTATTTATAGGCATTCAAAAGCGCGGTCCAGTAATTTTGTCCAATAACTACCGGACAGACCAATAGGAACAGCTAGAATTGAGCACACAAATCACAATTTTAAGGGAAATGATGACTCTGCCCCTGGGCCAAAAAAAGGCCGCCCAGGTACAGAAGCGGCCAAGACTGCCACCCCTCCATGTTAAGCGTCCGGGATGGGGAGGACAACCTTGGCGAGGCCGGCCTTGGCCTGGACGGGTTGGCGGCCAAGCACCCAAACTCGTTTCCATCAACAGGCGGGTTGTTGGTGGCCACAACCTCTCTTTGATGAGACAAAATCGATAGTCAAGCATGCAACACAGTAACTTCCCAGGAGGTCACCCATCTCATTGCTATTTCAGCCCGAGCACGCTTAACTATGGAGTTTTTACACTTCTCATCATCATTTGAGCTGCAGCCCGGACGATGCCAGTGAGGCCACGGTGATCCTTGTGTGGTTCGGAGTGGGTTGGCACTGAGTCGTCACAGCCCGTGACCAGGAGGACAAAAAAGGGGGGCGGTCGGAATTCCCAGGGGCGATCGTGACTGAGGCTGTTCGTGGTCGGGCGGCCTAGGGGCGGTCGGCCCTTGCGGGGCCGACCGAGGTCGTTGGGCGGCGGCAGAGCGGCCGACGTGCAAGATCTCGCGCAACGGTTTGGATCTCATGCGGGGTGGTTATCGCGCGGATTGTGCATGCGATGGTTACGCCTGTAACTCCCCATTTCCGCTAGTGGGGCGAGAGGGAAAGTCGGTTGTTTGAATCCCAATTTTTTTTATAAATTAGGGCAGACCCCATCAAATTTATAAGTGTTGCAAATAGTTAGCATATTTAGACAACATTCCCGAAAAAGAAAAAAAAACACGAGGCAGGACCCAACTATCACAAAAATACGGCAAGGGTGATGAGCATGGCAAAGATGGCAGCACGCACGACGATGAGGGCGACGGCGGTGGCACGGAGATGAGCGAGCGCAAGCACGCTAGACGTCCTCACCAGCACGATTAACGTGTTATCGCTCTCTACGATCTAGTGTTTCCATATATGCGCTGCGGGCTAGAGCACGCATGCGCGCG
Organism: Platanthera guangdongensis; assembly: GCA_039583875.1. Classification (NCBI taxonomy): domain Eukaryota; kingdom Viridiplantae; phylum Streptophyta; class Magnoliopsida; order Asparagales; family Orchidaceae; genus Platanthera; species Platanthera guangdongensis. The sequence continues at coordinate 4,376,484 of CM077156.1, forward strand.
CGTGCAGACGTGCTACTGCGTGTTGAGCACTGCGCTCGCGCCCTAGAGTGCTTGAACGCAGCTTGAGCCCCTGTCTTGCGGGTATGTGTGCGCATCTTTTGCGATCGCAATCCTTGCGTGTTCCGACGCCCTTGAGTGCATGCACGAAGAGCTGTTTGACTCCATGAGATTTGGTACCAGCACTAACTTGTCGACTGTTAGAGAGTTTTTTAGCGTTCTCGTGCACGGTGGTGGTGGTCGTAAACGTATGAGTTAAATCGTATGTTGCGGTCCGCTCATTAATCGGTTTGAACGTGGCCGTCTTAGCCCGAGAGCAGTTGAGTGCGCAATCAGTCACAGGGTAAGAAGTAAGCGCACAAGGCAATTTTTTACGTGGAAAAACTCCACAACCGGGTAAAAAATCACGTGGTTGGATCTGTGTGGGTCAAACTTCACTATCAGCTCAGGTTACAACTTGTTTGTAGAATCGAGGGCGACAGGTCGCCCCTCTTTACACTTGGGAGATGAGAGAGATCTTAGGCGCTCGACGGGCAACAGGCAGCTCCGCGTGATGTTTAGATTTCACAATCTTGGTGCGCGGACGAGCATGGAACATGTGGAGTATGGTTGGATCTAGCTTTCTGGAGGTTGAGAACGGGCAAGGTTTTCTTCCTGCAACTAGCAGATCGTCTTCTTCGTGGTGATGCTATGGGCTTTGCCGAGTTTCTGATGGAACGGCGACGACACACATGAGGATTCCGATGGAGGACGGTGGTCCGTTGGAGAATTCTGGTGGAGGAACGGAGACTCGTAGAAGAATCCTTGTACATGAACGGTGACTTGTAAAAGATTTCCAGCAGAACTCTGGCTTGAGGAAGGAGAAAACACAGATGAGAGAAAGAAGAGAAATGAGAAGGTCTAGGGCCTTTTTATAGCCTATAGAAGGTGGTTACGTGATTATGCGGCTATCCGCATACCATAACCACCAATATCATAATTATGAGTATAGTGTTGGGGGAATATTAATTGTATATTTAATTTTACTAAATGGAGGCCCCCACTAAAAACATGTCCCCCCTACTGGAGGTGGTTATGCTGGTGGTTCCCCGCGCATCAGACGGTCACGATTGTGATAAAACGATCGATTGGCAGAGAAAACGCCCAAGGAGGACAAGAAGAGGTGGTCGACCGTCCTTCGAGGAGGTGGTCGGCCCTCCTTCGAGGAGGTGGTCGGCCCGACGAGGACGACGGGTCTCTGGCACAGCACCCACCGGGGGTGCGGCGATAACGATTGACAATTTAATCCCCTTGCAGCTACAATTTAATCCCCTTGCAGCTACAATGCCAAAGATGTATACTTATGAATAAAATGGAAAGAAGTAATTTTTTAAGATAAGTTGGTCAAGTTCTTGATATCTTATTATGGGGGTCATGAATTTAATTTCTCTCTATGGCATATTTATTATCGTTTATTAATTATTTTTTTTAGAATGACATTTTTATTTAACAATTTATTTTAATATGACATATTTATTTATCATTTTTAAAATATATTTCAAATTATTAATATTATCAAATGTTATTATTTTTGATGGGACTCCCCCTAGAGATTATCTTGCTAAATCAATAGCACTTCAACTAAAACACGCAAGAAAGTCAACCCGATCGAGCAAGTCCTACGCAAGGCGCACTCTCTGCACGCAAACACGCACATTGCGCAAGCGTGTGCACGCGCAGGCGGCGGCGCCCGCCGCCACCGCCAGCACCCTCCACCGCTTTTGGCCACCATCGGACGCCGCCGACTCCGGGCAGCCTGCCCGAGCCGCCGAAGCCGCTTGGGGGCACGACCGTCATTTTATAAGAATTGATGATCTAGGTGACCGAAACAGAGTGACGTCACTCGCCAATTAAAAACTTTAAAAGGACCCTCTAAAAATTACCAGCATGTCCCCCCATAAAATTTTAAAAGAGCCCCTAGACCCTCATTTAAAGACAGACAACTTCATAGGCTATAGAGAGCTATGAGGTTTTTCGGCGTGGACGTGAAACTTAGATTGTTCCTCTGCTTGAAATTCAATTTGCTTCGTCTCTAGGCCGCCTAACGCTCAACGCTCAACGCTTAACGTTCGCGTTGATGCACCCTTGAGCGCAAGAGAAGACGTCAGAGAAATACTTTCCTGAACGCACGCCTCCCAGTTTCACGCTCTCCAAAGCTTCAAGTACTTAGTCATTTTCTCCAAAGAAACGCTCTCATCCAAGCCCCGAGTACTTGGTCAATTTCCCGCTTCAGAAGAAGGCACTGAGGAGCACTCCAGTGGACATTCTCGCCAAAACTCTTTGGACTTGAATTATTTTTCTACTCATCCTGTACTTAAAGCTTGTAACGAATATGCGACCTGTCATCCTCTGAGGATTTTGGCATAACACAGATCCAACCACGTGGTTTTTCACTCTTTCCGGATTTTTCATGGTAAAAAAGTCTCGTCATTGCTGCTGATTTTCATTGACTGTTTGTGGGTCCGGTCTAACTCCGAGCTAAGACGATCTGTTTCTCTGGACCGGAGAAAAACCGGGTGATCCATAACAATTTTAATTACTTACAATTATATATGTCTTACAAGCTGTATTTATCATTTTATTTCCTAACATATTTATTTACTATTTTTAAAAAATTAATTTAAATTGAAAATAATTTCAAATTTTATTATTGTAATTACTTATAATTATATACTTTATATTTTTACAAGATGTATTTTCCAAATTTATAAAAAAATTGAGAAAATTGAATTATTAATTATACTTAAGCAATAAATATCTAAAATATTACGGTGAATAATAAAAAAATTTATTCTCAAAATTTATTATTTTAATTACTATCCAATTATATCTACCTTAAAAGTTCATTATTTAATATTTTTAGTTAATTTATAAAAATAGTGTAAATTAAATAACTAGTCTCAATAGTCTGTGTGGCTCAACAATTATTTAAAACATCATGAAAGCTATTTATACAAAAATATGTGTTAAATATTATCAATTATAATATCATATTAATGCAATGTAAACATAATATTTTGTTATATTTATCATTTCATTTTTTTTGACGATTGTTATTAGCACTATACTTTTAGATATTCGCAGTTTCGCACTATATTTACTCATAATTTTATGCGCCTTTTGAAAATACTTCTTGTACATGCATTTTTAGGAAGTGTTCAACACAAAAGTTGTAAATCTTGTCAAGATCTACAACTTTCGTGTTGAACACTTTTCCTAAAAATGCATGTACAAGACGTACATTAGAAAATACACTCAGATTTCGCGCCTTTTAGGAATACGTCTTATACATATATTTTTAGGAAAAGTGTTCAACACGAAAGTTGTAGATTTCGTTGAGATCTACAACTTTAGTGTTGAACACTTTTCCTAAAAATGCATGTACAAGACGTATTTTCAAGAAGCACGAAAAATTAGTAGTAAATATATTGCGAATATCCAAAAGTGTACTGCTAATAACAATCGTCTTTTTTTTTTCAGTGCACCACCCACACTGAAGAATCTGTGTCAGCTACAGGTTATGATGAGTTGCGTTATTACGTGTTAGTGAAATCCCATTTTTGTGATAATACTGTTCAGTGACGAAATTAGAATTTTGAAGTCGATCGGGCACAATAAATTTCAACATAAATATCATTATCAACAAAATGAAGACTTTAAATTCATTGGCACTCTAATTATTTGCAAAGAAAGTTGATGTTTACAGCTTGCATTATACAGACATTTACTCAGCATAGATGGTGAACCTACAAAGATTTTATTAGCAATGGCTAACTAACATGTTTATAGAGTGTGAAATATATCTAATAAATTAATGAATTAATTCAAAGATTAAGGTTACATAAGAAATTTATCTAAAATCCCAAGAGACTAAGCTATAAAATGGGAAATTATCCCAGGGAGCAGAAGTTATAAGATACTAAGGATTTGAGTAGAGGGGTATGTGATTTAGGGTTCATTTGATTCCGCTTTTCCTCCCTCCGTTTGGAGAAAAGGCTGTCGGACGCCGGGTAACCAAACGGCCTCCGGCGGCGTTTGCTCTGTATGCCCCCGTCATGCCCTAAAAAACAGAGCAAAAAACTCCGTCTGGAGCGGCTCCTCCTCCCCTCCGGTTTGAATGCCGGGTTTGCTCCCGGCGGTTCCGCCCGCCAACGCCTAATCAAAGGAGGCCTCAAGTTCTACTCATAATTCGGCATAGCCTTATTCTATAGAAGTCAACCTTCATCTATTGTAAATCACAAAAAATTACCTGCTCGGAAGTCGGAAAGGAAGGAAGAAAAAATTCAGAACGCTTCTCCCCTGTTCGGCTGTTCGGGAGGGAAGAACTCATAAGCGATCAACGATGTCGTCTCCTTCACGCACCACTTGGACTACTGCCCTTATTTGTGTGGCCTCTACAACAACAACACTCAAGCCTTTATCCCACTACAACGGGGTCGACTATATGGATCTTTTGTCGTCATTGTGCCATATCTTTTGTCATAATCTCACTAATGCATAAGTACATCATGTCTTTCCTTATAGTTTCATTTCAAGTCTTTATTGGTCTGTGGTCTACCACTCCCTCGTTTAACATGCCTAGTGGCCAGACTCTCACAATGTCTAACAAGTGGCTCACTCTCACAATGTCTAACAAGTGGCTCTTTGTGTGATTACTGCAAGAAAAAAAAAAGAAACCTAAGATGTCGTCGGAATGGAGAAAGGATAGAACTGCAAAAATCGATAGAGGAAGCAGAAATTCCATCGAAGGGGGAGGGCAGACCATCGACGGCCCGACGCCGTTGGAAATCACAGAAGAGGGATCACGTCGTCGTAGCTTTCGAAGTGCTCTTGCCTTTAATCGACACCGCCAGTCGCCAGAAATCGGAAGGAAGCAAGGATCGTTGAGGAAAAAAATGAGAAAGCGCAAACGCCCTAGGCGCGATTACACGAAAAAAGAGGGTCGGGCACTTGCCCGACCGTGTCTTAGGGTGGGTCCGCTCATGACACCGTAGGTATCCTTATCGATATCATAAGCCTCCTCCCTCCCCTCCAGGAAGTAGGCACCATGGGTCAACTTTGACCAATTTGTATCATTAGGGCTTAACTAAGGTTGGGTCAATTGGATTCGAGAAGTTAACCCTAGTTAAGTAAACAAAACATATAAAACCTCATATCAACACTGAAGCAAAACCATAAAACCATCAGAATTGTCTGTACAACCAAAACACCAAACAAGTAAATTGAGAATGTAAATGGACTACAAACAGTAGCTTGGGTCAACCATGACAAATTTAGACAATTTGATCAAAAAGTCAACTGGCTAAGAAGTCAACTCTGGTTAAGTAAAAAAAAAACTCACTCAAAACTCTCCCACCCCCCATTTGACGGGAAATTTTATGGTGTCATCGTGGTTCATAGAGCTATGTGCCTCATGGGCATTTTAAGCAGTTTTACGGCTGTAATTGAGGCCGTGATGTTATTTTCATAATACAACCGTAATGTTATTACAATCATAATGTTATTTTTATATCACGGAGGTAATATTTTATGGATTGAATTACAGCCAAAATATTACAGCCTCAATTACAGCCGTAAAACTGCTTAAAATGCTCATGAGGCACATAGCTCTATGAATCACGGTGACATCATAAAATGTTCCCCATTTGACTCCGGCACAGGTGGAATTGCTCGGAGTTGCCGGGCGCCGGATTCAAAATCTCCGCAAGTGATTGAGCTCTCGCCTATTTCGTAGGCCTGATCTCGATTCCCTGCACGATGAGGCCTCTCTTCCAGTTTCCTCCTTTGATCTCCATCAAGGCCATGCCCACCTCCCCGTCGTCCCCCTCCTCATTGCAGAACTCCCCCAACAAAATCTCCTTCCAACCGTCCGCCCTTGGCCGCGGCTTCCCTACCACCATCTGCTCCCCCAGCGGCCGAGATGGATGTTCGTCGTGATTGGGCTCTCGAGCATCTTCTCCCATATCCTCTCGATCTTGCCGTCTATCATCATCCGGTTCTTGAGGATCTTCCTGCCGCTCCACTGCCGGGTCATTTGGATGCGGAGGCTCCTGGACATCTTCCGGTCGATCTATCGGGAAATTCGGGCCGCGCAACCAGTTCAGCACGAACCTAGGACGAGGCAAAAAAGGTCGTATCCGCATCCGCGGGGGGATGGATTGTGGGTTTTCTGATTCTGCCAGACGCACGGAGAGATTCGACGAGTGGGCTCCGACGGAAACTGAGGCCTCCTGCAGAGGATAATCAAAGCCCCGGCATGTACCCGATACTTTGAATACAAGATAAGCCGAATAGTTTGTCCATTTGGACAGCATTCTGGACTCTGATCTTGCCGCGGATCTCCAGCCAGCAGACATTCAGTAGTTCTGCAACCTCGGAAAACCTGCAGGGAATGAAGCTCTTCTCAATGGTGCTTTAAAATGATAGCAGTTTCGGGAGAATTATAATCACACAAAAACAGAATTAAAAAGGCTAGCAGAATTTCATAAGCAAGCAAAGGGTTTTTATAATGAATCATGAAACATTGGAGGTCACATTATAGTTGATGTTTTCTTTATAATGATAGAATTCAAAGGAAAAGGGTGTGTTTGTTTGTTTGTTTGGTAGGTGAGAGTTGGGGTGGTGGCAGAAGGACGGAGGTGGCTGCGGTCTTAGGCTACGTTTGGCGAGACTTATTTGCTTCGGCGAGTTTGGTCAAAAACGTCATTATCGTAGAATGTATGATTGACAAGACAAAGGTTATGACCCCTACCAAAAAAATAAAGTAGTTTTGAGAAAAAAAAGAATGAACTTTTTTAGGTGAGGTCGGGCGTTCACAAACGACGGATCGTGACCACCGCATTCACGATCGAGCCAAACGAAGTCTTAGAAAAGGCCCAAAATGGAGTTTACGAGTTGTGGAGGTGAGAATGAGAATGAGATTCGTCAAATGGTAAGGAGCGGCGGTGTTTTTCTCCCAATGGAGATGGAGCAAGAACGCCCAAACAAAAAGATCCAAAATTTCCAAGCAGTGACACGATCCAGACGTGATGGCGGGACGGAATCGAGGCATCTGATTGGAATTGGAGGTCTAATTCCAATAGAAATCGACCCACAAATTTCAGAGCTCAATTCCATCGACCAATTGGACCCTTAATGATTCATGGACACATTCACCATACGGCCCTCTTATTTCTTCCTTCTCCAAGCGGTTTATGGAAGGAAGCGAGAATAAGGTCAACAACAACTAGTTTCCGAGCAGATAGTTAATGTATGATCAGATAAATAATGTATTATCTTATATTCGTAGGAAGAAAATATATAATCTATCAGAGAGGGATGGTTGACTCGTTGATCGCCCGTCTTGAAAACCGGTATAGTTCTTAACAAGAAACTACAGGAGCTAACGAAGGCTCAAATTCCCCCCTCCCTTTGCTTGCTTAAGAAATTCCTTCTTTACTGATTTGGCCAAGCCCCCCTTTTTCATAAAGGGAATAGCTCAGCTAGGTGAGATAGCCGATCTAGAATAGAAAAAATAATAGATATAAAAAGATGGGTATAGCTTTATTGCAGAATATCGATCTATTAGGCAGTTGAGCGTCAGACATCTGTAAATTCGTATAACTGTCTTACTTCCCCATATATTTAAGAAGCTGCTTTGTACGACGGAGAAGGAGACTTTTTACATCTTATGATAAGGATAGTAGTGATTAATGTGATAAAAATCTGATTTTTAACTTTGAAGGTCAAAGGCATTGCAAAAGGTAGGGTCACAAGTGTACAAATATACGTTATGTTATATAAGTTTGATATTAAATGATTATTACATGAATTCTATCCAAGGTTGTCAGGATCGAGATCTTAGATGAGATCGTTTCGAGGTAGGGTCAGATCTGATAGTAGGGTTGGATCGAGCATCGCTTTACAAAATTGTTGGAGGAGAAAAGTTAATTGAGTTTATTCATCCACATGGGGGTATTTATACAAATACAACGATATGACACGTCACTGATCCGTGTGCTCTCATATTTTCTAAATAGGAATCGATCTATTTAGGAAACAAATAACGTAATCAATACAAAGATATCCAACACTTTAGGAAACAAATAACGTAATCAATACAAAAATTATATGCAATATCCAACACCCCCCCTCAAGTTGGGCGTGTGATGTCAGTCATGCCGAACTTGACAATAAGATCTGCGAACATACTGGAACTTAGACCCTTTGTGAGAACATCGGCCAACTGTTGGTCAGATGGTATGAATGGGATAACAACGGTTCCTCGGTCGATATTTTCCTTGATGAAATGTCTGTCAATCTCAATGTGTTTCGTACGATCATGTTGTACCGGATTGTGGGCAATGGAGATTGCAGCTTTGTTGTCACAATACAATCTGATGGGCTCACTTCCTTTAATCCCAAGTTCCTTCAGGATAGTGGGGACCCATAATCCTTCACAAATGCTATGTGCGATTGCTCTAAACTCGGCCTCAGCACTGGACCTAGCAACAACATGTTGCTTCTTGCTTCTCCAGCTGACCAAATTCCCACCAATCATGGAACAGTATCCAGTTGTGGAGCGCCTATCGGTGGGCGATCCAGCCCAGTCCGCGTCAGTGTAAACTTCAATAACAACTCCTTATTTGGTGAGAACAGGATGCCCTTCCCTGGTGAGAACTTGAGGTATCGGAGGACACGATGCGCGGCATCAATATGATGGGCCTTCGGAGAGTGCATAAACTGGCTGAGAACTCCCACAGCATAAGAGATATCTGGTCGAGTGTGAGATAAGTAGATTAATTTCCCTACCAGCCTCTGGTAACTGGGAATGTCAGCGATCACATCGCCATCTTCTCTGTCTAGCTTGTGATTGGCTTCGATTGGGGTGTCGGCAGGCCGACACCCGCTCATCCAGTGGCTTCAAGAAGGTCGAGCACATACTTCCTTTGTGATAGGAAAATATCATGCTTTGATCTTGCAACTTCAATGCCGAGAAAGTATTTGAGATTTCTCAAATCTTTCACTTCAAATTCTTTTGCCAATTTCTCCTTCAGTGCTTGAATCTCCTCCTTGTCATTCCCAGTGATTATGATACCATCCACGTAGACAGTCAGGACGGTTAACTTCCCTTTGTTGATTCTGATAAAGAGAGTGTGGTCGGCATTGCTCTGACGGTACCCAAACATGTTCATGGCTTTGTGGAATCTTCCAAACCAGGCCCTGGCTGATTGTTTCAGGCCATAGAGTGGCCTCCGTAATCTGCACACTTTCCCTTTTGATCCGCTAGGGCTGAGTCCCGGAGGGAGAGCCATGTAGATCTCTTCTTCCAGGTCGCCATGAAGATAAGCATTCTTCACATCCAATTGGCAGAGTTGCCAACCCTTGCAGGCAGCACAAGATATGAGGATTCTGATCGAATTCATTTTTGCAACAGGAGCAAAGGTCTCCTGGTAGTCTATGCCCTCTGTCTGAGTATAGCCACTTGCCACGAGTCGTGCCTTGTATCTTTCTACAATGCCTGAGGGGTTCTGTTTGACGGTGAATACCCATTTGCATCCAACAGCCTTTTTTCCTGATGGCAGTTGTACCAGGTCCCATGTGCCATTTTTTTCCAGGGCACTCATTTCTTGGAGCATTGCTAACTTCCACCTGTCGTCGGAAAGGGCATCCTGCCATGAAGTGGGGATGGATACAGAGGACAAAGAGGAAACAAATGCTCCATGGGAAGCTGTTAGGGATGAGTAAGAAACAAACTGAGATAATGGATGTTGAGTGGAGGTACCTTCCGTAGGGATGATGGATCCCGACGACAGGTCAGGTGGGTGGTCTGATATCCAGATGTTGGGCCGCGTGTTCGATCCCTTGGGTCGACGAGAGTAAACCTGCGGAGGTTTAGTAACAGGGACCTTGATAGGAGGGGCGCAAGGAGTCAGAGGTGTAGACTGAGAGGGATGATATACCGGAGGAATAGGTAGAGGGGTGTCAGAGTAAGGTAAGGTACTCACTTCCATTGTGGGAAGAGACCCCCCCTGAAGTGAGGACCCATAGTAGCTTTCAGATTCCCGGAAGTTAACGTCCATGGTAACGTAAACCTTCTTGTTGACTGGGTCAAAACATTTATATCCCTTCTGAGTAGGGGAGTAGCCAATGAATACGCACTTGTGCGCACAAGCATCAAGTTTCGGGCAGTGGTGGATATGGACGAAATAAACACACCCAAAAACACGGGGTGGGAGAGTGGTAGGTGGAACCCCAAGTGTGGTGAGGGGAGTTTTGAAACCGAGAACACGGGATGACATACGGTTTATAAGGTACGCTGCGGTGAGTACAGCATCCCCCCAGTAGTATTTAGGGAGTTGCATGTGGAGGAGACACCGAGCAACTTCCAATAGGTGGCGGTTCTTACGCTCAGCCACCCATTTTGAGCCGGGGAGTAAGCGCAGGATGTCTGATGGATAATCCCCCGATTGGCGAGGAACTGCTCGAAAGTGGAATCAATGAATTCACGGCCATTATCAGTGCGAAGGATCTTGATGGGGGTCGAAAACTGTGTAGAGACCATGTTGTAGAATCGCTGGAACAAGGGAAAGACCTCATTTTTTGCTTTCATAAGGTAAACCCAGGTGGTAACTGAAAAACAGTCGATAAAAGTTACAAACCAAAAACAACCTGAAATAGATGCAACCCGACAAGGACCCCAAACATCACTATGTATCAAATGGAAAGGAGCAGGACTTGGAGAAGAAATATGATTGTTAACCCAGAAATCGGCGATCCTTCCCAAGGTGGACAGCTGGCTAATAGCGACCCTTAGATTCTCCCTTTTTTGATCGCGATGAGTCCCAGCGTAGGCGGACAGTTTCCACTATCCGCCTAAGTCTCCTAGCAATCGCGTGCCCTACGGGACGGCGGGCTATTCTCATGGCTCACCCTCGCGGGACATGCGGCCGGGTCCGCTAATCATGCAGTACTTTTCCTTGCAGGAGTCCGCCAACAGCATTGCCAGGAGCGGCCTCCTATTTCGCCCAAGGGGCGGTGGTCTCCAGTCGTCGTCCGCCGAGGCCGCCCACCAGGGGCAGCCTCCATGCTGCCCGAGGGGCGGCGGCCTCCTGCCGCCGTCCGCCGAGGCCGCCCACCCGGGGCGGCCTCTGCCCGCCAGCCGGGCGGACTCCCCCTGGAGTCCGCCCAGGCCGCCCGCAAGGGGGCGGCCAGGCCTGCCGGGCGGACTCCCCCTGGAGTCCGCCCAGGCCGCCCGCTAGGGGGCGGCGCCGGCACCCAGCCGGGCGGACTCCCCCTGGAGTCCGCCCGCAAAGGGGCGGCCAGGCCCGCCGGGCGGACTCCCCCTGGAGTCCGCCCAGGCCGCCCGCTAGGGGGCGGCCCCGGCACCCAGCCGGGCGGACTCCCCCTGGAGTCCGCCCAGGCCGCCCGCTAGGGGGCGGCCCCGGCACCCAGCCGGGCGGACTCCCCCTGGAGTCCGCCCAGGCCGCCCGCAAGGGGGCGGCCAGGCCCTGCCGGGCGGACTCCCCCTGGAGTCCGCCCAGGCCGCCCGCTAGGGGGCGGCCACGGCGCCCTGCCGGGCGGACTCCCCCTGGAGTCCGCCCAGGCCGCCCGCTAGGGGGCGGCCCCGGCATCCTGCCGGGCGGACTCCACCCTGGAGTCCGCCCAGGCCGCCCGCTAGGGGGCGGCCTCCGGCCTGCCGGGCGGACTCCTCCCGGAGTCCGCCCAGGTCGCCCGCCAGGGGTGGCCTCCAGCTCTCTCCAGGGGCCTCCTTCCGCTTGCTTCATCAGTCAGTGTGGCGGACGCAAAATCTCAGTCCGCGAAGTCCGCGCAGGTCGTCATGCTGACGTCACCGGGCCCCGCTTCTAGAAGAACTCCCCTGGGCCTATAAATAGCCCATGGTGCCTCTCATTCTGCATCGCTCCAGAGGCCAGAAGGTGGATACAAGCCTTGCCAGCAAGCCCTGCGGACTCCGTTTTCCAATCCGCGCAGTCCGTCATCACCCTTCCAGCAAGCTCTGCGGACTCAAATTTCCTGTCCGCGCAGTCCTCCACAGCTCTTCAGCAGCTTGCCAGGAGACTCTGCAGACTCAGTTTCTCAGTCCTCCAGCAGCTGGCAGACTCTTTTACTTAGTCTCTGGCAGCTTCCCTTCTCTGCTTTCTGACATTTTCTTCTCTTTTAGCCGCCAGCTTCTCCTTGTACCCCTTTGTTGATTTGTTGTAAAGGTGTACCTGTAAGCTTGTAACCTCTCGCTATTAATCAAAGGAAAGCCCGTCGCAGGAGTGGCATTTAGGCCGCGGCGGGCGAAGTGTGTTGTTGCCGCTGCTAGCGGCCCCCTTCTTCTTCTCCTCTGCTCAGCAAGCCTTGCACCTCTGCTCAGCAAGTCTTGCTCCTCTGCTCAGCAAACTTCTTCTCTGCTCAGCTCAGCTCTTCTCGGCAACCAACCTGCAAGCACAACCGTCACATTAGCCGTCTGCTCGACAGCTCCTGATCAACCTCCTTCTCCTCTCTTGATCAACCCGCTCTGTTGATCAAGCTTCTCTTCTCTATCCCCGCAACCCTCTTTGACAAGCCGTTTGCTCCACTCTCGAGCACTCAGAGGCTTCCTTCCTTCCCTCCTCTCCTCCTCTCCTAGCTTGTGAGACCGAACACCCCCTCCGTGTTAGCTGGCTGGTGTCCCGCGACGTTTCCGCGCATCAACAGTTAACACGCGACCTTCAGATCCGGTCAGACGGTGAACAGCGACAGTTAGCCATGTCAGATCAATCAGCCGAGAACTTTGCTCCAAGTCGCAGTGAAGATCCTCTCTGGGAAGCCTTTGAGCAGTCGCGCCGTGAGAATGCTCAGCAGTTCCAAGCAATCAACCAAGTCCTTGCTGCAATCACGCAACGGTTAGACTCTCATCCAGCAACTGCTCCAGCTGCTCCGATCAATTTAACACCAACATCGGAGCATAAGCAAGCTTATTCTCGAGCTTGTCCGCCGTTCTATCCGCCTTACACCCCAACCTTCCCGCAAGGTCCTGCTGCTCCTTTGCGAACTCAAGATGAAGAGTTTGCCGCTCGCCAAAACTTCTTCCGGCAAGTAGCCCGGGGAAGTCCTGCTAGATTTCTTAACTTTCAAGGAAGTCATCCTTGCCCCCCAGCTCCTGCCTCTGCTCCTCCCCCAGCAACCTTTCCTTTCTACCCCCCTGCTTCTTTTGCAGCTGCAGCCTATGCTCCCTTTAATCCCTATGCTGTGGGAGAGCAGGAAGAGCCATCGCCCTTTATTGAGAGCGTTCGCCTTGAACCTACTCCAACAAACTTCAGAGAGCCTCGACTGCCAATCTATACTGGAGAGATTGATCCGGTCAAGCATCTTCAAGCCTTTGAATCAGCCGTTGCTCTCAAGACTCTTTCAGATGCAACCAAGTGCAAGCTCCTTGTGACAACCTTTGATGGGCAAGTGAGGGATTGGTTCTATGGCCTCCGTCCTCACTCCATCATTTCCTTTCTTGATCTTCGTAGAGAGTTCCTTCTCAGATTTTCTACCTCCTCCAAGAAAAAGGGCGGTCCTGAAGCCCTCTTTGAGATCAGACAGCGCAGTGATGAAACTTGGTCTCAATTTGTTGATCGATTCCAGAGAGAAATTCTGGACATCGAAATCGTTGATCAAGAAATGTACCGAGTGGCTCTTATCCACGGTCTTCGTGAAGGGCCTCTCAAATTTGAAGCCAATGTCCGTGCTCCAAGGACATACCAAGAGCTGATTGCTCTAGCCAACTCGTACATCCGAGGTGAGAAGAGCAATCCAGGCTTCGTCTCCAAGCTCGTATCAGAGAAGATCCGTTTCGCAAGCAGCCTCCAAGGTCTCCTTGCAACCGTTTCCCAGCTCATTCAAGGAAGGAGAGAAGGCTTCATCGCCAGCGATACTCCTTCCCGAGCCGCGATGCTCAAGATCCATTGCTACCACTAGCCCCTTCTCAAGCAGCAGCAATTCATCAGCAACAAGACGATGACTTGCATGAGTCTGATCTCGACGACGTCGTGCAAGAAGTAAGCCAAATCTTGAAAGACAGGGCCAACTACAAGAAGCCCTACCGGTCGACCGATCAGAGGTCTAGAAACTCAGAGCCTTATTGTGAATTCCACAAATAGTCAGACCATCGAACAGAAGACTGTCGAGCATTCCGCCAGCTTGTGCAAAGGATGCTCCGGCAAGGCAAGATGCATGACTTGCTTCCTAAAGAAGATCGTCCTGACCCGTCAACTTCAAAGGGCAAAGAAATTTCAGATGTTCCTTGCTCCTCAAGGGGAGTGAACCACATCGAAGAGCCTCCTCTCCTCGTTGTTAACCCAACCGTCGAATGTTTCGATGCCGATGACGAGGGCGTGCTGGGAAGGCTATTCTAAACTAGCAAGGACTTCACAGTCCTCCAAAGCGATGGACTTCACAGTCCTCCGGAGCTCCTTGCAACCTTCAGGGGTTATCTCAACCCTTGCTCTCTCTCTTCAAACATTTTCATTACAACACTTCTCAGTGTTCTTTTCTTGCTTTCCAGCAAAGCTTTTATTCAGGGATCCCGTACTGACACAGTTCCCTTTTTGTTGCCCCTTTCTCTTTTTCTCTCTCCCTGGGATCAGTACGCCAATGAGATTTCGCCGAGTCTGAAACGTTCCCTCCGTAGTTTGTTCTCGCACTACCGCTTCGACCACATATGGCGGGAGTATACCCATGTGTGTAGTGGGAGCAGTTCATTCTACGATTATGGGCTTCAGACTTAGGATCCTAGCCGGCATCTGACACAGAGTGTGTGCTAGAGGAGCCCCATGTGTTAGCTCTGTTGTGCGTCTTATAGGAAACACTACAGTTAGGATGATCTTCGCTGGACAAGCAATGGCGATCAAGCGTAGCCTTGTCTCTTTGATCATCCTTCAACTGTGGTGGCCGAGCACTCTCTGGTACCCTCGATCCGTGCCTCTCGGGTTCTCACAACTCCACTGATCAATACACAGACAATATAGGCCTCTTGGCGCAACCTGTCTCGTTGATCAGTGATGCTTGTGCCCAAGGCAAGAGAGCAGTGTTTCTAGCGATCCTTCTCAGGATCTTCCTTGCTTCCAGCGGTCCTTCTCAGGACCTTCCCTTGCTTTTCTCTTCTGTGCCCTCCTTGAGGATGCGCGGCCAGCCCGCTTTGATCAGGACCATACTCGGGATGATTTTCTCAGGCCAGTGATGCATAAGGCCCACGGGGAACACCTGTGGCAGCATTCAACTTTCCTTAGTCATTCCGAATATGGACCTTTTCTTTTTCCCTCCTTCAGGATGCGCGGTCAGCCCGCTTTGAGTAGGACTATACTCGGGATGATTTTTCAGGCAAGTGATGCATAAGGCCCACGTGGAACACCTGTGGCAGCATTCAACCTTCTTCAGTCATTCCGAGTATAGACCTCCCCTTTTTGGCTATTGCCTTCTTTCACAGGTGAACATGTTAATCCGACCTACCAAAAGGATTTCCAGCAATCACTTTGCTCATGCTCATCCTATATGAATTGCTTATTCAAAGCTCTATCGGATGATGACTCGCACTCTACCTATATAAGCTCTATTGCTCTCGTCTTCTATACATTGTTTGCTCAAGCGCTATCAGCCATGCTATCGCAATACAGTCATATCTGTCAGCAGTTAACACAGTTTATTGATCTGGGCTTCATAATAGTATTCATCAGGCATTCTTCTTGCTAATTGGTCATATCGGCCTTATCTTGTCGACAGTTAACAGTCAACAATTAACACTTGCAAGCCTTCTCTTCACAGGTACTTGCAAGTTATCTTCATATCTTATTCGCTTCTAACTCCTCTTCTTGCAGAGATTAGCAAACACCCGCAAGCCTCATCCAGGTACTTGCAGTCTAAATCAGTATTTTGTATCTGCCGCTCACTCTTTTCTTTCTGCAGTGAATAGCAGACACTTGCAGGTCCCTTCCAGGTACTTGCGAGTTGTTATGTCCTTCTGTTTTCCTCACTTTTGTTTTGCAGAATATTTACAGAAGACACGTCTTCTTCGTTTTGCAAAAGCAAATTCAGGTACACACTCGATGTGCCACCCATACGTGTTTACCCTAACTTTCCTCTTGCAGGAAAATAGACAGGAAGCACCAAGCTTATAAGGAGCGTCTTCAGGTTCTGTCTCTCCTTGCTCCTCTTCTTCCGTTGGGGTGGATCACGATTTTCGTGGGTCTCCAACTTTTTCGAAGTTCTTTTCAGAACTTGAAAAAGTGCGGGGATTATGTTAACCCAGAAATCGGCGATCCTTCCCAAGGTGGACAGCTGGCTAATCGCGACCCTTAGATTCTCCCTTTTTTGATCGCGATGAGTCCCAGCGTAGGCGGACAGTTTCCCCTATCCGCCTAAGTCTCCTAGCAATCGCGTGCCCTACGGGACGGCGGGCTATTCCCATGGCTCACCCTCGCGGGACATGTGGCCGGGTCCGCTAATCATGCAGTACTTTTCCTTGCAGGAGTCCGCCAACAGCATTGCCAGGACCGGCCTCCTATTTCGCCCAAGGGGCGGTGGTCTCCAGCCGCCGTCCGCCGAGGCCGCCCACCAGGGGCGGCCTCCATGCTGCCCGAGGGGCGGCGGCCTCCTGCCGCCGTCCGCCGAGGCCGCCCACCCGGGGCGGCCTCTGCCCGCCAGCCGGGCGGACTCCCCCTGGAGTCCGCCCAGGCCGCCCGCAAGGGGGCGGCCAGGCCTGCCGGGCGGACTCCCCCTGGAGTCCGCCCAGGCCGCCCGCTAGGGGGCGGCCCCGGCACCCAGCCGGGCGGACTCCCCCTGGAGTCCGCCCAGGCCGCCCGCAAGGGGGCGGCCAGGCCCGCCGGGCGGACTCCCCCTGGAGTCCGCCCAGGCCGCCCGCTAGGGGGCGGCCCCGGCACCCAGCCGGGCGGACTCCCGGGGGAGTCCAGGCCGCCCGCAAGGGGGCGGCCAGGCCCTGCCGGGCGGACTCCCCCTGGAGTCCGCCCAGGCCGCCCGCTAGGGGGCGGCCATGGCGCCCTGCCGGGCGGACTCCCCCTGGAGTCCGCCCAGGCCGCCCGCTAGGGGGCGGCCCCGGCATCCTGCCGGGCGGACTCCACCCTGGAGTCCGCCCAGGCCGCCCGCTAGGGGGCGGCATCCGGCCTGTCGGGCGGACTCCTCCCGGAGTCCGCCCAGGTCGCCCGCCAGGGGTGCCCTCCAGCTCTCTCCAGGGCCCTCCTTCCGCTTGCTTCATCAGTCAGTGTGGCGGACGCAAAATCTCAGTCCGCGGAGTCCGCGCAGGTCGTCATGCTGACGTCACCGGGCCCCGCTTCTAGAAGAACTCCCCTGGGCCTATAAATAGCCCATGGTGCCTCTCATTCTGCATCGCTCCAGAGGCCAGAAGGTGGATACAAGCCTTGCCAGCAAGCCCTGCGGACTCCGTTTTCCAGTCCGCGCAGTCCGTCATCACCCTTCCAGCAAGCTCTGCGGACTCAGATTTCCTGTCCGCGCAGTCCTCCACAGCTCTTCAGCAGCTTGCCAGCAGACTCTGCAGACTCAGTTTCTCAGTCCTCCAGCAGCTGGCAGACTCTTTTACTTAGTCTCTCTCAGCTTCTCTTCTCTGCTTTCTGGCATTTTCTTCTCTTTTAGCTGCCAGCTTCTCCTTGTACCCTTTTGTTGATTTGTTGTAAAGGTGTACCTGTAAGCTTGTACCCTGTTGTTGCCGCTGCTAGCGGCCCCCTTCTTTTTCTCCTCTGCTCAGCAAGTCTTGCACCTCTGCTCAGCAAGTCTTGCTCCTCTGCTCAGCAAACTTCTTCTCTGCTCAGCTCAGCTCTTCTCGGCAACCAACCTGCAAGCACAACCGTCACATTAGTCGTCTGCTCGACAGCTCCTGATCAACCTCCTTCTCCTCTCTTGATCAACCCGCTCTGTTGATCAAGCTTCTCTCCTCTATCCCCGCAACCCTCTTTGACAAGCCGTTTGCTCCACTCTCGAGCACTCAGAGGTTTCCTTCCTTCCCTCCTCTCCTCCTCTCCTAGCTTATGAGACCGAACACCCCCTCCGTGTTAGCTGGCTGGTGTCCCGCGACGTTTCCGCGCATCAACAATGATTAAAAGAGGTACGATGATTTTTACCACGATCACATGCATCACAACGAAATTTATCAATTAACCCAGACGGGAAGTTAGGAAATAAACGTTTCATAGAATGGATAGACGGATGTCCCAGCCGACAGTGTCAGGACTCCAAAGAAGTTGTCCGATCCACATGGAGAGCTCGAGGAGGAGAGGCCGGGGTGGAAGAATCGAACACATATAGCCCGTCCACCAGACTACCAGTTCCAATCACCGTTCCCGTCTTCAGGTCCTGAAAAATGCAAGAATAAGGAAAGAAAGTTATTGAGCAGTGCATAGAATTGATTATATGACTAATAGAAAGGAGATTGCGGGTAAAGTTCGGAACATGAAGAACAGAGGAAAGAGTTAGAGAGGAGCACGGGATGGAGCCTTTTCCGGCAATGGGAGAGAGGGAACCATCTGCGATGCTCACTTTGTCCCGACCAGACAACGGAAGGTAGGACACGAAACCTGAGGAGGAGCCGGTCATATGGTCTGTTGCTCCAGAATCAATGATCCAGTGAGTAGAGGGACGGGTGGAGGCAACATGAGCACCGGAAGGCCCCTGATGGGCATATGAGGACGAAGAGGCATGTGGCTCTGGTGATGGGCCCTGCATCAGACGTCGGAAAGCAAGGACCTCATCAGGCGTAGAGTCAATGTGAGAGTTGTCGGAAGCTGTGGCTCGTCGAAAACATCAGACAGGTGCGCGGAGCGAGGCTGGGTAGAGCGACCCGAAGTGCGACCAGGACCGCGACCGCCACGAGAGGAAGATCCACCACGGGGTGTAGGGAACCCATGAAGCCGAAAGCAAGTCTCATGTGTATGACGGTTCTTCCCGCAATAGTCACAGAGGAGGTGATCCTTGTCAGTTGACTTCGGCCGAGAATCACGAGCCGCTCGTAGCCCAACCGAGGCCGTCAAGGCCGAACCATCTGGAGGAGGCTCAGGAGACCAAGTTTGCCTCCGATCAAATTCCTGCTGAACGAGACTGAAAACCTCTGGAAGAGAGGGTAAGGGGGAGCGGCCAAGTATCTGCACACTGATTTGGTCAAAGTCCCTATATAGCCCATGAAGGAACTCGAAAACTCGGTTGCGATCTTCCCGTGCGCGAACAAGGAGCTCATCCTCAGGCGATGTCAAAGTAATGGAGTCAAAGTGATCGTACTCTTGATATAGCTGAGTGAACTCGAGGTAGTAGGCAGACGGAGGGCGATCTCCTTGGCGAAGAAGGAAGATCTTTCGTCGTAGCTGAATGATCTGGGCCGCGTTGCCGCGACAGGAGTAGGTAGTTTCCGCCCTTCGCCAAATGTCCGCAGCCGTATCCAGAAAGAGATAGTTGCGAGCGATGGATTCGACCATGTAGTTAGTCAGCCAGGACATGACGAGGGAGTTCTCCGATTCCCATTGCACCCAATCTGGGGAATCTGAACGAGATATGGGTGTAGTGCCCATGACATAGCCAAACAGCCTCTTGCTCTTCAAAGCAAGAGTAATAGCCCGAGACCACGGGAGATAGTTGGTACCATCCAGACGAATCGTCGTGATTTGAGGCGTATTGTGGTCATGTCCCGGGCGAGGGAAGCCGCTGGACGTCACGGTAGTTGGGGGTGTACTGGTGGTGGAAGATTCAGTAGGGGAGCCATCGGTCCCGGCCATGGTGAGCAAGCATACAAAGCAAGATTCCCCGGGAGAGCAAAGAGCAGCCTAGATAGAACTAGGTCGGCCTCATAGAAAGAGGAAGGAACCAAAAAAATGATGTAGGCACCGGAAAGGACATTATGAGGAGCACCGCATGTGCGGTATCAAGGAGACGACGCAAGACGGGCCGGAGGTGCTGGCGGTGGCCGAGGGGCCGCTGGAAGAGGGCCGAAGCCCGACAGGCGCTGGCGCGGGAGGCGCGGCGTGCGTACAGCGTCTGGAGGCGGGTGCGGGGTGCGGCGGAGGAGCGGGAGGGGGAATCAGTCGTGGCTAGGCGGGTGCGGGGTGCGGCGGAGGAGCGGGAGGGGGAATCAGTCGTGGCTAGGTCGGGAGTTGCTCGCGGAGGTCGGCAGAGTTCCGGGCGGAGGTCGGCGGGTTGTTCGTGCGGGAGAAAGAAGAAAAACGTACGGGAGAGGTATTTTAGCCCTAACGCTCTGATACCATGTTGGAGGAGAAAAGTTAATTGAGTTTATTCATCCACATGGGGGTATTTATACAAATACAACGATATGACACGTCACTGATCCGTGTGCTCTCATATTTCCTAAATAGGAATCGATCTATTTAGGAAACAAATAACATAATCAATACAAAGATATTCAACACTTTAGGAAACAAATAACGTAATTAATACAAAGATTATATTCAATATCCAACAAAAATCATGATCGATTTACAAAATCTGGATCGTAGGATCGTAAGATCCTATGATCTGAATCGCGGTCCTGACAACCTTGATTCTATCATGACATTAAAGTAGTATAACATACACATAAAGTTAACATACAAAAATGGGAGTGGTAGGAATGAAAGCTGATTGGTGGGGAATGGAGGGGGTGGCTGTGTTCTTAAAAAAAACGGTCAAAATGATGTTGTGGAGGTGATGAGAGTTGAAGAGATGCCAAACAGTTTTTCAGCGGTGATGTTTTCCCCCAATGGAAGAAAATTCTAGATAGGCCGCAAGAAACCGCTAACTCCTTTGGCTCGCATTGTCATACCGAATATCGAGCAAGTCGTATAAGAAGAGGGCAACAGAGAGAATCATCGTGATCGTGAAATGAAAAGAGGATGACAATAAAGGGTCCTAGCAGTTTTGATATAGTTTCTGTTGGATAATCATGTAATATGTCCGCGCATGTCGAGACCGACTCAAAGTGAACTATTGGATTTCGCGTCATTCTAGAGCAAAGTTATACGCTAGAAATACTATAAATAGTCATTCCAAACTCGATGAGCTATTGTGGGCAAGTCGTATAAGAAGAGGGCAACAGAGAGAATCATCGTGATCGTGAAATGAAAAGAGGATGACAATAAAGGGTCCTAGCAGTTTTGATATAGTTTCTGTTGGATAATCATGTAATATGTCCGCGTATGTCGAGACCGACTCAAAGTGACCTATTGGATTTCGCGTCATTCTAGAGCAAAGTTATACGCTAAAAATACTATAAATAGTCATTTCAAATTTGATGAGCTATTGCGAGCAATCTTGAGCGGAGCCTCTAACAGCTTTATCTTTGAGATTTGGCGGATTGCCGGGGAAAATGGAGTTCGGTTGGCATGAAAAACCAAAACAGTAACTAGGATTGATGGAGATAGAAGAGAGGAAAATAAAATAAAAAAGATCATGGAATTGAATAGGACTTAAGGCTCCGTTTGGCACGGTGGTGGTGGTCAGAAACGCGTGGGTTAAACCGGCATTCGTTAAGAATCACCTAACAAACATCATTTATTTGAACCATAAAATGGGGGAAGTTCCTTAGGTGGGCGTTAACGAATGACAATTTAACTCACATGTTCATGACCGCCAACACTGTGCCAAACAGAGCCCAAAAAGATAGATCCGTTTGGTGCTTAAGGCTTTGTTTGACACGGTGGTGGCGGTCGTAAACGCATGGGTTAAACCGTTATTCGTTAAGGATCATCTAACAAACATCATCTGTTTGAACACAAAAATGAATAAAGTTCCTTAGGTGGGTGTTAACAAATGACAATTTAACTCAAATGTTCATGACCACCGCCATCGTGCCAAACAAAGCCAAGTCGGTGAAAACTAAGGCTCCCTTTGGCATGGCGGTGGCGGTCATCGCCAAGGGGGTTAAATTGTCATTCGTTAACGCCCACTAAGGAACTTCCCCCATTTTTATGTTCAAATAAATGATGTTTGTTAGGTGATCCTTAACGAATGACAATTTAACATATGTGTTTACGACCGCCACCACCGTGCCAAAAGGAGCTAGTTTTCACCGACTTATATTGATTGTGCTCTTATATATACATTAAGGCTCCGTTTGGCACAGTGGTGGGTGACGGTCATGAACATGAGGATTAAATTGTCATTCGTTAATGTCCATTTAAAGAACTTCATCCACTTTGATATTTGTTAAGTGATCCTTAACGAATGACAATTTAACCTATGTGTTTACGACCGCCACCACCGTGCCTAAAGGAGCTAGTTTTCACCGACTTTAATCGTTTGTGCTCTTATATATACATTAAGGCTTCGTTTGGCACAGTGGTGGGTGACGGTCATGAACATGAGGGTTAAATTGTCATTCTTTAATGCCCACCTAAAGAACTGTTGAAATAGGAACTCCATCACTAAGCTCGAGAAATACAGCTCCAGGTAGCGACGTGGCATCGGAGAAAGCTTCAGCTCAAGGTCTTGCCAAATCGATGCAAGATGCAGATGCAGCGGTTGAAGGAGACGCTCGACGCATCAGCGAAAGGGCAAAAGGCGCAGAGCAAGAGACGCAGAGAAAGAGGCGTGAAGAAGAAGCATCTGCATAAGTTTTTTTTTCGCTTATTATAAATACAGGGGATGCCCTGCTGTACTCTTAACTCTCCTAAAAACCTTCACCTTTTTTTATTACAAGCCAATTAAAGCAAGCACTGTTCCCCTCTAAAATTTTTGTCCTCTTGCGTCTGCACTCACTGCACTTCCCGCACATACTTTTCACTCATATACATCATATTACAATATGGTATCAGAGCATAGGTTGGGAAGCAATGGAGGCAACGGAATGTCGTCTTCAAGCATACCAGCATTCAACGGAGAGTTTTATGAATACTGGGCCATACAAATGAAGACACTTTTTCTGTCACAAGGCTTATGGGAAACCGTGCAAAACGGAACCCCGGCCATCGCAACGACGACGGCAACCACCCGAACTGCAGAGGAACTAAAAACCCAAGCAGAAAATCGCAAACAAGACGCAAAGGCGCTCTACTACATCCAGCAAAGCGTCACCAGCACAATTTTTCCCAGGATAATGGCCGCCACTACTGCTCAACAGGCATGGATGACCCTACAAACTGAATTCAAAGGCTCGCCGCAGGTAATTTCAGTTAAGTTACAAACCGCCTGGAAAGCTTTTGACACACTACTCATGAGAGAACACGAAAAAGTCCAGGATTTCATAGCCCGAGCAACAGCCATCATAAACCAAATAAAATCACTTGGTGACACAATCGAGGATAGACGCATCGTCCCAAAACTCCTCAGAAGTCTAACCCCTCAATTCAACCATATAGTGGCCGCAATTGAGGAGTCTAAAGACCTCAACACCCTACGTATACCCGAATTACTAGGGTCACTGCAGGCACACGAGGATAGACTACACATTCAGTCTCCCTCAATGGACCGAGCCTTGCACCTAAGCACTAAAAACACCAGAAATCCATCACCCAAGGGTGTACCCGATTTCTCTTCAACCAAAAAGAGCCATTACACCAACTTCAGAGGACGTGGAAGAGGGAAAACACCCACTGGAGGAAGACCGGTCCACAATAGGAGTAACGGTCCCCCCTGCACACTCTGTAAACGCACAAACCACGAAGCAAACGACTGCTTCTATAAATGCAAACGATGTAAACGACCAACCCATATGGAAAAGGACTGTTGGTTCAAAGACAAAGCCGAAACCAGCACCCCTGAAGAAGAAAAAAGAGAGACCATATTTTACATAAATGAGGACGACTCCACGCAATACAACACTTGGTATATTGATAGTGGCTGTTCAAGTCACATGACAAGTAACAGAGCCCTATTCATTTACCTAAACGAAAACATGAGAGCTGAAGTAATCTTGGGCGATGGCAACATACAACAAATCAAGGGCGTAGGAACCATTCGAGTCAAAACCAAAGAAAACCAAGTCAAGTACATTTACGATGTCAGCTATGTGCCCACCTTAACAACAAATTTAATAAGTGTGGGACAACTGCTCCAAAAAGGATACCAAATACTCTTTACCGAAAGCACCTGCAACATCATCAACAGCCAAGGTGCCCTCGAAGTAGCAGCCAAAATGACTCAAAACAAAGTATTCTCGGTATGCCTATTCCCTGCACCAGAAATCTCCCTCACTAGCACCATCCAATCACAACAACTAACGCAACTTTGGCACCAAAGATACGGGCACCTGAACTTACAAGACCTACAAACACTAAAAACCAACGGGATGGTAGAGGGACTACCCGAACTTCATGCGGAGCCACAAATCTGCGAGGGGTGCGCAGAAGGGAAGAACCATAGACAACCCTTCCCAAAAACCTCATACAAACGTTGCTTACAGCCACTCGACCTCATTCATGCCGACCTCTGGGGGCCTTCCCAAGTTCCATCCTTGAGCGATAAAAGATACTTCCTACTACTGGTGGACGATTGCAGTAGACATATGTGGATCTACTTCCTCACCAACAAGTCTGAAACCTTCAAAACCTTCTGTAATTTTAAAGTCATGATAGAAAAACAATTGGAAAGGAGCATCAAATTGTTACGAACAGATAGAGGGGGGGAATTCACCTCTTTCGAGTTCAACACCTACTGCACCCAACAAGGAATCCGAAGAGAACTTACTACAAGCCGAACACCTCAACAGAACGGGGTGGCCGAGAGAAGGAACCGAACCATTCTCGAGATGACTAGAACTATGGTGCTGTCCAAAAAATTACCCAAAGAATTCTGGGCAGAGGCAGCCCACACGGCCGTATACATACTGAACAGGTCACCTACCAAGTCCCTCCTTAAACAAACACCATACGAGGTCATACATAAAAGAAAAGCAAACATAAAGCACTTCAAAGTCTTTGGCTGCATTGCCTATGCACTCATCCAAACGCAGGAAAGAGGAAAGCTGGACAAAAAGAGTGAAAAATGCATATTTGTAGGATATAGCGAAGAATCAAAGGCCTACCGACTATACCAACCTGAACAACAAAAGTGCATAATCTCCAGAGACGTGCTATTTGATGAAGACAAAAATTGGGGCTCAGACCACGGGCTAACATCAATGCCACTACTCAACGAGGAAGTGAGTGATCCCATCCATTCCAGCAATACACTGGAGGTTGAACCCCTTACTCCCGGAGCCTCCAGCTCAAAGCACATAAACCATCAAGCCCCACAAATTTCGCCACGCTCAGTCCATGATACTCACAGCCCCGGTTCATCATCGCCCCCAAGAAAATACCGACTGTTAGAAGACATCTACGCAAGCGCACCTGTGACCTTCAGTGCAACATCTCCCATCAACTACGAAGAAGCATGTACACTGCCGGCCTGGAAGCATGCCATGGACGAAGAAATTAAAATGGTAGAGAAAAACAAAACATGGATCCTTGTCAACAAACCACCTGAAGCAACTACAATAGGACTGAAATGGACCTATAAATTAAAAGAAAAAGCAGACGGATCAATCCTCAAGTATAAGGCTAGAATTGTAGCCAAAGGATACTCTCAGATTCCCGGCATCGACTTCAATGAAACTTACGCTCCCGTAGTCCGAATGGAGACAATCAGAATTCTCCTAAGCTTCGCCGTTCAAAATAATCTCCCAATATACCAATTAGACATAAAATCAGCTTTCTTAAACGGAGAAATAGAAGAAGATATCTACGTAGAGCAGCCAAGAGGATACGAGAAAGCAGGAGAAGAAGGAAAAGTGTACAAGCTACTTAAGGCCCTCTACGGCCTAAAGCAATCAGCAAGGGCGTGGAATAGCAATATCAACGAGTACTTAACAGAAAGGGCATTCATTAAGAGCAAGCATGATCCATCCCTATACCTCAAGCACACCGGCAAAGACATGATTTACGTCTGCATATACGTAGACGACCTCATCGTCACCGGAACCAATACCTCCATAATCCAAGCCTTCAAACGAGAAATGGAAAACAAATACGAAATGACAGACCTAGGACTACTACATTTTTTCCTCGGCCTCCAAGTTACCCAAAACGAAGCAGGCATCACAATCTCACAAGAAAAGTATGCCACAGATCTACTGAAGAAATTCAAAATGGAGGATTGCAACCTAGCCACCCTTCCAATGTCACCCAGCGACATTCTATATCCGTTCAGCAATGGAGATCAGCCAGCCGACTCAACTTCCTTTAGGAGCTTAGTTGGATCGTTGATCTACCTCACTAACACCAGACCGGATATAGAATTCGCAGTAAACTCCATTTCCAGGTTCATGAGCAACCCATCCAAAGCTCATTTTGAAGCCGCCAAAAGAATACTGAGATACGTCAAGGGGACTAAAAGCCACGGGCTGTTCTACCGAAGACACCACCACACAGATCTAGTCGGCTACACAGATTCAGATTGGGGAAGATCAACAGAAGATAGAAGGAGCATAAGTGCTTACGTTTTCTTCCTCGGGCAAAACATCATCAGCTGGTCATCCCGAAAGCAGCAATCCGTCGCCCTCAGCTCCACCGAAGCGGAATATATGGCACTAAGCAAAGCCACAACCGAGGCCATTTGGCTCCGTAGGCTCACGGAAGAGGTATTTCCAGAAAAACGAGACGGAACTACGATTTTCTCGGACAGCTCCTCGGCGATCGCTCTAGCAAAAAACCCCGTTCATCACAGCCGAAGTAAACACATCGAGATCAGATATCACCACATAAGAGAAAACATAGAGAAGGAAGAGATAAAGCTTCGACACGTCCCTACCGAAATACAACTCGCGGATTTGCTAACAAAGCCTCTACCAAAACCCAGATTCGACTACCTGAAGAGGAAGATAGGGATTCTGGATCTCTCAAGCTTACGGGAGGGTGTTGAAATAGGAACTCCATCACTAAGCTCGAGAAATACAGCTCCAGGTAGCGACGTGGCATCGGAGAAAGCTTCAGCTCAAGGTCTTGCCAAATCGATGCAAGATGCAGATGCAGCGGTTGAAGGAGACGCTCGACGCATCAGCGAAAGGGCAAAAGGCGCAGAGCAAGAGACGCAGAGAAAGAGGCGTGAAGAAGAAGCATCTGCATAAGTTTTTTTTTCGCTTATTATAAATACAGGGGATGCCCTGCTGTACTCTTAACTCTCCTAAAAACCTTCACCTTTTTTTATTACAAGCCAATTAAAGCAAGCACTGTTCCCCTCTAAAATTTTTGTCCTCTTGCGTCTGCACTCACTGCACTTCCCGCACATACTTTTCACTCATATACATCATATTACAATAAGAACTTCATCCACTTTGATATTTATTAGGTGATCCATAACGAATGACAATTTAACCTATGTGTTTACGACCGTCACCACCGTGCCTAAAGGAGCTAGTTTTCACCGACTTACATCGTTTGTGCTCTTATATATACATTAAGGCTCCGTTTGGAACAATGGTGACGGTCATGAACATGAGGGTTAAATTGACATTCGTTAATGCCCACCTAAAGAACTTCATCCATTTTGATATTTGTTAGGTGATCCTTAACGAATGACGGTTTAACCCACGCATTTACGACCGCCACCACCATGCCAAACGGAGCCTAAGAGATCAACTTATCCCAAACAATTTCATCAACAGCAGTGTAATCTCTCATGAATCTTCAGAAATCAAAGCAAAAAAGGGGGCAGAAAAAATTCAATTCAGATGAAGCAGATCGATCACCTTGATTCAGGATGGTGTCTCCAAGTCCAATAATGGGGAGTTTCCCCCCACACAATGTAAAGCTCCCGAGCCGGCACCATGAAGCACTTCCCCCCTGTTTCTCTATCCACACAAAAACTCTGCCGACGGACACAATCAAACGCAAGATATCTCAGAATCGAATCAACCAAAATCTGCAGGTCGATTTCACAAAATAGTAGTAGAAGCGGTGAAAGGGGCAAACCATTTTGCCGCCGTCGATGAGGATGGGATCGCACAGATTCGAGTAGAGCTGCTTCATGGAGTCGGATTCCACCGGATCGACGGCTCGCGAAAGGATCTCGGCGTAATCCGGCGGAAGGAAACGCCTCCATACGTCGTCCGACGTTGCCGCCGCCCGGAAAGACGCCGATACCGCCTCCGACGTGCACGCGTCTCGAGGAGTCGTCATCGAGATCGCCTGGCATAAGCACTCCTCCGGCAGCCGCTGGATCTCACAGCAACCTCCTTGTCCGGCCATCACCGCTCTCTCTCTCTCTCTCTCGTTCTGCAACTACATGAAATAATATATAGGGGAGGAGGAGGAGAGCCTTCGCGGCGAAGGCTCTCAGTACATAGAGATCGGACGGCGGATAGCGGTTGATTCGTTCGGGAAAAAATTACGTGGCGTCCGATCAAATGGCTAACCATTTCGGCGATCGATCACTGGGGTGCTTTTAAATTCGGGCGGATGATTTTGATCGGACGGTTGTGGTGAGGGAGAAGTATCCGAGGGGAATCCCTTGATAGGTGTTTACTTGATAGACTTTATTTATTTAATCAGTCACTAGGAAGTTAATAGATAATATAATAAGGTGATTGTTAATCGCAATCCGTTATTTTGCTAGTCGCAGCCTAAAATCTCCTAATTTTTCGCGTCTTTTCGAAATACGTCTTGTACATGCAATATCAGGAAAAGTGTTCAGCACGAAAGTTGTAGATAAAAACAACTTTCGTGTTGATCACTTTTCGTAAAAATGCATGTACAAGACGTACTATGAAAATATGCCCAAGTTTTGCGCCTTTTCGAAATAAGCCTTGTACATGCAATTTCAGGAAAAGTGTTCAACACGAAAGTTGTAGATCTCGTTGATATCTACAACTTTCTCGGTGAACACTTTTCCTGAAATTGCATGTACAAGGCGTATTTCGAAAAGGCGCGAAAACTTGAGAGATTTTGGGGTGTGACTAGCCAATTACAAGTTACGGTTAACAATCGTCTAAGGTGTTTATAATCGTACTCCCAAAATAGATATTTGCAGACCCTAAAGTAATTCTTATTTTTTTCATTTATCCTAAATGAAATTCATCTAATTGCTGCCCCTTTTATTTTCGTTGGGGCCGCTGTTTTTTTGATCCCGTCCTCTCGGTTTCTCTCGTTAAAGTGTCGCGCCCGCCTCCGCTGCCATTTCGTCAGCCTTTTCACCGCCGGACGCAGATTCTATCGTCGAACTTCCCCTACTCTGTCGGGCGCAGAATCTATCACCGCCTGTCTTGGGGGAGTTTTTTTGTTGCTCGTCTGTTGCTTCGAAGGAAATTGATGGAGTCTCGGTACGACTTCCTCTCCATTTCTGGCCTGGTTCGTGCTGCTGTATTTTCCCTCTATTATCCCCCAATGTGAGTTTTCTATCTACTAAGAGTATGAGTTTTAATTTTCTTCCATTCCTTGATTAGGGTTTTTTTGACAATATGTTAAAATGATGGGTTTCATTGATATTTTGTTATAAATTTTATTTGTATTTTCTCTATATTGAAATGGTGATGAAAAGCAAAAGTTGTTGACATATGAAAAATTTTCTCAGGATAGAATCAAAATATTGGTTCACATTTTGTTATACGTTTTAGTATTCTTAGCAAGAAAACATTGATAAAAGAGAAAGAAATATTAGTAGAGGTTTGAGATTTGTTAGGGTGCAACAATTATGTTGAACTGTAAATATCGATTAAAGGGCCGCAACTATCGGTTTTTGGTCTGTGAATATAATTTCTTTATAATAATTAGGATAATTTTAATTTTTAATTTTAATAGTTTTTTTTTTACTTTTTTTTATAGACATAAATGCACGTTATAATTTATTTTTTTTTGAAATAGATAAAAAATAATAATTGCATTAGATTTTAAAACAGAGATAATATTGATATTATGTATGTTTTATCAAAGGGATCCGGATCCCCTGGATTTCCTCCGGGAACTCCAGGGGGTGGAGTTCCACTTCTGCGACTCGCTCGTGCGGAATCAGAAAAAATGGTTAACACGAAAGTTGTAGATATCTCCGAGACGAACAACTTTCATATTGAACATTTTTTTGATTTGAAGTAGTTTAGACCCCCGATTTGGGCTCCAAAAAAACTCAGTCCGAAAAACATTAATTTAATGTTTTTCGGACTGAGTTTTTTCGGAGCCCAAATCGGGGGTCTAAACGACCTCAAATCAAAAAATGTTCAACATGAAAGTTGTTCGTCTTGGAAATATCTACAACTTTCGAGTTAACCATTTTTTCTGATTCCACTCAAGTGAGCCGCAAAAGTGAAACTCCACCCCCTGGAGTTCCCGGAGGAAATCCAGGGGATCCGGATCCTTATCAAAGAGTATTTTTTTCTCTTTTAAGAAAAATAGATGCATGGCAATATATATTTGAGAGGACTTGATGGGGTTTCTCTGAAATGATCCGGGTTAAGCTGATTTGGACTTCAATCGAGTCGTCGAAGCGGCACAACCCAACAGAGCAAGACGTATACATGTATGCACAACGCACACGCACGGCCCTCCCATACGCACGACCAGCGCCCCGCCTGCAAGCGCGATGTCATCCGCCCATGCGCACACATGCGACATCACTTGTCACCCCCGCGCGCTCAACACATACCGACGGTGTGACACCCTCTGTCTTCACCGCCACCTCTAGTCATCGTCGGCCTCCGCCGGTGACAAACTAGTCCTACAGTGAGAAAAAATGAAAAAGAAACAACAACAATTACTTGCTTTGTTCTAGTTTTTTTCAATCTATATTTTCATTAGGACTGTTGTTGCGGACTAACTCGACATCCCGATCGGGTCGGAATTCTTGTACCGTCTTAGCTTTCGGAACAGTCGAGCGCGGACACAGTCAAAAGAGTAGGTTGATTGTACACAAACAATTTTAACGTGGAAAAACCCCTCAACTGGGTAAAAAACCATGTGACCGGATCTGTGTCGGTCAAAATCTACTATTTCCTGTAGGTTACAGCTGGTTTGTGAAGTCGATGGTGACAGGTTATCTCTCGTTATAATTGTGGGGTGAGAGAACACTTTGCACGTGGCGGACGACAGGCCGTCGCGCCAGGAGTTGTTACAGATTGCATTTCGCGTCGGTGGGCTTCAGATAGCGACTTGCTGATTTTGGATGGACGCGGAACACTTGGTCTTGCAGTTGCTGAAGCCGCTTGGAATTTGGACGATTTGGCTTTGTCGGGTGGTTGTGACTTGACCCGCTAGTGGCTCGGGTGTGGCTCGGAGGTGGCTCGAAGGTGGCTCGTAGGAGGAAACTGGCAGAGCTTCGACCTAAAGAAGAAGAACACTCCGAAAAGGAAGGTGAGAAATGATGGGGGCCTGGAGCTCTTTTTATAGGCTCTGGGAGGTGGTTACGGTGGTTATGCAACTATTCAGACACCGTAACCACCTTTATAAATATTTTCTATTATAATTTTAAATGTGAGTATCTCGCTATTTGGAGACCGTCATAAATAAAATAATAAAATACTAATTAAATTCTCACCACTAATTATGTAGTTAGTGGGTGGTTACGCGCGAATCGAACGGCCGAGGACGCTCCCCCTTGATCGGACGGCGGGAGCGGGCCTCCACGGGAGGGCGGCAAACTTGCCGCCAAGTTCGCCAATGAGGGGAGGGCCGCTGACGGCGGCCGGGGAGGAGCGACCGCTCTCCTCGGTCGTGCGCCGGCGGCCGAGGGCCGGGGCGGCCAGACCCCTTGGCCGCGCGGGCGGCGGAGAAAGGGGTGGCCCGGGCGGCCGCCCTCCCCGGCCGCGCGGGCGGCAGGGCGAGGGGGCGGCCAGGGCGGCCGCCCCCTTGGCCGTGCGGGCCGCCGAGGAGGGGGCGGCCCGGGCGGCCGCCCCCCTTGGCCGCACCGGCCCTGGCCGCGGGTGAGGCCGGTGCGGTGAACGGGGGCCGGTGGCCAGCGTCTGGGGAGGAGGCCGGCCGCCCGCCGGCGAGGTGCGGTGGTTCCCCCATCATGTATAGTGGAATCCGCGCGCGGGGGATCGGCCGCGGTGATCGCGTGCGCTGCCAAACCCATGATCACACTACTTTGGGTGGAGATCATGAGGGTGTGGCTATGTGCACACATATTTCCTATAAAATAAGGTTCATCCCCAACAACTATCAATGACCATTATGTAACCATTAAATTTAAGAAGAAAAAAACTAGTGAAGTTTCTTAAATATTTCATGACATTCTCTCAAATAACTTGTGGGGAAAGAATTCAAAATTTCATTGCATTCCATCAAACAACTTGTAGGCAACAAATTCAACATTTTCTGGCATTCCATCAAACAACTTGTGGGCAATCAATTTTTCTTAGTTCATAATCAGAGCATAAATTCATGAACAACAAAAAGACCTCAAAACTAAGGTTTTATTTGGCACAGTGGTAGGTTAAACCGTCAGTTAATGATCACCTAATTAACAAACATCATCGGTTTGAACATAAAAGTGGATGAAGTTCCTTAGTTGAGCGTTAACAAATGACAATTTAGCCCCGTGCTCATGACTAGGTTTCGTTTGGAACAGTGGTGGTGGTCGTAAATACATGGGTTAAACCGTCATTCGTTAAGGATCACCTAACAAACATCATTCATTTGAACATAAAAGTGGATGAAGTTTATTAAGTGGACGCTAATGAATGACAATTTAACCCTCATGTTCACGACCGTCACCACCGTGACAATAGGAGCCTAAGATCACATGAAACTGAAATAAAAAAGATAAAAAAAATGGCAAATCAAAAATTAAGCCCGACATAAAACTGAAACCTAGAATGAATTTGAAAACTTGGGACGGAACCTAGAGAAGCTTGCATGGGTATTCAAAATTTTTATATTTCCTTTGTAAGAATTAGGGTTGACATTGAGTCAAATTCGAGCGATTTGAGCTCGGCTCAAAATCAAAATTTTCGAGTCGAAATCCATTTCGAGTCGCGCCGGCTGGACTCGAAATGTCTCGAATACGGGTCGGCACGAAATCAAATCGAGTCGGCTAGAAATTAAATCGAGTCGGCTCAAAATTGAGCATTTTTTCTCAATATAGCAAATGAAATACTTAGAGCTTTTAGTCTTTTTATTGGTGATTGTTAACCGTAACCCGGTTTTGGCTATT
The DNA here is from genome assembly GCA_039583875.1 of Platanthera guangdongensis. NCBI lineage: Eukaryota > Viridiplantae > Streptophyta > Magnoliopsida > Asparagales > Orchidaceae > Platanthera > Platanthera guangdongensis. Next base: position 4,409,592 of record CM077156.1, read on the forward strand.
CGCACCTCTTTGTTAACCGCATCCCAAAAATATAACCGCACCGAATTTTTTTTCTTGGCGCACCCCGATATTTTTTTTTGATACACCTGAAAATGTCTCTAGTAATGTGTGTGAGATAGCTAATAGAGTAAGATGGTGCAAGGAAGATGTCAGTGACAGGAGCAGCTCAGTGAAGAGGAAGACGGAGTGTGGCTTCCGTGAAATGGGGAGATGGGGTGCGAGTAAAGTTTTAGAAAAAAAAAATTAAAACAAAAACGGGGCGTGGTCCGTGTGGATAGTCATATGAGGGATGCGGTTAACAATCGTCTTTTGATTTAGGTTAAAGTTTTAGTATTTTTAATTTTAAAATAAAAATAAATTAATAAATACACAATATTTTTATCAATTCGAGTTGATTCGAATCATATTTCGAGCGAGTTGGTTGATTCAAATCATATTTCAAACAATTTAGGACTGACTCAAAATTGTCTCAAAATCAGATTCAAGTCAAATTGAATAAACCCAAACTGAGTCGAATCAATTTTAACCTATTTTGATTTGACTCAATACTTGAGATATTTTTGTGCGAATTTCGAGTTTCGAATAATATGTTGAACCCTAATAAGAACAGTAGCAAAAATAAATGAACAAATTTGAATTCAATAATGAAATAAATAAATAATCAATAAAAACAGTTGTCCCCTTGCTGGATGGGTGGATCCATTAAAACAATATACAAAATGTCAAAATCATTTTAATGATAAAAAATCAGCTCCTTAACAAACAAATAATTAGGGAAGCTGGGAGGTCAATAGGTCATACTTGGTACATGAAATAAATTGAATGGTCAAATAGAGCCGAGATCTAGGGCAATGGCCGAGGAGCTAAATGCGCAAAAGTCGGAAAAGATAATTTGAAGCAAACTTGATGCTTGTGGATGGAGCCTGAGGCCGCACGACGCTTGTAGTACTCACTCGTCTCCAACACTTGAGAGCTTATTAGGGCACGATATAGCGAAGGCAAACTTTGGATGGGCCTGATGATATGGCGAAGGCAGGCTCTACTCGATGGTCTTTTTTGAAATTCATATTCGTGCATGTGCCCGGGTATGCCTTAACATGGGCCCGCCCATGCCCATCATTTTTCGAAAATTGATGATTCAGGTGACCATAATCGCACAGTCTCATTCATCGGTTTAAATTCCAAGGTCGCGCAATTACAAAAACACCTCTCATATTTAGGCTCCATTTGGTTAAGCTTTTGGGCCCGGTGCGTTTTTCATAAACGAAACGCGATCGCATAATGCTGTTTGTTTTTCCGCCTTCCGTTGCAATCGCGCGTGAAAGCGGAGGCGTCAAAAGTCGCCGTCCCGAAACCCGCAGCCACAGCTCCATTTCTTCGCGTTTTGCCCGATATTCTTCTGTGCGATACTAGCACGACGGCACCATCCACGACCTGTGTGATCTGTGCGATCTGTGCAGCGCGCGACCGACTCCGGCGACATCCACGACGGCGATCTGTGCAGCGCGCGACCGACTCCGGCGACATCCACGAAGGCGATCTGTGCAGCGCGCGACCGAGTAATGTGCGATCTGTGCAGCGCGCGACCGGCTACTGTGCGATCTGTGCAGCGCGCGACCGACTCCGGCGACATCCACGACGGCGTGTCCGCTCCGGTGCTAGCTTCCAGATTCGCTACTGCAACGGCGAATCTTTTCCAGATCGGGCTTCTCTCCCGCAGGTGAGCGTTTTAGGTCAAGGGCATCTTCTTCCCTGTGCAGTAGCTTATCTTCTTCCCCGTGCAGTGCAACATCCCTGCAGTGTTCTTCTCCCGCAGATTAGCGATAAGCTACCTGGTTCCCGTCGTGTCCTCTCCGGCAACATCCAGAGCTCGAGCCATTTCTGGAACATCCCTCAGGTAATAATGTGGATTTCTCTTCACAATTATTACAAATTTGGATTTCTCTTCACAATTGTTCCAGATAAGGCCCATTTTGAATATGTGGATTTCTCTTCCAATTTGTTCCAGCTTTCTATTCAGATCTACAGCATTTTCGGGTTTGTTCCAACCGCAGCAGCCTCTGCCCCCTGAGAAACAGCAGGTATACTCTCCAATTTTTTGATTAGGCAATGGATATGTTGTTTGTATGTGCTTTTTTTTGTTGATTAGGAGAAACAGGGAAGATATTGATCCAAGCCCTCTAATTTCACATATAACCTCATAACAATTTCACATATAACCTGGTTATGGAAGATATGGAAGATATTGATCCAATTTCACATATAACCTGGTTCTTTGATTAGTCAATTGGAGGTTATATGTTCTTCTCCCGCAAATTTTATGTGAAAGTCCAACAGCTCGTTGATCCACAATTTCAACTAGCCAACCTCCAAACACATGCAGGTTGCCAAACTTGTACTGCTACAAGGCTGCAGACCCTCCTAACTGCTGCAGGAAGTAGTTTTTAAAATTTTAATTTCACATATGGAAGATATTGATCCAAGCCCTCGATCCAATGGTTATATGTGAAATTTTTTGATTAGGCAATGCATATTTTTGTTTTTTTTGGTGTGAATATGTGTTGTGTGTATGTGCTCATTTTTTGGTGAATGTGTTGATTGTATGTGTCAATATGTGTGTGTGTGTGTGTGTGTGTGTGTGTGTGTGTGTTTGTGATGTGTGTGTGCGCATGTTTGTGATGTGTGTGTGTATGTGTTTATTTTTGGTTTCTGTGTTGATTGTGAGTATGTGTGAATATGTGAGTGTGTGTGTGTGCATGTTTGTGATGGATGTGTGTGTGTGCATGTTTGTGATGGATGTGTGTGTGTGCATGTTTGTCTTGTGTCTGTGGTTGTGTGTAATTTGTGAGTGTATTGTGTGTGTAATGTGTAATGTGTTTTTGTTGGCGTGAATGTAATTGTGTGTTCAGGCTAATATGTGTAGATTTTATTATAGGTAAATGGGTAAACATAAAGATGGTGGTGTAACTGCTAATTGGGAGGCCAATGATGTATTAATTTTTTGTGATCTGTGTTTGAAAGAAATTGAGTTGGGTAATCGCCCAACTACACACTTTAGTCGGGATGGTTGGATTAACCTGACAACAAATTTCCATGCTCGCACGGGAAAGGCATATGATCGAACCCAAATGAAGAACAAGTGGGATCAGCTGAAAAAAGATTGGAAGTTATGGCGGGAGCTTAAGGGTCGTGAGACCGGGCTAGGGTGGGATCCTATTCGCAAAATAATTCTTGCTTCAGAAGATTGGTGGAAAGAACGTCTCAAGGTATGATTTTTTTAAAAAAAAATTATAATTTTTTGTAATATATGAAACTGTGTGGTATCACATTGTGTGTTTCATTGCAGGTTATTCCGACTGCAAGGAAATTTCAGTTTGCTGGTATTTCACCTGAGTTGGAGAATAAGTTGCATATGATGTTCAGCCAGGTTGTTGCAAAAGGTGTTCTTGATTGGGCTCCAAATTCAAGAATCTTTGAGCATGAGTCAATCGACGAACATGATGGGTCTCCTGACCATGACACTCAGGACATCAACGAAACTGAGGATACTGCAGCTAAACAAAAAAGATCAGCTAAGGGGAAAAGTACTAAGATTTCAGCAAAGAAGACAATGAGTTAAGCAATGGATGAGTTAGTCGAGACATCGCGCATTATTGGTCGTTGCATGCAGGAGCCGCCTCGCCTACAGATATCTTCAACACTGTACACCATTCCTGAGACTATTTCAGAGCTGGAAACTATGACAGAGGTTATGGATGATTCAAATGTGGACTTCTACCACTACTGCATCATCTTTCTGAGACAGAAACAGAATCGAGAGACATTTATGAGCATGCGGAAAGATCGGCGTCTCACATGGCTGCAAGCTTGTTATGCCAAAAACTTGGAGTAGTTGCATTTCTGTGATGTGATATGTCTGTTTGTTTATTTCCCTAAATTGTAGTACGCTTTGTTTTTTTGCTGCACTTATTGCTGGACATAAACTATTTATGTGATGTGATGTGTGTATTTGTTTAAATGTTATGTTTGTGTGTATTTGTTTAAATATTATGTTTGTTTATTATACTGTCTCACAATGTGTAAAAAATAACATACAATGTATTTACCACAGATTTTCAATGACGAGCCCGGATCACAGTGACAATTCGAATGAGGAGACTCAGCAGCAGACGGCCATACAATTTGGCAAAGCAACGAGACGTTGTGATTGCAACAATGACATTGCATAACTACATTCGCAGGCATCCATCACGCTCAGACACTTATTTTCGTGCTTGCGATGAAGACGAGCAATTTATTTACCCGGCGGGCCTTCAAAGAAGAACATGACAGATAAACGAATCCTCAAGTGGAGACCATATTAGAGGCATTAGAGTAGGGGTCGATGAGATGGTGGCGTTGCGTGACTCCATTGCCGATCAGCTGCTCAGAGCTTGAACGTGTTTGTTGTTTCCGCATAGAAAGATGATGTATTTCGGGTTTGCAAAATTTTAATGTTTAATAGTATGTTGGAGTATTTGGAGTACCTTTATATGTTTTAACTTAGCAGTCTGTTAGAGTATATTACACACAGAATTTTTAAAAATTTAAACCAATTTTGTTTAAAAAAAAAATCCCAAAACGCCACCGCAGTTTTGCCAAACAGTTCTCTGTTTCGAACAGCTCTGCAAACGCAGACTAGCCAAACAGAACTCCGTTTGCAGCGTCCAGTTTCCAACAGCTCCCTTTACAAACCTGCTTTTACAACAGCTCCTTTTACAACCGCCACCGCTTAACCAAATGAAGCCTTACTATGTATAAAGAAATATTTTCTTGACGTACTGTGTTGCATCAGACATGTGACTTTGGCATACTATCCGATCAAACGAACCGTCTGATATGATTAGATCATAATATCTCAGTCGTTCGATCATTGACATATCATCTAATCAATCGGGACTGTCTGTTTATTTTTCATAGAGCTCCTACACCTAAGATAGTAGAGGGTCCTAAACCTATAATTCTAATAGGGCTACTACCATACAATAGGAAATTACCATTTTACCCTTCGAATTTTGAGAAAAATCCAATAAGATGGGACTAAATATGCAAGGCCAACCGGCCCGGTCCGAACACGCCCGCTCTGCATATAGCCTGCTTGTTCTAGCTTCTGAGGTGTGCTCAACTTCATCCTCACTTGGTGGAAGCAAATGTCGGTTAGGTCGATAAAAGACTCACCGGCGAGGAGGTGGGAAATATGATCAAGGAAGAGTCTAGGCACGGCAGGCGCCGCGCCACGAACTCGTGACGTTTAATCACGGTTCCCTACTGGCTATTCAGGTTCTGGCGCACCCCATTCTAAACAGGTTAAAGCTGGTTAACTTTGAGACTTTTGACGAGACGGATGACCCCTGGAGCATATCAACCACTTCACCACAATCATGCCCATCTACAATGTTTTCGATCAACTGTTGTGTCAAGTATTCCTCGACACTCTAAAGGGACAGGCGTGCACCTGGTTCCACTTCCTGAATGAAAGATAAATCATCAACTCTGCAGAGCTAACACGACAATTCACTGATCAATCCATAGCTAACTCCCGAATGGTAAGGGACCTCTCTCATCACATTGGGATCCGCCAAAATGAACAGGGACACTCAAGGACTTTTTTTGCCGATTTACTACTGAAGCACAGAAAATTTCAGAAGTTGACCACAAGCTTCTGCAAGGAGTTTTTCTCTGAGGGCTCTGTTGTTAGGATTGTGACACCTCATGCATGGACTCGGACCGTCAGGATCGCGCCACGTCATCGATCCTAGGGAGGTTTATTTGCCTAGTTTGTCCTAATCCTGATTAGGAAGTGGTTTAGTAAGGGGGCTGATTTTTTGGGTGGGATTATGAGTTATTCCTAATCTAGGCCAATCATTAATTCAGAATCCCATCTATTTTGGCAAGGGCCATTCATGGCCGGCTGGCCTCTTTAATTCTCTTTCCCGTAACAGCCTTGGAGCTTTTATGGGGGCCGTTTCTTCCATGCATGGAGAGGTGGTGGCTGCCTATTTAAGGAGGGATGTTGCAGCCTTGAAGGAAGACAATCAAGCAAGAATCGGAGAATAATTCAGTTTTTTTTGGCCACCAGCGAGGAGTGTGAGAGCAAGTTCTGTGGAGGCGGTTTCCAGCGGCAGCGGCGGCAGCGAGCGTACCTCGCCGGTGTAGGAGGATCAGAGGCGTCGACAGCGGGTTGCAGCGGCGATCTCCAGGCGGCATCAAGAGGTGTTCAGGAGGCGGCGACGGCGACAGCTCCAGTTCAAACAAGGCGCGGCGGCGGCGGCGGCAGCAGGCGTGCTGCAGCGGAGGCGGCGCATCGGGCTCAACTCAGGCGGAGGCGGCTTTGTCCAGCGACGGCAGGCAGCTCCAGGAGGCGGCAGTAGCAGGAGGATTCAGGTGGAGACGGCTCTGTCCAGCGGCGGCAGACAGCTCCAGGCGGCGACAACAGGTGCAGGAACGGCGGATCCATTGGGGAAGAAGAACAGGAGTTGTCGCCCGGCGACATCGATACCGCCCGGCGATATCGGTTCTTCTAGTTTTGGGTTTTTTGTTGTTTGACCGTATCTGTTTGGTCTCTGGTTGTATCTGTGTAACCTCATCAGTTTTTAGTGGATCTTTCTGGCGTGCTCTCCCCGTGGAGTAGGAGTCCCAACTCCGAACCACATAATTATTTTGTCGTCTGGTTGTGCTTGGTTTTTGGATTTAAATTTCTTTTATCATATTATTGCTCAGATTAACTTCCGTTGCTAGATCCGCGGCAAACCACCGTAGTCGCGGATCCGGTCCCAATTTCACAACAATTGGTATCAGAGCCAGGTTCGACCCTTCGGACCCCGGTGAGCAATAATGACAACGAAATTTGAAGTCCCTAAGTATGACGGCAAAATTGACTTTGGTCTGTGGCAGAAACGGGCCAAAGCGGTTCTCGTCCAGCAAGGTCTTCATAAGGCTCTCCTCGGAAAGGAAAAGTCTGGGAAGAAGGACGACGAGTGGGATGAGCTAGATCTGAAGGCCATCAGCACAATACAGTTGTGCTTGGCCGATGAGGTTATGTATAATGTAGTCGATGCTGAGACTACAGCGGATCTGTGGAAGAAGTTGGAGGAGCTTTATATGTCAAAATCCCTCACGAATAAGCTATACGTAAAGAAACAACTTTACAGCTTGAGGATGTCGGACAACACTCCGCTTCTTGATCACATGAATGTGTTTAATAAACTTATCTCTCAGTTGCGTAGTATGGACATTAAGGTCGAGGAGGAAGACCAGGCTCTTCTCATGTTGTCTTCATTGCCGAAGTCCTTCGATCATCTGGTCACCACGATCCTGTATGGGAAGGACACCCTGAAGATGGAAGAAGTGATGACAACGCTGCTCTCGAATGAAACGAGAAGCAAGTTGAAAGTCCACCTAGTGTCAGCTATGTGCACCTATGGGGGGGGGGAATAGGTGACGAGTAGCGCTTTTGCGGAATTTACGACGGTACCTGCGCAATAAAGATAAAAGGCACAGCACACAGAATACACATGAAATTTATAGTGGTTCCCCGACTTGGGTACATCCACTTTCCCCCTTCGACCTATCTCCCCAACAAGGGACGACTCGGTCACTTCTCCAACGGGATTGAAATCCAATCCCTGCACTAACGAAAGGAGCCCTTCCACACGTGAGAGTCAACACTCCCACAAAACGGGTTGCACCCAACCCTTATAACACGGAACAAAAGTTCCTTTACAACAAAATTAAATATAGAATGTACACGTGATACAAACTTCTTTTGGAGACTACGGTGTTCCTCTTCGTTCGACGACGTGTTCTTGAAGTCGATGAAGAGTCTACAACCTTGGTCTCTCTTGGAGAGGATCTCCCCGGAACCGGCGGCGGCACACGAGCGGCGGCTAGCTTCGGGATCGGCGGCTACGATGATGAGCGGCAGCTGAACTTGGAGATCCAAACTTCGTAGCGAAGCAAGCTCGGTCTACCAACGGTCACACGAGGATCGGTCGTCTCGATCGATTCGGATGGGAAGTTTTTCCCGGTCACCAAATCGAGAGACAAAGGATCTCTGGTTAGACGCGTGAGACTCAAGCCTTGCTAGGCTTCTGTCGCCGGAGATCGGGAAGAAGAACGATCAGCGGCGGCGACGGACTTGCGCGAGCGGCGACGGAGGCGGCGGAGAGATTTCGCGATATTAGGGTTTCCGCTCGCTCGGCTTCTTTCTGTGTAGATATTCCGTTCAAAATACCCGAGTATAAATACTGTAGCTACCTCCAATATGACCGTTTGTGGGACCCACAATAGAAATCCCCAAATCCCGGTCCAGAAATTTAACAGCGGCAGAATCCGGTTCAGGAAGTTCCAGAAAAATGCCAAGTCAAAATCGGTGAGAATCGAAAGTGATTCTCGCCGAGTCGCCGAGAATCAAAGGTGATTCTCGACGATTCGGCGAGAATCAAAGATGATTCTCGTCGAATTTGCCTTGGTTGCACGCACTGCTTTAAGCCAGGTCGAGACGGCGAGAATCAACCAGTGATTCTCGTCGATTCGACGAGAATCACTAGTGATTCTCGCCGAATCGGCGAGAATCACTAAGTGATTCTCGTCGATTCTTACTTAGACGCAGAGGTGCTTGCTTAGAAGTTGCTGGATCGAGTTCGACGAGAATCAACTTCTGATTCTCGACGAATCGGCGAGAATCCCAAGTGATTCTCGCCGAATCGGCGAGAATCACTTGGTGATTCTCGTCGATTCTAACTTAGACGGAATTTCGTCTTTCCACCCATGAGATGCTCCTTGACCCATCCTTGCTCCTTGTCTGCTCCTGCATATTTACAGCCCTGTGCTTGAAAATAAGTGCACTCCAATAGAGAGAGTACACGTAGGCCAACGCACTGATCTGCTCAACGAGGGATTACGTCGTGCAGACCCGTGTATATTGACCTACTGCACCCTGACATTGGTGTGCACTTAGCGTGGAAAAACTGCAAGCACAACTAGAAGGATTTTATCAAATACATAGTCTATTGACCTTAGCTTGTCCAGGGGCTTCTTCAAATCAGGTGCATTGTGGATACAATACCCAACACAAGTCGAGCCCTAGAGCCGACGAGGGCCTATTCGTGAAGAGCAAGGACCCCACTCGGGGTAGATCGAGAGGAAAAGGGAAGGAGGAAGACCGACCTAGGTTTAAGTCCGGGGGCAGGAATACAAAGTGCCACTACTGCAAGGAGGAGGGGCACTGGAAGAATGAGTGCCCGAAGAGGAAGTTTAGAGAACAGACGCATGAGCCACATCAGGCTGCGGTGGCATCCGAGGATGAGAACGACGCTGACGTTCTTCATGTTTCACCCAGTCTTGGGACCACAAATTCCTGGATCATGGACACAGGATGTTCGTTCCACATGTGCCCGAACATTGAATGGTTCTCCAGTATTAGGCACTGTGGAGGTGGTCGTGTTCGGATGGGGAACCGGTCAGAGTGCGAGATATCAGGAGTCGGGAGCATCAGGATTAGGATGTTCGATGGAGTGGTTAGGACCCTCACCGACGTTCGGTATGTGCCCGAGTTGAGGAAGAGCTTGCTTTCTCTAGGCACTCTGGAGGCTGCCGGGTATTCTTATACCAGTAGCAGCGGGCATTTGGAGGTCAGGAGAGGCACACAGACAGTCTTGAGAGGAGAGCATTCTGGATCGCTCTATAGACTGATTGGCACCACGATTGCCAAGGGAGATGCGAGGAGAGAGGTCAGACCGTCTCTCAAGCTGCAGGATACGGTAGCGTATGCATTTCAGGCGATCTCCTCAGATCGCGGTTCCTTCGATAGAGCTTTAGAGAGCAGAGATTGTTCTCAGCGAAAAGCTAGGAAGGACCAGCGGAGGAGCGGGGCAGGATTCGTGGCTAGGGCGTGTGCTCGGAGAGAGGACCTTGGCGGAGGTAGAATCTTCGCAGCCGTAGAGGAGACAGGTAGAGAGTCATCTCAGAAGTACCCAGGCACCGCAAGGGGAGCCATCTGGCTCAGGAGTCCCACCAAGAAACTCAGGTTTACTCAGAAGAAGGTGGAGCTGCACAGTGGTGTGCGCCACCAGGAGTCGAGGGAGTTCACTGGAGGTGGAGGCGTGGAGTTGCGGGAGATATCTACGGAGGAAAATGTTACGAGCATGCGAGAGAAATCAGTGAGAGGAGTCAAGTTCAAGAGCGGTCTTGACTTGACTCAGACTGATGCATGTTGATCGTGAGGGCCCCAGGGATAGGGGGCTTGTAGTCGCCAGTAGGAGAGATCCGGGTTGGAGGTTCAGATACATTTGTTAGGCTTCGAGGTGGAGTTCGGTTGTGGCATGAGGTGTCAAGGTGAAGATTGTTAGGATTGTGACACCTCACGCATGGACTCGGACCGTCAGGATCGCACCACGTCATCGATCCTAGGGAGGTTTATTTGCCTAGTTTGTCCTAATCCTGATTAGGAAGTGGTTTAGTAAGGGGGGATGATTTTTTGGGTGGGATTATGGGTTATTCCTAATCTAGGCCAATCATTAATTCAGAATCTCATCTATTTTGGCAAGGGCCATTCATGGCCGGCTGGCCTCTTTAATTCTCTTTCCCGTAACAGCCTTGGAGCTTTTATGGGGGCCGTTTCTTCCATGCATAGAGAGGTGGTGGCTGCCTATTTAAGGAGGGATGTTGCAGCCTTGAAGGAAGACAATCAAGCAAGAATCGGAGAAGAATCCAGTTTTTTTTGGCCACCAGCGAGGAGTGTGAGAGCAAGTTCTGTGGAGGCGGTTTCCAGCGGCGGCAGCGAGCGTACCTCGCCGGTGCAGGAGGATCAGAGGCGGCGGCAGCGGGTTGCAGCGGCGATCTCCAGGCGGCATCAAGAGGTGTTCAGGCGGCGGCGGCGGCGACAGCTCCAGTTCAGACAAGGCGCGGCGGCGGCGGCGGCAGCAGGCGGGCTGTAGCGGAGGCGGGGCATCAGGCTCAACTCAGGCGGAGGCGGCTTTGTCCAGCGGCGGCAAGCAGCTCCAGGAGGCGGCAGTAGCAGGAGGATTCAGGTGGAGACGACTCTGTCCAGCGGAGGCAGACAGCTCCAAGCGGCGACAACAGGTGCAGGAACGACGGATCCATTGGGGAAGAAGAACAGGAGTTGTCGCCCGGCGACATCGATACCGCCCGGCGATATCGGTTCTTCTAGTTTTGGGTTTTTTGCTGTTTGACCGTATCTGTTTGGTCTCTGGTTGTATCTGTGTAACCTCATCAGTTTTTAGTGGATCTTTCTGGCGCGCTCTCCCCGTGAAGTAGGAATCCCAACTCCGAACCACGTAATTATTTTGTCGTCTGGTTGTGCTTGGTTTTTGGATTTAAATTTCGTTTATCATATTATTGCTCAGATTAGCTTCCGTTGCTAGATCCGCGGCGAACCACCGTAGTCGCGGATCCGGTCCCAATTTCACAACACTCTGTCACCATGGGTTCTACTCCGCATGGATGTGGGAGAGAATACTAAGGCTCTATTTGTTTGGGCATTTTGCTGCTCCGTTTTGGGCAAACGCCGTCGGAAGAAGGGTAAACAAATGAACATCCGGCGGCGTTTGCTCTGTTTCCACCCGCCCACCTTGAGAAACGCCCCAAAAAGCTCCGTTTGGAGCTGTCACCTCTCCCCTCCGGTTCGAACTCTCCGTTTCCACCCGCCGGATCCATCCGCCACCGCGGAACCAAATGGAGCCTAAGCTACACCGATCTTGCATCTCAACTTCGTTAAAGGGTTTAGTCAGTTCAATTGAACTTCTTGGAGGAGTTTAGTATGTGTCACAATGAACCACGACTCCATCTCCATTTCATATAAATGCCGAATTGTGGTACGATGACATGATATGGACAAATGTCTAAATCGACTTGGAATCGATTTTGGTCATTGGTAATGCTATCGTGAGATTAAAATAAACTCATCGATATAATCACGTATCATTTTGATGTAGTGATTAAATTGGTTAATTTAGGTTAGATCAAGTTACATGGTGACTTCAACGTAACTTTCTGAGTAAATGATCTCAGAATTGACTTTTGTCAGTTACATTCTACATGTATGATTCATAGAAGTGTAATTAAACTCATTTTGTCTGAATCCAAGATTATTTAGTGAAAGTAATCGTTTTTGACCAAGTTGATCGTCGCGGTCATCCCAAAGCATCATTTTAAGCACGAGCTCAAAATTAACTCATGTTAGTTGCATTAGACTAGTATGATTCATATGAATGCAATACAACTCATTTCGTTAGAATCCGAGCTCTAGTGAAAATGATCATTTTAGGCTACGTTGTTCGGCACGGTGGCCATGAATTATCATTTTGAACAAAAAAGCTCAAAATTGACTTTTGTCAGTTGGATTAGACTCGCATGATCCATACGAGTGCAACACAACTCGTTACATTCAAATCCGACGTTGTTTAGTCAAGCTGACCAAATTAGGTCTCGTAAAATTATACAACACCTCGAAAAGTGAACACTTGAATTCAACCTCAACGCATTAACATTGATTGATCACTCGACTATTAGAACTTGTAATGACCTTGACCCACATGAGGGGCCTCTCTAAGGTTGACTTTAGTCAACCCTCCGCAAAAAGTAAGCTTTTAAAATTAATGTTCACTCATAAATCTCTCCACTAAGCCACACCCTCCATCTAATTTCTGATGGGCTCAGATCCTAAGGCAATCATGGGATTTGATATTTTCTAATCCAAGGCTAACTCAAGCATAGCCTAAGCATTTATTAACCAAATCCTCCTCACTTAGCTTAAACAAAGAAGGTGGTCTGAGATATTTTAGAACCCTAGCCTATCCTAACCAAAGCCTTAACCCAAGCAATTATAGAGCATCATTCCATAGTTGTCAAATTATATGTTGGAATCAAGAAAATTTTGGTCCGAGATGTTCGGACCAAATGGTGACCAAATGTTACTTGTCTAGCGATGTATCCGGATGAATGGAGACTACATAAAGCCAAAGAACTGAAATCTTTTTTAATTGCTTATAAATAAGACCACGAGCTATAGCGTGGATGTCACTCTGTTTACCCGAAAGTGTATTGGAACTTCTCCTTCAATGCTAAAGTTGAGCAAGGCACATGAGAAAGGAGCTCCAAGGTCAAGGGGAACCTTGAGGAGGGTAAAATCGACCTCTCACTTGTGCCATGGCATCTTATTTATCGGCAATCCAGGGGGTGGCTTGCAAATAACTATCTGGCGATGAGGTCTGCTGGGCGAGATCCGTTGGACGAGATCTGCTAAACTAGATATCCTGGACAAATTCACATAGACGAGATATGTTGGAGTAGATCTCCTGGACGCCATCTGTTGGAGTAGATGTCCTGGACAAGATCCCCCGGACCAGGTCTTGGAATATATAGCTAGTTTGTAAGGTCCGCGAATAGTCATATGGCCAGGTCTGCAAATAACTATCTGGCAAAGTCTACCAATAGATATCTGACGAGGTTTGTGAATAATTATCTCGTGGGGTGTGTGAATAGCCACCTAGAGAGGTGGTTTTCTAAAATATCTTCCTTAGATATTTCTGAGTTTGATAAATTATGAGTTATACATTATATATATATATATATATATATATATATATATATATATATATATATATATATATATATATATATATATATATATATATATATATATATATATATATATATATATGCGAGTGACAGGCACGGGCCTCCGACCCTCGTGCCCCGCGTGACAGTACTCAGTCGCGGCGGCGGGCTTCGCCCGCCCCCAGCGGGGTTCGCGCATATGTAATATAATATGTTATAAATATATATAATATATAAATATATATTATATATATTTATATAATATATATATATATATATATATATATTATAAATATATATTTATATAATATATATATATATATATTTTTCATTTCCCGACAAAAAAATCCCCCCCACCCCGCTCCCGTTTTTTTTCTCAGCCACGCACTCTCCCCCACCCTTTCCACTGCGGCCGGCGGCGGAGCCGCCGGCAGCCCGACCGGCGCCTACCGGCGGGTTCGCCGGAGTCCGGCGAACCGGCCTGGGGTTGTCCGTCGGCGACCGGCGGGCAGGGCCACCGCCGGCGGTGGCCCTGTCCGTGAGACCCACCAAAGGAAGAAAAATGAGCAGCCAACACATTCAAAATCTCACTATAACCTAATAGATTTTTTAACCATCTCCCGCAGCAAAACAAATTTCTACAGCAAATTTTTCAACATTCCACCACAACAACTACAGAACTCAAACGGGAATTTAACAGCAATCGAACATTCAACATCAATACATTCAATAATGACCCCCCTTTTAACAGGTAACACCAGTCGCTTTTATAGGGCAGCAAAGAATAGAAGAGGGAAAAAAAACATAATAAATTTGCTAAACCGCTGGTTTGTGGAAGTATTGGACATGGCGGAAGCTCGAGACGGAGCTGATTTGGCGGAGTGATGCGGCGGTTGCGTAGAAACGTGCCCGCAGTGGGAGCTCCGGAAGATGCGGCGTGCGGGCTATCATCGCGAGCTACTGCCGAAATCGGGAGAGGTGTGGTTGAGCCCTAACAGCGCGTGCAGATAGAACCGGGAAGAACCATTGGGATTTTTTGTTGGCCAAAGAGGAAGACGGCTGTCTGGCCGGCAGGAGAAGTGTTGGCCCTGCCCGCCGGTCGCCGGACAACCCCCGGCAGGTTCGCCGGTCTCCGGCGAACCGGCAGGTGGGCGCCGGTCGGGCCGCCGGCGGCGGCAGTGGAAAGGGTGGGGGTGTGCGTGGCTGGGAAAAAAAACGGGGTGCGGAATTTTTTTGCCGTAATCGGGATTCAGGAGAGAGAAAAAGTAGAAATTTTTTGGGAAAGTTTTATTTACAGTTCAGATCTGATCGATCAAACGGTTTAGATTTGCCTGATGTCTCTTTTAGCTTGCCATGGAACCTAAAACAATACTTCTTTTTAATATAGTATAGATATATATATTATTATATAAAGCAATATAGGTATTTGAAGGCACACCATAGATCAAACAAAAGTCGTTGGATCATGAGAGAGAGCATGAGATGAGGGAGAGAGTTGGGAGAGAGAGAAAGAGAGAGAGAGGGGAGGAAAGAGAGAGGGAGAGAGAAAGGGAGAGAGAAAGGCAGAAGAGACAGATTGCGTGAAATTATTGTTTTTACGACAAAACGTAAACTTTTTTTATAAAATAAAAAAATGTAATATTGATTTATATTTTTTTTGCATTCATTTTGAGTACTCATATGTATATATTGCGGACATTGTCCGTCTTGATGTGAGGGTAACCCGCTTTGGTGCGGGCGCATCCCGCTTTGATGCGGGCGCATCCCGCTTTGATGCGGGCGCATCCCGCTTTGATGCGGGCGCATCCCGCTTTGATGCGGGCGCAATCCGCAATGATGGATCGAGCACGATAGGAGCCCGTTCGGATGCGGGCGAAGCCCGCCTGCATGCGGCCGAAGACCGCCCGAGAGCATCGAGCACGAGCGTAGCCCATGCGAAGATGCTCGTATATATATATATATATATATATATATATATATATATATATATATATATATATATATATGTATATATGTATATATATATATATATATATATACATATATATATATACATATATATATATACATATATATATATACATATATACATATATATATATACATATATATATATATATATACATATATATATATATATACATATACATATATAGATATATATATACATATAAATATATACATATATATATACATATATATATATACATATATATATATATATATATATATATATACATGTATATATATATATATATACATCTATGTATATATATATACATGTATATATGTATATATATATATACATGTATATATGTATATATATACATGTATATATGTATATATATATACATGTATATATGTATATATATATACATGTATATATGTATATATATATACATGTATATATATATACATGTATATATGTATATATATATATATATATATATATATATATATATATATATATATATATATATATATATATACAAGCAGTCGTGTACGGGGGACCCCGTGTGGGCAACATTTGTCGTGGGCGCGACATTCGTCATGGGCGCGACATATGTCGTGGGCGCGGCATATGTCGTGGGCGCGGCAAATGTCGTGGGCGCGACATATGTCGTGGGCGCGGCATATGTCGTGGGCGCGACATATGTCGTGAGGGCGATATTCGTCGTGTTGGCGGGATTTGCTTTTGACACATGAGGAGGAGTGAGAACCGAGACATGCTGATTTGAGATGGGTCTAGTCATGGGGAGAAGCAGAGGAATAACATATATAAATATAATAAAGATAATATCAAATGACTCAAATACCATAGCATTAATGAGGAGAGTTAAAAAAATGAGGGACAAAATGGGATTAAAATGTTACATCATCCCTTCTTTTGAGTTTGCTTATATAATAAAGATATATATATATATATGTATATAACTTTACTATATAATACAATAGCCATATCTGAAGCACACCATAAATCTCATCTGGACCGTCCGATCTCAAAAAAATCATATCTAGCCATTGAATTGATAGAGGACGACCTGCAATTAACTAAATCCCCACAAAATCTACTGTTCATCAGCAGAAAAATCCCGATGCCCAGATTTCCGCCGAACTGCTCCAGCGCCCAGCTATGCCGCCGCCGGCGGCCATCCCAGCGCCCACCGGCGGGTTCGCCGGCCTCCGGCGAACCCGCCGGGGGTTGTCCGACGGCGAGCGGGCCGGGGGTTGTCCGACTGCCGGCGGTGGCCCTGCCCGCTCCCCGCCGGACAACCCCCGGCGGGTTCGCCGGAGGCCGGCGAAACCGCCAGGGGTGCCGGGCAGGCGCCGGCATCTCCGCCGGCGGCATTGACGGGCAGGGACGCGGAGGCGGAAGATGCTAGTATATATATATATATATATATATATATATATATATATATATATATATATATATATATATATATATATATATATATATATATATATATATATATATATATAGAGAGAGAGAGAGAGAGAGAGAGAGAGAGAGAGAGAGTAGTTATACATAGAGAACCAGCTCTTTGAACCTTACACAGAGAAACACAAAATTGACCCTCAAATGTATTTCAAATAAAAAAGTGATCGTCATGAAAGTTGTAGATCTCATCGACGTCCGTACACATGAAAGTCGAGATCTACAACTTTCACGTCGATCACCTTTTGATTTGAAATCATTTGGGCCCCCGATTTGGGCCCCGAAAAAAATCACGACGAACATATGTACGGACGTCCGAGTTTCAACGTGATCTACAACTTGTGATCATGGAGATCTACAACTTTCATGTTGATCATTTTTTCAAATGTATCTTCTTGATGGTCAATTTTGTAGTTCTCTGTGTAAGGTTTCAGAGAACCGGTTCTATATAATTGATGGAACCGAACCGATTTTCAGACCGAACCGTTCGTTTTCGGTTTAGGGAGGCTAAAAATCGAGCTAAATCGGTTCGGTTACGATTTTGAGGTTTGGAAAATCAAAACCGCTTAAGATTCTACACATAACCGGATTGGCAAAAAGCAGAAGACTGGAAGCCATAGGCGGAAGCAGCAATCGCGTGTGGCGCCTCATTTGGAGGAATATAAAACAAGTGTTCTGAAGTTAATGAAGTCAGTGCAAAGTGAACAATATTAGGCTCTGCTTTATTAGTCAACTAAAACATTTATCGATCCTCTCAGTGCTTCGAAAAATCGAACCGATCAGTTTCAGTTGCGTAAAAACTAAAGCTATTCGGTTCAAGTTTACCTAAAATAATTATCCTTTCACTGCTTTGGAAAATCAAACCGATCGCTTTCGGTTGTGTAAAAACCGAGGCTATTCGGTTCAATTTTACCTAAAACCAAACTGAACCGCTTGCAGAACCGATCGGTTTCGGTAGCGTAAAAACCGAGGCTATTCGGTTCAATTTTACCTAAAACCGAATCGAACCGCTTGTGGAACCGATCGGTTTCGGTTATGGGTGCGTAAAAACCGAGGTTATTCGGTTCAATTTCAATTGCATAAAAACCGATGCTATTCGACTCGATTTTACCTAAAATCGAACCGAAACGCTTGCAGACCGATCGCTTTTGGTTGCGTAAAACCGAGGCTATTCTGATGTTAAAGAAGGCTGTACAGTTCTGATGTTAATGAAGTCAGTGCAAAGTCAACAATATTAGGCTCTACTTTATTAGTTAACTCTAAAACAATTATCCTTTCACTGCTTTGGAAAAACAAACCCATCAGTTTCGGTTGCCTAAAAATTAAGGCTCTTCGGTTCAATTTTATCTAAAATAATTATCCTTTCACTGCTTTGGAAAATAGAACTGATCGGTTTCGGTTGTGTAAAAACCGAGGCTATTTGGTTCAATTTTACCTAAAATCAAACTGAACCGCTCAGTTTCGGTTGCATAGAAACCGAGGCTATTCGGTTCAATTTTACCTAAAACCGAATCGAACCGCTTCCGGAACCAATTGGTTTCGGTTATGAGTGCGTAAAAACTGACACTATTCGGTTCAATTTCGGTTTTACCTAAAACCGAACCGCTTGTGGGCCTGAGTTGAGACAGCTCCCTGGCCCGGTCTGCAGGTAAGCTAGTCTGCCCGTTGTACTTATATCGCATGCCAGGTCCAGCGACTACTCTGTCAGATTTCAATTTAACCTTCTCTCTCTTACTATTTAAATCGGATGAAAATTTCAAACAAACGATGTGGGATAAATCAGGGGCTGGACTTTGCGTTAGTGTTTTTATTTATTATTTATTATTTGCCGAGATCTACAACTTTCATGTTGATCAATTTTTGATTTGGAGCCGTCTTGGCTTCCGATTTGAGCATCGAAATCGGGGGCGGCGAGAGTGCTACAGTACAGCCTCTCGCTGCCCCCGATTTCGAGGCCCAAATCGGAAGCCAAGACTGCTCCAAATCAAAAAGTGATCAACATGAAAGTTGTTCGTCTCGCCGAGATCTACAACTTTCATGTTGTTTACTTTTCGTTTTGAGACAATCTTGACCCCCAAAAAGGCTGAGCCGGACGGGCTGGGGTAGGCTTTGAGCGGGTGGGCGGGCGAAGCCCGCCGTTGCCGGCCGGGTACTGTGGCGCGTGGCCATCGGGTCGGAGGCCCGTACCTGTCGCTCGTTAATAAAAATGAAATATAAACCAATGTATGACCACACTTTGGTTTGTTCAATGGTTAACTGACATCCGTGTTATGTTTAATTGTTTAAAAGTCATGTTGGGCAGTCCGCAGTCCACATTATGTCTGATCAAATTAAATTAATACGGTTTAAACTAAATCAAATTAACTTAACTTTAGGACCACATGAAGTCCGATCAAATTAAGGCTTCATTTGTTTTGGCGGTGGCGGGTTGATCCGGCGGGTGGAAACGGAGTGTTCGAAATGGAGGGGGGAGGTGGCTTCTCTAAACGGTACTTTTTGGGGCGTTTCTCAAGGCGGGCGGGTGGAAACGGAGCAAATGCCGCCGGAGGTTCATTTGTTTGCCCGCCTTCCGGCGGCGTTTGCCCAAAACGGAGCACCGAAACGTCCAAACAAATAGAGCCTAAATTAATATGGTTTAAACCAGACGATGTTTCATCAAAGAGCATGGGCTCTCTCCACTTTTATTTTTAATTGTTTATTTAATTTGAAAATGATTTAAAATAATAATTTGTTAATTCTAAAAATTAAAATAATTACACAAAAAAAATTCAAAATGTCCTCCGGAGGGGCGGGCGAACCCGCCGTCGCGGGCCAGTATTGTCATGCCTGGTCATAGGGGCAGAGCCCCGTATCTGGCATTCGTGTGTGTGTGTATATGACGATGTTGTGTGCACACCACTTTTGGCTATGGGCAAGGTATAATTTGTAAATATATATTACAAATTAATAAAAATATTCTATATAAATGTTTATATTATACAAATAATCCACTACGATATAACATTTAGGCTCTGTTTGGCGCAGCTCTGGCGGCTGGAAAAGCACTTTTCCAGCCGCTAGAGCTGTTTTTTATATGTTTGGGACGACTCTTAATGAAGAGTTTATCGTAAATCTGGCGCTATTTAGGTGGTTTTCGGAAATTTCTCGGCCCCCTAGTTCTGCTCTCCTAAAATATATTTCTCCCTCTCCCGTTAAATGGTCGACGCTCTCGTCGGTGACCAAGCCCGAGCTCCTCTGTTAGGTATCCGGCGATGACGAGGTATCCGGTGATATCAGTGAGAAGCCCGTCGTATCCATGAGAAGCCCGACGCATCTGTGAGAAGCCCGAGCTCCTCCGTTAGGTATCCGGCGTTGTTTAGCCTGAGTTCGTCCATTAGGTATCTGGCGATGTTTAGCCCAAGCTCCTCAAAACTAGCGGATCTAGAGGATGCTCCAGTGACGGCGAATTTAGCGTGGTTTAGATCGATAATGGCAAATCTGGCGGAAGCTCCGACGGCGGGGAGGAAGAGGAGATGAGAAAGAAGCGGTAGTCCTCTGAAAATGTTATTCTACCAAAAAATGATCAACAAACTGTTTGTGACTTTTCAAAATTGCTTCTCAAAGAGTTTTGTTTCAACAACTCTATTCGATTAGCAACTCTTCAATCCGCAAAAGCTCTCCCAAACACAAAAATTCTCTAATTTTTTCCCTTAAACTGTTATATTTTCTTGTTATCTGACATTTTATTCATCTAGCGAATTTTGGATGGTCTCCACTTCTTCAGTACTCACAAACATCAGAGTTCCGACATCTAGCCACATATTATACCTTGGAGAAGTGAACATCGGTTGAAAATCTTGTCAAAGGATGGTGAAACTTTTTCGGGACAATGATCGCACATGTTACTCAGTCTCGATTTCTTACTTTAATATTTCACAACATTTTATTTGTCATTTTAAATACTCACTCTCCATTCATAAAATTCTGTAAAAATATATTATTATTGTTTATTTCAAAAAAATTGAAATTTGTTTTACCATATATCAAATATACCAATATTCAATGCAACTCCCCATTTGATAACGTGATGGGGAAGACATGGACTTGCTATGATTTTGAAGACATGGACTCACATGGGTGGATCTTGATTTGGAGCAATTTTTAGGTATGAGTAAGAAGGTGGGGGTGAAATCTCGTCCATCCAATTTGTCATCGGACGACCAGCCAAAAAGCACTTAAGAAAACGTGTTATGATCGGACAGCTGTCAGACGATCGGACGGCTGCCAGCCAATTGAACGGCTATCAGCCATCCGACCCACGCCTACCTTTTGTAGCTACCCGTAAATTCTTTTCCCTTGATTAAAGTTGGGTTCTAACCAAATGAAACAATTTAGGAGGTCAAGCCATGTTAGACACTTGGTGCACGTGTTGGTAGGCCAAGCCATGTTAGCGCCCATCACGTGATTTTTTAGCCATGTTAGCGCCTATCACACGGTTTTTTATTATCAAAACTTTGGTTCATCTTTTACTTGTGATTGTTTGCACATTTAGGGCACAACATCTGAGATGGTGAACATGGTGGCATGATTTTTTTGTTCCAATGAATTTGGAGCAATTTATTGCTCTAGTCGATGTTGGGGGCATAATTTGTTCAATTGTAGGTCCATAGAAGGATGACCGCGGTAGGATACTCTTGTGAAAGCGTTTCTCAAGGCGGGCGGGTGGAAACGGAGCAAACGCCGCTGGAGGTTCATTTGTTTACCCTTCTTCCGGCGACGTTTGCCCAAAACAGAGCAGCAAAACAAATAGAGCCTTAGATTTAGGTGTTAGAATATTTAATTATATGTCCGCGCGTGTCAGGACCGACTCGGAACGACCCAACAGGTTACGTGTCACTAGAGTGTAACGGCTCTACGCTGGAGATACTATATAAGACCATTACACACCGATGAGCCTTAGTAGACTATCTTGAGCGGAGCCTTTACATTCTCAAGATAGGTTTCTTAGGTTTCGCTCTTGCTTCACTGCGCTCTCGCTCCCGATCGCGATTTCGCTCTCCCGTCCGCCGCCTCTGATTCGCGAGGGAGAAATCGCGAGTACCGCTCCAAGCTTTTGTTTCTCCGCCGCACTCGAACTTCTCTGCAGGTTGCAGATCTGGGTGTTTGCCGCCAGTTGATCGCCGGTGGTTCCGCGCTTCCATCGCCTCTGTTTGTGGTGCCGCCTGGAGGAGGAAAGCTCAGATCTAGCCGCTGCTGCTAGATCCGGCGTCGATCTACCTCCTGCGCTCCATCCGGCCGCCGTGCCCCAGAACCGGTCGCCGTGCCCCAGAACCGGCCGCCTCTATCACAGATCTGGAACGAAGAAGCCTCCTGAGGTTTTTTTTTGTGACTTTGTTCAAGCGCAGATCTGGGATCTCCCAGATCCACGATTTCGCCGGCGTTACTGTGTGTCGCGGATCCGCTGCCGCTAGTTTTTCCTATCAGACAAATCCAGTCGATTGCTGCTCCCTATTCTGGTTCGATCGTGGTGTTAGCCGCTCTCCCGATCAGGGAGGTCTACAGATTTTTCCTGTTTGCTGGTCTTTGGATACAGACTTTGAAGGAGGGCATTCGTGCTGCTTGATCTTCAGTCTTTGGTTCAGATCTGCAGTCCATATTCAGAGTAGATCAGATCTTCATACATAGTCACGGATCTGGCATTGCTGCTGCTGCAGAGCTTGGCTCTTCTCCAGTCCAAATCTGAATTTGTGTGCTGCTGCACTATAAAGGAGATTTATTATTGCTCTATGCTGAGTTTTGACCACTGTTAGCGGCGATTAACACAAAAAGGGTGCTCTGTGCCACTATGAGGAGCAGTCATCTTCTTCGTGCTATTGCTTGGAGGAAGAGAGCATACAATTTCTGGATTGGTTCCGTTGTTTTTTTTCTGGCGTCTCGCACGGCTCAGGTGACCTCGTTCTAGATTTTTTTTGTCTCTGTTTTAAATCTAGAAATATGTCGAAGAAAAGCGCGTTCGACACCATAAAATTGCAATCGTTCGACGCCTCCGACTTTCTCAGTTGGAAAATTCAAGTCCAACTAGGAATGAAGGAACGCGAGATTTTCTATACTGTTCAGAGCGATTTCGCTTCTACTGTCGAGGACGTGGACGAGTACCAGTGGAACAAGGATGAAGATTTCTGCAGGGATTATCTGTTAAATTCTCTGAATCCCCGGCTCGTGTTGACCTACCACGCGTACAAATCTACAAAGGAAATATTGGATCGCCTGAATGCGCATTTCCAGAAGGAGGAAGGGTTGTCGAAGTCGCTCATTGGAGAGAAGTTCTTCAACTTCAGATTCAAAGCGAACGTGCCTATCACTTCTCAACTCTTGGAGCTGGTCAACTTGCGTCAGAAGCTTGATGATGATCATTCGAAGATGGACGACAGCCTCTTTGTGTACATGATCCTGAGTAAACTGCCTCCTGAATGGCTCTTTTTCAAGACCGAGATGCACCGACTAAAAGAGAAGATCAGTTTGGACGAACTCAAAAGGTTCATCCATATTGAAGACCAAAACATTGCTGGGAAAAGCTTGGAGCAGGTTGCGCAGCCCTCACAGGCTGTCAACTTCGTTTCACGACCTAGTAAGCCTTCTCGGAAGCCCCCGGTACCTAAGGGTGATACTCCAGCACCGTTGGCGGTCAAAAAGCCTTCTCTCAAAAGGAAGAAGGGCAAGTGCCACAACTGCGGCAAATGGGGTCACTGGACCGCTGAATGCAGGGGTCCGAAGAAGCTAAAGGAGGATGCCCCACAAAATGTGGCGCACATGGTGGTCGACAACTCCGATCCTAAGTCCTTCGTGGCTATGATTGGGAGTAGTCACCGCGGTGCGTCTTCTGAGTGGTGGCTGGACAGTGGTGCTACCTGTCATGTCACAAATGACAGGAGTCTTCTTTCTAAGGTGACAGCGGTCAAGGACAGAGTCAAAAATTGCAATGGAGGAGCGACTGATGTTACTCATGCTGGGACTGCAGAGCTTGTGCTCTCTTCAGGTAAAACTTTAATTTTGCAAAATGTTAAAGTAGTTCCTAATTTAACTAAGAATTTGATTTCTATGAGTTTGCTTGATAGAGCTGGAATGTCTTTCACAACTGTGAACGGTAGAATGACATTAACTGTTAATTCTCACTATTTTGGTTGCGCTTACCTGATCAATGGTATGTATAGACTTAGCTTAGATAACGAGTGCATAAATCAAGTGAGTTCAACTCTGATTGATCCAAAGTTATTACACAATAGACTTGGACATATCCACTATAAGAAAATGCGAGATCTAGCTAAAAGTCAAAACATTCCATTAGATCTTTCTATCCAATTTGATAGGTGTGAGGTTTGTGCACAGACTAAAATCACTAGAAACCCTTACAAGACAGTTTCTAAGAGCACATAACTTCTGGAGTTGATACATTCCGACCTCTGTGACTTTCGTAGTCACGCCACTAGAGGGGGAAGGAAGTATCTAATTACTTTCATCGACGATTTTTCCAGATATTGTCATGTTTACCTATTGAAGTCGAAAGATGAGACATTCGAGACCTTTAAGATCTTCAAATCTCGGGTAGAAAATCAATTAAATGTAAAGATTAAGAGACTTAGAAGTGATCGAGGAGGAGAGTACACTGCAACTGGGTTTAAGGACTTTTGTGCCTCTGAGGGTATAATCCTAGAAACCACAGCTCCTTACTCACCCCAGTCGAATGGCGTTGCTGAGCGTAAGAATAGAACTTTAACAGAAATGTTGAACTCTATGCTCCTCACAGCTGGCATGTCTAATTCCTTTTGGGGGGAAGCAGTTCTGACTGCAAATCACATTCTAAATCGAGTGTCTCACTCAAAGCTCAACTCTACTCCATATGAGTTGTGGCATGGTCATCCTTGTAGATATGACACTCTAAAGACTTGGGGTTGTATCGCTTATGTGAGGATACAAGACCTTAAGAGACCAAAGGTGGGACCTAGAACAACGACCTGCGTTTATCTAGGTAGTGCAGAAGACAGTGCAGCTGACAGGTTTCTGGATCTATCCACTAATACAGTGATAGAATCTAGAGATGCTATTTTCTTTGAACACAAATTTATCAAAGATCATGGCTTGACCGTCTCCGGGTCTACTGAGATGATTTCAGAATCTACTGTAGAACCTGAAGCTGGTCCCTCTGGCACTGCTCCCCAACCTCTACAGGTGGAAGCTGTTCCTCTTAGAGTATCTACAAGAGACAGAATCCCTAAGGATTTTGGTGAGAATTTCGTCACCTACCACTTAGAGGATGATCCATTTTCCTATCAGGAAGCAATGCGATCTAGAGATGCGTTAATGTGGGCAGAAGCCATCGATGATGAGATGAACTCGCTGCTACAAAACAACACTTGACATCTAGTTGACCTGCCGAAAGGAGCTAAAGTCTTAGGATGCAAGTGGGTACTGAAGAAGAAATTGCACAGTGATGGGTCTATAGCCAGATATAAAGCACGTCTAGTAGCTAAGGGTTATAAACAACAAGGGGGAATTGACTATTTTGACGTCTATTCACCTGTGTGTCACCTATCCACTATTAGGATTCTTCTTGTCATAGCTTCTATCGAGAACTTTATAGTTCATCAGATGGATGTAAAGACAGCCTTCTTAAATGGAGAACTTGATGAAGAGATCTATATGGCACAACCTGAAGGTTATGTGCACAAGGATCTAAGAGACAAAGTGTGCAAGCTCGATAAATCGATCTATGAGCTTAAACAAGCACCTAAGATGTGGCACATTAAATTTGATCAAGTGGTAAAGAGCGTTGGATTTCAGTTCAGTCTCTCAGACAAGTACCTCTACTACCGCTCGATGGCAAATCAAACAGTCATCATATACCTATATGTGGATGACATGTTGATTCTGGGATCAGATCTTGCCGCAGTGAGGGATACTAAATCCGCTCTCGCGAAAGCATTTGACATGAAGGACCTTGGTCCCGTAGATACCCTACTAGGTATGAAAGTTAGAGTAGACAAGGGATGTGTCACTCTAAGTCAGGCTCATTACATTGAGCAGATCCTCACTACCTGGGGTTATAAAGACTGTCGGCCTGTTGAAACCCCAATCGATCCAAATGTCAAGTTGAGTCCGAATGAAGGGACCAGTGTTGATCAAGTAAAGTACTCAAAGATCATTGGAAGTCTCATGTATGCCACAAGTTGCACTAGACCAGACATTGCTTTCTCGGTAAGCATGCTGAGTCGTTTTACCAGTAGTCCAGACAAAGAGCATTGGGATGCCCTAGATCGGCTGATGAGGTACCTGAAAGGTACTAAAGACCACGCTCTGTGCTACATTGGTTACCCTCCTACGTTGGAAGGATACTCTGATGCCTCCTGGTGTTCAGAAGTTGGGAACAGCAAGTCCACTAGTGGATTTATTTTCACTTTGGGTGGCGCTGCAGTCACTTGGAAATCCAAAAGACAGACTTGTATAGCTTTGTCGTCTATGGAAGCCGAGTTGTTTGCCTTAGCCTCAGCTGGCGAAGAGGCAGATTGGATCAGGAATTTGATTTTAGACATTCCCTTGTCTAGACTTCCAGTTAATTCTTTGAGCCTGTATTGTGATAATCAAGCAGCAGTTCAAGTCGTGAAGAATGTCCTTTTTAATACTAAAAGGCGACATGTACGACTGCGACACGCTCTACTGAATTATCTGAAAGAACAAGGCATTATCACTTTGATCGATGTGCGATCGAAGGATAATCTGGCTGATCCACTGACGAAAGGAATGCCTAAAGACCGATCAATCAAAACAGTGGGGAAAATGGGACTCAAGGCGATTTAAGTTCAGTCTTAGTTCAAAGATAGGCGATTTAGTTCGGCCTTAGTCCTAATATTTTGATTTTTTCCACCTTCCTTTGTCAAAGCAAGCGTGTTGTGCTCCGCTGATGTTCGGGGTTGCTGAGTACGAATCTGGTGAGTTGTTTCATTCCACATTTGATGTTAACAACTTCCACTGGGTTCGTCTTCCTTATCTAGGAGGAGAGTGTTATTCCACTTTTGATAACACAATCCGACTATGTTTGTCTCTTCTTCTTCTGTTTATTGGTTCCATTCCACATTTGATGAGTTCCAATTGACTTTAGAAGAACAGTAACCGTGACATTCCACATAGGAACACAGATACAACTGCGGTGTCCAGAAGTCCATAACATCATTTTCTTGAAATAGATAATGGATTCTGAGGTAGAACCTAAATACTTACTCATGCTTACTCATATTGTACTACGTTCATATAAGTAGAACTAGATACTTGTACATTTTCCAAGGCTGAATTCATTCTAAATGAACTTCTCTGTTGGAAATTACAGGAGCTGCTGCTGATGGAGGAGCACTTGCGGTTGGGATCCAGATGAGGATGACCTACTGGACTCTGATTTCTAGAGTATAACTGGTTTTTCTTCTGCTTAGAGCACTGTTTTAGCTCTCTTTGCTTTCACTTGTTTTGTTTGGACTTTCTTGCTCTTTAGTTGGTCATGAGACACTTGGTGTTCTAGTACCTGTGCTGTGATGTACTTTAGACTTTACTATGATGCTGCTTAGTTTTTTTCTATTTATTCTTTGCACGCATACAATTGTTTACTTAAACGTCCACTATGTTTTGACAAGTGTGATGGACACGGTTGTGAGTGCTTTCATATTCGGTTGAACACTTCACACACCACCCCTTTTCCGACGTCGGTTTACCGCGGACATAGGAGGAGATTGTTAGAATATTTAATTATATGTCGCGCGTGTCAGGACCGACTCGGAACGACCCAACAGGTTACGTGTCACTAGAGTGTAACAGCTCTACGCTGGAGATACTATATAAGGTCATTCCACACCGATAAGCCTTAGTAGACTATCTTGAGCGGAGCCATTACATTAGGTGGGCGTTCTAAGTGGATAATACTGGAGAGTTTTATCTGAAGATATCATAGTTGACAGTGTCTAGACCTGTTTATATAGAGAGTATCCATTAATGTATGACTCAATATTATGTGTGAATTTTGCACGCCTGTTCTTTCTATTTCTCTATCCGAGTGACAGGCACGGGTCTGCGGCCATACGACAAATCAGGGCAATATTCCGATCGCGACAGTGCATGTGAGACCCCCAATGACACGTACGACAGTACCCCGACCACGACATCCACGACCAGTGGCGGACACGGACATTTTTCTCTGTGTGGGCGGTGTATGAAAAATATCAAAAAAATAAAATGAAAATATTACTACTCTGAATTATATCTAAAAATGGTCAATAAATGGGACATACAAAAAAAATGATAAAAATGTATAGAAAATAAAATGATAAATAAATATGTTAGAAAATAAAATGATAAATAAATATATAAGTAATAAAAAAAATATGACATGCATAAGACTTGAAACCATGACTATATAGTTAGATATTATACACTCCCCCAACTTGGTTAAGATACTTGCTTGAATTTATTCAAATAAATATATATATTTTATATATGCCAAATAAATACTGGGCCCTATGTGGGTCCGCCCCTGTCCACGGCGCGATGACATTCCTCCGGTCGCAAACCCCCGTGCGGAGAAGTACTCTGCCCATCACTCATTTTTGCCATATGTATTGGAGCATAAAAAACACATTTTTTATTGTAGGTAGAAGACTCTATATATGAGATCACGTTTTTTTAAAAGTTTAAGAAAACACTCATAAATTTAAAAAAATAGTAAATTTTATAATATAGAGGGGTAAAGTAGAAAAGATGAATGTCATCCAACTGATTCTTTCAATGTAAAATTTTGGGTTAAATTTCAACTAAAAGTCAATTCTCCACTAATGTTACACAAATTTTGAGTAGCACTTTTGTTTATTAGCATTTTGTTGTAGCAGTTCATGTTAGTGCAACTATATAACTTGTTTAGTAATATCCTCCTTAGACACTTGTTGATCCCTTTAAGGCTTGAAGAACCGAGTGAGCTACATTGCATAGTAACTACATCAGTTGCAGTTAAAGCGTACAATAGCTCTATTTCTTCTTAACAATCTTCTCTTTTTACGTAACTCATTAATCAAATCCACCTACAAAAGAAGATTTATCATTTTGGCACACAAAATACAATAAGTTGCACACACATAAGACAGCATTTTTGCACACACAACAGAATTGATTACACACACACAACACAATATTGCATCTCCCACAAAGAAAAAATAACTTCAAATAACTCATATTTGAATGGATAAAAGGGACAATGGATGTTTGTGGAGGAAGATGGGAGTTGCTAGCCACAAGTAGATTGTCCTTCCAACCATGAAATGTCAGTTTCTAGTTTCTAGAAGTACCCGAGAGGAGCCGCTGGTTTCGCCAAAAAGGCACCAATGGAATGCCGAAGGGCCGCTAGTTTCGCCGAGAAGCGCCGCTAGAACGCGGGGGAAGAAGGTGAAGTTCAGTTAGTCTAGGTAGTCCGTCGGGAGGGAGAAAAGAATACGCCTCCAAGACCAAAGCCGGGGAAATGAGGAGGGTTTTGGGAATGGAGTTTTTTGAAGCTGGCAAAACCGATGAGTTTTGATACAAAATCAATAAACGACAAAACAAAACGATCAAAATTGGAATTGGAATACCCAAAATCATTTCCTTCACTGAATACCTATGAAATGACAAGAAGATGAACAATATATATTCAAAATATATACCTATGAAATGAGAAGAAGATGAACAATATATATTCAAAATATATACCTATGAAATGACAAGAAGATGAACAGTGTATATTCAGAATATTATGTGTGAACAGTGTATATTCTAAATTCTTTAGGTTGATTTTGATCAATTTTCAAAAATTTGTGGGTTTTTGGAAACCGATCAAAATCATTCATTTCTTGTTCGTTTGTAGTGGTTTTGAGGGAGAAAGAATTCAGAATATATACTGTTCATCTTCTTGTCGGAAGTGGAGGGGGACGGCTTGCGATGACTGACGGCTTGAGATGCTGGCAGCGACTACTGAAATGGAGTGATCTTTGTCGTTTCTGTCGGGGAAGAAGATGGAGGCCCCGAAAATGGAACAGGCTCTGAGGTATGGAAATGGAACGGTGATGAATAGGGAGGGAGAGCTATGGTGATGAACGGTGATGGAGCACGATTTGTCGTTCAGGAAATGGAGCAGGCTCTCCGGTCTGGAGGGTGAAGCAATCCAATTTCAGCGAACCATGAAGATGAACTGTGTCAAAACCATGCCAAAACCGACCTAAAGAGGTATTTTTTGGCATAGAAGGATTTTTCAAAAATCAAAATCCATGGGTTTTGGGCCAAAGCCAATCGCCTTTCTTAGAATAAGCAAACGAACGCTAGAATGGTTTTGGCCAAACAGCTTCTTTCAAAACGCATAAGTTTTCCGCGAAGGTCAATTCCTTCCAAAAAACGTCAGACGAACAAAAAAATGGAAGTGAAATACTCAATTCCAATTTCTTCCCTACAATCACTGTGAAACGAACACATCCTATTAATTTTTTTGGCTTCATGGTAAGATCTTAGAGTGAAAGTTGTTCTTGTGTTAAATTTTTTTTACAGACAATTTATCTACAAAACCATAAAACAATCTAACATTAATATAAAATAAACATTTTTTTAGACTATTGATATTCGCACTATACTTTTGGATATTCGCACTACGTTTACTTCTAATTTGTCGCGTCTTTTGAAAATACTTCGTGTACATGTATTTTTAAGAAAAATGTTCAACACGAAAGTTGTAGAACACTTTTCCTAAAAATGCATGCACAAGACGTACATTAGGAAATACACTCAGATTTCGCACTTTTAGAATTACGCCTTATACATGCATTTTTAGGAAAAGTGTTCACAACGAAAGTTGTAGATCTCGTGGAGATCTACAACTTTCGTGTTGAACACATTTCCTAAAAATACATGTACAAGAAATATTTTCAAAAGGCGCGGAAAATTAGAAGTAAACGTATTGTGAATATCTAAAAATATAGTGCGGATATCGATCGTCTTTTTTTACTGATTTTTTAAAATAATTAATATTCCCCTCACACAAATAAATTATCCTGCAAACACAAAATTTTCAAATAAAATCAGTAAAGAAATGTTCTAATTATTCTAAAGAAATGTTATACGCAGACAGACTCAGCAATGTATTATTCATTCACCGGTTCTCAGCATAGCTGAGTACTGCTGAAGCACATTTTGAGCCTATTCGCAGCTTAAACGCGGCTAACGCAATATTTTTCTATATATATACAGGAAAGCGCGGTGGCAGAAGTTAACGCAGTTGAAAACCAAACAAACACTAATAAGTGCCATGAAAATAAAAAAAAAGAAATGGCGGGACAGAAAAAAGGTTCGAGGGCAAAACCGTCAAGAAATCTGGGAAGGCGGCTTCGTCGTCACCGGCTCCGAGTTGGGCGCCGCGCCGGCGACCGTCTGAAACGTCGTCACCCCGGCCGGGTAGAAAACCGGTCTGACGGTGCTATCGTACGCCGCCTGTGCCGCCGCATAAGCCGCCGCCGCCGTGGCGGCGTCCATATCAGATGCCCGCGGAGCCGGCGGAGCGCTCCCCTCAGGATACTGCGGTGGGGGAGCCGTTGCGTACATAGCCTGAAAGTCGCGGTAGTCGGCCGGTGAGATTCTTGGGAACGCCGGCAGTGGGTGGTGCCCGGAAGGGTAATACGCCGGTCTTCCTGTCGATGGATGCAAGCCGAGCGAAGCAGGGATCAGATACATCGGTAATTGGCCTCCGCCGGCCACCGAGGTGAACCTCGCGCCGAAGAAACCGCGCTGATCCGCCCAATAACCCGCCGGAATCTGCGAAGTGGGCATCGGAATGGGGAATAGTGTAGCCGCCGGTGCTGGCGCCGGCGGAGCATGGTCGTGAACTCCGGATGGGTAGTATTCTCTATTGTAAACCCTAGCAAGGGATTCGTCGGTTCCATGTGGCTGCATGTTCGCCGGCGGGTTGTACTGGTTCTCTGGGATCTGCAGCGTCAGGATCCGCCTCTGTATCTCGGCCGAAGGGGAAACCACTGTTTCGCCAGCGATCTGCGGCTTTTCTTCCTCCTGATCAGGTTTTGACGAAAGGGTATTATCAACAGCCGAAGGCTCCACCGCAAGATTCTCCGGTGTGAGATCCTTAGCCTGGAAAATCGCCGGAGACGGCACATTGCCGGATAATAAATCGGGAACTAGCGTTGATGGCGGTGTGAGAAGAGACTGCTGCGTCCCCAGAAACCACATACGATCATCATTCTTCTTGTCCGGCGCCGTTCCGGCGGCGTCAAACAGATCGATCGATTTGCAGTGAAAAGAAACAAGCGAAGTCGAGCGGATGGCTTCCCGGAAGACAGAAGGAGACGATCGTATTCGATCATCATATGTTCAAGATCCTCATCGTTAGTGATAGAGATCAGCGAGTCAAGATCCTCGCCGGGTAGCTGATATTTGACGCGCATCAGATCGGCGGAGGCGGTCCCGTGCAGCGCCACGAGTTTGGCGACGATGGCCGGGAACCGGACGGATCGGTCGACGGCGAGTATTTTGGTCTCGCCTCCGAAGTAGGCGAGCTGGTTGTCATGTTGACGGGGCTGGATCCGTCCTCCGTAGCTGCACATAAGCTTGACGCGACCGGCGGCCTGCTGCGGCGTTTCTTCCGACGCCACATTGTTCTCGCCGTCGGTTTCCCGGCAATGTGGCGAGGAGTCGCCGGATTCCGGCATGCTTGATTCCATGGCCAAGGCGGTGATGGCCGGCTCTCTCTTTCTGGTACTGTAGGGCTTCGTCGGCCAACTTTTGATGAGACGGCGTCACGCTTAAAGCCAAAACCAAATGGCCTCTTTATTTACCGCGATTGTTAACCGTATATCGTTTTTGGTTAGTCCTACTCCAAAATTACATCTACTTGTTGAGTACTTCTTCTAAAAATACATGTACAAGAAGTATTTTCAAAAGACGTAAAAAATTAGGAAATATTAGAATACGACTAGCCAAATTGCGGTTAACAATCGCCTTATTTATAGTTAAAAAAGGGAATTGATATAAGCAAATCAGTTTTCGCTATCCGCAAAAATTTGATATTCGCAAACCACTGTTTTTCAAATTAACTATTCGCAAACATAATTGTTATCCGCAAACCACTGTTTTATAAATTTGTTATCCGCAAACATAATTGTTAGGCGCAATAATGACACCACAAATACATAGATATTAATAAACTTCCTAAAATATCATCATAATGTAATTAATTTTAGTTTTTCTAAAGTACATACGAATATAGTTAACATTCAAAATAAGTTATGATTGTAGCCTAATATGACATTGCTTCACACTGATGTTTTAGCCTGTAAAAATGAAGAAGATATCAATATTAATAGTTGCTTTGAAAATAAGTCAAAAGAAGTCGTGACTAGCCTCTAAAGTTGCCTTGAAAATATTTAGCATTGTTTTTTGGCCTAATCTGTCACTGTATTTTGTCAGTGATTTTGCCTGCATATGGAGAAAAATTAATATTAATAGTTGTAACATTATCATTTGAAAAAAAAACTTTAAGTGAAATTGCATAAAAAATGTTTACATATCACTTTTCATTATCAATTATCCAATGTCAGTAATGTACTTGGTCCCGTTGCCGGCGGTGGTCCTTGCAACCGTTCGTTGTAATTCACTCTCCAATTATAGGCAATATCGTGCTGTCGCGACGAAAGTTCGCATACGAGTCAGATTCGTCAACATGGAGCCCGACCACCACATTTGCATACATGGGTTCTCAGTCACCTTCTTCGACGCCTCCAAGCATGCAAGCCCCTATTTATTATTTATTATATCTATATATATAAGTGTAAACATATATGTATGAATATATATATATATACAGGCTGTACGGGTAAGTCATTTTGGTGGTCAAGATGGTCCCAAATCGAAAAGTGATCAACACGAAAGTTGTAGATCTAGGCGAGACGAACAACTTTCATGTTGACCACTTTTTGATATGGAGCCGTCTTGGTACTCGATTTGGGCCCCGAAATCGGGGCGGCGGAACGGTTTACTGTAGCAGTTCCGCCGCCCCCGATTTCGGGGCCCAAATCGAGATCCAAGACGGCTCCATATCAGAAAGTGGTCAACATGAAATTTGTTCGTCTCGCCGAGATCTACAACTTTCGTGTTGATCACTTTTCTATTTGGGATCATCTTGACCCCCAAAATGGCTGCTGTT
Organism: Platanthera guangdongensis; assembly: GCA_039583875.1. NCBI lineage: Eukaryota > Viridiplantae > Streptophyta > Magnoliopsida > Asparagales > Orchidaceae > Platanthera > Platanthera guangdongensis. The sequence goes on from CM077156.1 coordinate 4,443,884, forward strand.
GGGTGGAGGTATATGCAAACCTTCGCCTTCATTGTTTGCGGATATAAAAAAATAAAACCCTAAAAAACTACTTAATCCGGTTTGCGGATAGCGGGTGGAGGTTTGCGTATATCAATTCCCTTAAAAAATATAACAGAATGCTGTCTAATAACTGACAGCTCATTAAATATTTCGAAATTAATTTAAACGGGGGATCAAAATGACAAAATCAATAGAAATTTATTTTGGAAATATTTTATGGCAAATCATACTTGGTAAATAACTTTTGTGTGTTTGTCTCGTTGGTTTTTTATTATCGGTTTGACATTAATAATGGTCTACTCATAACTAAAATTAATTTGCTAATAATAACACCCTTCATTTGTAGGGTCATTGTACAACTCTTATTTGTCAACGGTCAATGATTAATAGTCAACAAGACAACAGTCAAAGAGCAGCATCGGTACATGAAGATTCGATTGATATTCAATGGTCATAAGAAGAGGCACGGGGACCTTTAGACACAAGCGATGATCATACTCGTCAGGTTGCATGACAACCCAACGGCGCAGGCGAGCTTCTGAAACCTTTTAATACAAGCAAACTCTGAGCAGTACTAGAGACGAGCAACAACGATACTTGCCTAGCAGGCGACTTCCGACCGACATCAAAGATGATCGTCAACCAATACTCACTAGTAGCCGAGTCAGGTCGCCTGAAGGTAGCCACCGATGATCGCAAGATTGAGTCTTCTCGCCTAGAGACTCCCCTACCTTTGGATTTGCCAATAAATAGGATCTCGGGGGTACAAGAATATGAAGTTCAAAATATTGAAAATGATCTTGACCACTTCATTCTCTGGACTTTTAGCTGAGCCTTTGGATCTTTTCTTTGAAGAGTCAAGTTCCCAGCTACCGTCCCCCTTGTTCCCTGCTCGGTCACCTTCGGTTGTGAAGGGGAAGTTTTTTTTAAGCATCTGAGTACGTGGTGAGACCTCCCTACCACAACACCTGAGGTCCTTTTTGTTGTCTCTTTTTTCTGCGTTCTAGCCCGCTAACCCATCAAGCCTGACCGCTGCACTAATAATCTTAGGTTGCATTGATCCGAATATTTTGAAATAGAGATTTTCCTGACTTTAACTATGTTGCGGGCTAACTCGATGCCCCGGTCAGACCGGATTCAATTGTACCGCCTTAGCTTGCGGGGCGGTCGAGCGCGCACACAGTCAGAGAAAAAGAAAGGTCGACTCAAGATGTGATGACGTGGAAAAAACCACTCAATTGGGTAAAAAACTACGTGACCGGATCTGTGCCGGTCAAAATCCACTAGCTGCTTGCGGTTACAGTGCGTTTAGTGAATCGGGGCGACAGGCCGCTCACGTTACAACTTGAGGTGAGAGAAGAGGACTACAGCTCCCCGCGGGCAACAGGCTGCGTCGCGGGAGCTGCTGATGTTATTTCATATGATCGTCTCACTCCTTCTTGCAGGGCATTCGCATTGGCTATCTCCGCGACTTCCACTCCCCGCACCTACCAGGAGGCTCTCACTATTCCTCATTGGAAGGCTGTCATGGATGAGGAAATTGCTACCCTTACTGAACCGGGCACCTGGACCCTGGTTCCCCTCCTTTGGGCACAGATGTCGTTGGCTGCCGCTGGGTCTTTGTTGTCAAATTCCATCCCGATGGCAGCGTGGATCGCTACAAAGCCCTCCTGGTGGCTAAAGGATTCACTCAGACCTATGGTGTTGATTACTTTGACACCTTTTCTCCCGTTGCTCGTCTCAGTACCATTCGGGTCCTTCTCTCGGTCGCTGTCAACATGGATTGGCCTATTTCGCAGCTGTATGTTAAAAATACTTTCCTCTACGGTGATCTGCAGGAGGATGTTTACATGGAGCAACCTCCTGGGTATGTTGCTCAGGGGGAGACACAAGTATGTCAGCTAAAGAAGGCTATCTATGGCCTCAAGCAGAGTCCTCGTGCCTGGTTTGACAAGTTTAGTGGCATTATTGCGGCCATTGGTTTTACAAGAATCTCAGCCGATCACTCCTTGTTCGTTCGAAAAACCGCCTCTGGTCTGGTAGTTCTTGTGGTTTATGTTGATGACATTCTTCTTACAGACGATGACCAGGATGTGATAACGTTGACAAAGAAACACCTCCGTCAACACCTGTTCACAAAGGATATAAGCTCCCCGAAATACTTTCTGAGGATTGAAATCTCTTGGAAGCCCAACTCCATGGTCCTTTCCCAATGAAAGTATGCTCTAGATCTTCTAAAGGAGGCAGGATTGGCTGGTGCTAAACCTGCCCGTTGTCCCATGGCTGCTGGAGAAGAAAAAACTTGGACAGATGACTCGTCTCTTCTACCCGATCTTACGAGGTACCGACGTCTGGTGGGCAAACTCATTTATCTCACGGTAATCAGATCTGACATCTCTTATGTTGTTGGCAAGGTGAGCCAGTTCATGCAAGCTCCTAGGGAATGTCATCTAGAATCTGCCTTGAGGATATTGGAGTAATCAAAGCAGCACTAGGGAAAAGACTCCTTTTTCAGAAGAATGGTCACCTAAGGGTTGAAGTGTACTCTGATTCGAGCTAAGCTGATGACAAAGGGGACCGCAAGTCGACATCAGGTTTCTGCACGTTTGTTGGAGGTAATATTGTGAGTTGTAAGAGCAAGAAACAGTCTGTGTTCTCCAGGTCTAGTGCAGAAGCAGAATATCGCAGTATGGCGTCGACCACGTGTGAGTTGAAATGGTTACGGGCTCTCATGCTTGACTTAGGAGAACTCTACAACTATCCTCTTCTTATGTTCTGTGACAATAAGGCCGCGATATACATCTCCAAAAATCCGGTCTTTCATGAGAGAACAAAACACATAGAAGTCGACTGTCATTTTATTCGGGAAGAGATCCTGAAAAAACAGATTTGTACTCCGTTCGTCACTTCCTACAACGAGTTGGCAGATGTCTTCACCAAGCCGGTGTTCGCTTTCTTTTTCCACATCTGCGACAAGCTAGGCATGATTGATATATATGCTCCATCTTGAGGGGGAGTGTTGCAGTATGGAGGTCGGGCGGTCTGTTGCTGTTTGGAGACCGGACGGTCTGGCGGTTTATCCTTGTCGGTCTGTCTGCCGGGCTATTGTTGTTTGGTATTCCAGCGGTCTGGCGGTTTGTCTCAGACGACTTGGAGACCGGGCGTTCTAGCGGTCTCCTGTGGCAGCTTCCTCTTTGTGTCACTTGTTCTCTCCTCCTGTTAGTTGTCGGGCGGTTAGCCAGCTTGTTTAACCGCACGACCTGTCCCGTTTGCCTATTTATAAAGCCGCATATACTTGTAAATTTTTAGTCTCACATTGCTTAATTGTAATCTCTCTCATCTCCTCTATTCTATAAAAGGGAGGCTATATCATTGTAATTGATATCTTTTTTGGATAATAAAGTTTGCATTACTCCAATTTTTCGGTATATTTTTTCCTGTTCGCACAGCCTGCATCATGATGTCTGCTCACCATGTCGTCAAAGCTGTTCGGAAGGGCGCAGAGTTATTCTTCACGCCTATAGAGGCTGTTGAGCCAAAAGCAAGTGTGAGTGACGTTCTGATAGTATCGGAGTACGCAGATGTGTTCCCAGAGGATCTTCTAGGGTTACCTCCCCAAAGAGAAATTGACTTCTCTATTGAGTTAGTGTCAGATGTGAAACCTGTGGCCCGCTCACCGTACCGTGTAGTGCCAAAGGAAATGGCAGAAATGAAAGTTCAGCTGCAAGAGCTGTTAGAGCAAAGATATATACATACAAGTATATCACCTTGGAGCGCACTTGTTCTCTTTGTGAAAAAGAAGGATAGTAGCCTGCGGTTATGCATCGATTATAGAGAATTGAACAAGCTGACGGAGAAGAACAAATATCTGATACCATAGATTTATGACTTGTTCGATCAGCTGGTTAGATCAACGGTATACTCAAAGCTAGACCTGAAGTCTGGCCATTACCAGTTGAGAATTTGGGAATGTGACATTCCCAAGACAGTGTTTGGAACATGCTACGGTCATTACGAGTTCACGGTAATGTCGTTTAGGCTATCTAATGTGCCATCGGATTTCATGAACCTAATGCACCGAACGTTTTGAGAGTACTTGGACTTATCTGTAATCATCTTTATTGATGACATTTTAGTGTACTCTCAGTCTGAAAAAGATCATGCGAACCATTTGCAGATGGTGTTGCACACACCCTGAGAAAAAGCAAGGTTTATGTCAAGTTCTCAAAGTGTGAGTTATGGTTGTCATCAGTGGCCTTTGTTGGTCATGTGGTTAGTGGAGAGGGGATTGCGATGGATCCACAAAGATAGTTACGATATAGGAGTGACATGTTCTGTCTAGTGTAGCTGAAGTCCGGAGTTTCCTTGGACTAGCGGGCTACTATAGACGCTTCGTAGAAAACTTCTTGTGGATTGTTTGCCTCTTATCACACTGACGAGGAAGGATCAGAAGTTCGTTTGGATGCCAGAGTGTGCTCAAGCTTTTGAAGAGTCGCTTGACCACGGCGTCAATCTTGACGTCGCCATGCGGCTCGGACGGCTATGAAGTGTACAGTAATGCATCAAGGAGCGGCTTAGGTTGCGTACTTCTTCAGTTCGATATAGTGATAGCATATGGCTCGCGCCAGTTGAAAGTGCATGAGCGGAACTATCCCATCTGCGACTTGGAGTTGGCAGTGGTGATATTTGCACTTAAGCTACGACGTCATTACTTATATGGCGTGAAAGTGGACATCTTCACGGAACATAAGAGCCTTAAGTATCTCTTGGATCATAAAGATCTAAATATGCGGCAACGGAGGTAGATGAAGTTCCTCGGTGACTACACCTTCAAGATTCATTGTACAACCCCGTATTCGCCCCTGTATAGTTTTAAGCTTTTTGGAGATTTTGCACTCTCGGTGGCCAATTTTGGCTCTGGCATGGAAACATACTAGTAGGGGGAGGAAAAATTGGCCTCCCCCCAGTGACCCATTTTTCTTTGGGGGGGAGAGCGCCAAGTTGGCAGGCACCCGCCCCGGCCTGGCTCGGGTTCTCGCCCCGCCTCGCGGGTAGGCGGGGGCGAGACCGTCCTGGCCCGGGTTCTCGCCCCGCCTCGCGGGTAGGCGAGGGCGAGACCGGCCTGGCCCGGGTTCTCGCCCCGCCTCGCGGTTAGGCGGGGGCGAGACCGGCCTGGCCCGGGTTTTCGCCCCGCCTAGCGGTTAGGCGGGGGCGAGACCGGCCTGGCCCGGATTCTCGCCCCGCCTCGCGGTTAGGCGGGGGCGAGACCGGTCTGGCCCGGGTTCTCGCCCCGCCTCGCGGTTAGGCGGGGGCGAGACCGGCCTGGCCCGGGTTCTCGCCCCGCCTCGCGGTTGGGCGGGGGAGAGACCGACCTTGCCCGGGTTCTCGCCCCGCCTCACGGTTAGGCGGGGGCAAGACCGGCCTGTCCCGGGTTCTCGCCCCTACCCCCCTGCGGTTTTACCGTTCGCCCCCCCAGCGTGGCTGTTTTCTATTGGCCCAAGGTATATTGGGCGTAAGGGTATTTCGGTCATTTTGGTCCATGGGATTTGGAAAATTATAAATATACCCCCTTGGGTGCCTTTGGAGGGAGGACTTTCCTTGCTTCCTCCTCCCTTAACTTCTTCTTGGTAGAGTAGAGAGAGCTCCTCCAAGGCACCCTAGCTTAAGCATTGGCTAGGGAGGGGAAGTGCTCAGGTAGCCTTCCGGGTGTGAGGTGGGACCTCCGCGCTAGAGCCGAGGGTCTGTTCCCAGCTTCTTGATCCTTTTGGTCTGTGACGTTCTCTTGAGTGTAGTAGGTGTGAGGTCACCCCTTTCTAGGGACCCCGAACTCCACAGAGGCCATTTTTGGCTTCAACACTTTGGTGCGGTGAGCGTGGAGAGTGACCAGCACAGAAGATCTCGAGAGAGTGTCATGACGTGAGGTCAGGGAGGTGGTGATGATCTCGACGAGCCCCCCAGCCCAGGACCCTTTGTTGGGAGGCAGGAGTTCATGACCTCCATCTAAGGTATCATGGAGATGCTGCGAAGCATTGCTCCTCAGGGTGGCAGCTCCACCCCGACCCACCACGAGTTAGCTCCCCCTCTCGACGAGCCGACTCCTAGGGGTCCATGCGAGATGACCCCAGCGGGGGGAGAAGGAAGTGCACCGGGAAGAAGGCCAGGGAAGGAGAGGATAGGGGATGGGGTCGAGCGAGACCTCACCAGCCGAGAGCTATTCTCCAGCCCGACGAGTGCCAACCTCCCAAGCGAGCAGGTCACGCGAGTGGACCAGGCGAGACCCCCCCTCAGGGGGTCACCCTTCAGCGAGCTGATCATCTCAGCTCCCGTTCCCGAGGGGTTCAGAGAGCCAGACATGACTTACTATACCGGGAAGGATGACCCCGTCCAGCATCTGCAGTGGTTCGAGGATGCCGTCTCCATCAGGCCGATGACGGACGCCTTCAAGTGTCGTCTCTTTGCGATCACGTTGAAGGAGAAGGCAAGAGACTGGTTCCATCAACTCCCTCCAAGGTCGATCTATGGGTTCGAGGACTTGAGCTGGAGCTTCCAGCTTCGCTTCTCCACCTCCAAGAAGCGGAAGAGGAGTCCCGAGTCCATCTTCCTGATAAGGCAGGGGGCCGAGGAGTCGTTGGCCCGTTACGTAGACAGGTTCCAAGAGGAGATCCTGGAGGTCCAGGAGATGCCAGGGTATGCTCTCCAGATGGCCTTCACTATTGGGCTGAAGGAGGGCTTCTTCAAGATGAGCTTGACCCGGAAGGCCCCCCTTTCGTTCGAGGAGCTGATGGAAAGGGCAGCGGAGGAGATTGCCATGGAGGCGGCCAACCCAGCATTCGTCAAGAAGTTGGCAAAACTAACATAGATGGAGTCGAATGAGCAAGGTGGCTCGAGACCTCAGGAAGGAAGAAGGAGAGAGGAGAGGAGAGCTCAGGAGGGTCCGGAACCAGGTTAGAGGCAGCAGAGTGGACTCGTTCAGGGCCCGGGAAGAGGTTACGCCCAAGATGGGCGAAACTTCCATGGGGGCCAAGGGAGGTTCAACTTCTAGAGGCAAGCCCCAAGACAGCTCCTCCCCCCACCGCAGCAAGCCTTGGAGATAGGTGGAGGGGGAAGAGGAAACAGGAGAGAACACCCAGCTCGCCGAAGGAGAGGAGGAGCGCTACCGTACTGTGACTTCCACCAGGTGGAGGGGCACGCCACGGCTACCTGCCCCGAGTTTCTGGAAGTGAGGGGGCGAGAGGCCCTGCCCAGCCGCAGCCGCCGGTGCAGGTTGTGGGGGCTCTACCCAGAGAAGGGGGGATGACGTGTGCGAGGACCGGGTCGATGTTGGACCCCGAGGTGGAATAGCTATGATCCATGGTGGGGTAGGGATCGAAGCCACTCGGAAGACAAGTCTCCATGTGATGTACCGACGGAGCATCGCCTCAACATCCCAGACCCCGCCACAGGAGGAGAAGATCACCTTCTCGGTGAAGGACCTGCCGGATCATGAGGATCCGTTCTTCTATGCGCTGGTCATCCAGACGGCCATCGAGGGCTACACCGTCTCCCAGATCTTGGTTGAAAATGGGAGCTCCGTCAACATCATTTTCAAGAAGGCGTTTGACAAGATGAAGGTAGAGTCAAGGAGAGTGTTGGACTTGGACGGACCCCTGTTCCGATTTTCAGGGGAGAGGAAGGAGGTTGAAGGTGGAGTGGGACTCCAAGTTAAATTGGGGGGAGTCTCAATGAACTGCCGGTTCGTCATTGTTGACGCTCTAAGTAGCTACAATGCCATCTTCGGAAGGCCCCTCATTAGCGCCTTCCGTTGTGTGTCGTCTTCTTTCCACCAATGCCTCAAGTTCAGCTCAGGAGGGATCCAGGTCAGAGTCAAGGGAGACTCCAGGATGGCAAGGCAGTGCTACGTCACGGCCGTCAACACCATCTCTTGGTTGGCGAGGGCGGAGGAGATGGAGAGGATCATGGAGAGCTTGAGCAAGATGGAGGTTTCCAAGGGGAAGGATGACGGCGATCATGCACAAACCCCGTGAGGAAACCTCGCCCCGGCTGAGTCATGTAAGTTTCTTATGTTGTAATGAGTCCAGCCCCCGACCAGCTGAGTCGGGGGGTCATGTAAACCATCTTTTTCCCCGTTGGAGGATGTTGGATTTGGTAGAGTTCAAGTGACACGCCTGGTTCCCCACCCCCGAGAGAATCTCCTCAACCAGGCTTCCACTAGCTGATTGGGTCGAATGTGTCTTGGGGAGATCAAGCCCCACCCCCGAGAGGATCTCCTCAGCCAGGCTCCAACTAGCTGGTTGGGTCGAATGTGCCTCGGGGAGATCAAGCCCCACCCTCGAGAGGATCTCCTCAGTCAGGCTCCCACTAGCTGGTTGGGTCGAATGTGCCTCGGGGAGATCAAGCCCCACCCCCGAGAGGATCTCCTCAGCCAGGCTCCCACTAGCTGGTTGGGTCGAATGTGTCTCGGGGAGATCAAGCCCCACCCTGAGAGGATCTCCTCAACCAAGCTCCCACTAGCTGGTTGGGTCGAATGTGCCTCGGGGAGACCAAGCCCCACCCCCGAGAGGATCTCCTCAGCCAGGCTCCCACTAGCTGGTTGGGTCGAATGTGCCTTGGGGAGATCAAGCCCCACCACCGAGAGGATCTCCTCAGCCAGGCTCCCACTAGCTGGTTGGGTCGAATGTGCCTCGGGGAGATCAAGCCCCTCCCCCGAGATGATCTCCTCATCCAGCTCCCACTAGCTGGTTGGGCCGAATGTGCCTCAGGGAGATCAAGCCCCACCCCTGAGAGGATCTCCTCAGCCAGGCTCCCACTAGCTGGTTGGGTCGAATGTGCCTCGGGGAGATCAAGCCCCACCCCCGAGAGGATCTCCTCAGCTAGTCTCCCACTAGCTGGTTGGGTCGAATGTGCCTCGGGGAGATCAAGTACACACCCCCGAGAGGATCTCCTCAGCCAGGCTCCCACTACCTGGTTGAGTCGAATGTGCCTCGGGGAGAGTAAGCCCCACCCCCGAGAGGATCTCCTCAGCCAAGCTCTCACTATCTGGTTGTGTCGAATGTGCCTCGGGGAGAGTAACCCCCACCCCCGAGAGGATCTCCTCAGCCAGGCTCCCACTAGCTGGTTGGGTCGAATGTGCCTCGGGGAGGTCAAGTCCCCACCCCCGAGAGGATCTCCTCAGCCAGGCTCCCACAAGCTGGTTGGGTCGCATGTGCCTCGGGGGGGGAGTAAAAGTCCCTTTGCTCCGATGAGGATCCCGCTGCCAGGCTCTCACTAGCTGGCAGGGTCGGTGGTACCTCTCGTGGAGACTAAATCAGAGGGGGTCTCGCCACCCAGGCTCCCATAGCTGGCATGGCAGGTTGACCCCTCCGGGGGGCCAAGTGTTTTTTTACGCGGAGGGGGTCTCGCCACCCAGGCTCCCATAGCTGGCATGGCAGGTTGACCCCTCCGGGGGGCTAAGTGTTTTTTACCCGGAGGGGGTCTCGCCACCCAGGCTCCCATAGCTGGCATGACAGGTTGACCCCTCCGGGGGGCCAAGTGTTTTTTACCCGGAGGGGGTCTCGCCACCCAGGCTCCCATAGCTGGCATGGCAGGTTGACCCCTCCGGGGGGCCAAGTGTTTTTTTACCCGGAGGGGGTCTCGCCACCCAGGCTCTCATAGCTGGCATGGCAGGTTGACCCCTCCGGGGGGGCAAGTGTTTTTTACCCGGAGGGGGTCTCGCCACCCAGGCTCCCATAGCCGGCATGGCAGGTTGACCCCTCCGGGGGGCCCAGTGTTTTTTACCCAGAGGGGGTCTCGCCACCCAGGCTCCCATAGCTGGCATGACAGGTTAACCCCTCCGGGGGCCCCAGTGTTTTTTACCCGGAGGGTGTCTCGCCACCCAGGCTTCCATAGCTGGCATGGCAGGTTGACCCCTCCGGGGGGCCAAGTGTTTTGTACCCGAAGGGGGTCTCGCCACCCAGGCTCCCATAGCTGGCATGGCAGGTTGACCCCTCCGGGGGGCCAAGTATTTTTTTCCCGGAGGGGGTCTCGCCACCCAAGCTCCCATAGCTGGCATGACAGGTTGACCCCTCCGGGGGGCCAAGTGTTTTTTACCCGGAGGGGTTCTCGCCACCTAGGCTCCCATAGCTAGCATGACAGGTTGACCCCTCCGGGGGGCCAAGTGTTTTTTACTCGGAGGGGGTCTCGCCACCCAGGCTCCCATAGTTGGCATGACAGGTTGACCCATCCGGGGGGCCAAGTGTTTTTTACCCGGAGGGGGTCTCGCCACCCAGGCTCCCATAGCTGGCATGACAGGTTGACTCCCCGGAGAGGCGCGCAAGGAAATTGCACTCAGCGAAAATGTTGGGTTGGACGTTTCTTTCCGAGCTTGTGCCAACCTCGAAAAGAGCGGGGATTGTGTACAACCTCGTATTCGCCCCTGTATAGTTTTAAGCTTTTTGGAGATTTTGCACTCTCGGTGGCCAATTTTGGCTCTGACTTTAAACATACTAGTAGGGGGAGGAAAAATTGGCCTCCCCCAGTGACCCCTTTTTTCTTTGGGGGGGGAGTGCGCCAAGTTGGCAGGCACCCGCCCCGGCCCAGCCTCGTAGGTAGGCGGGGCGAGACCGGCCTGGCCCGGGTTCTCGCCCCGCCTCGCGGGTAGGCGAAGGCGAGACCGTCCTGGCCCGGGTTCTCACCCCGCCTCGCGGTTAGGCGGGGGCGAGACCGGCCTGGCCCGGGTTCTCTCCCCGCCTCGCGGTTAGGCGGGGGCGAGACCGGCCTGACCCGGGTTCTCGCCCCGCCTCGCGGTTAGGCGGGGGCGAGACCGGTCTGGCCCGGGTTCTCGCCCCTACCCCCCTGCGGTTTTACCGTTCGGCCCCCCGGCGTGCCTGTTTTTTATTGGCCCAAGGTATATTGGGCGTAAGGGTATTTCGGTCATTTTGGTCCATGGGATTTGGAAAACTATAAATAGACCCCCTTGGGTGCTTTTGGAGGGAGGACTTTCCTTGCTTCCTCCTCCCTTAGCTTCTTCTTGGTAGAGTAGAGAGAGCTCCTCCAAGGCACCCTAGCTCGAGCATTGGCTAGTGAGGGGAAGTGCTCAGGTAGCCTTTCGGGTGTGAGGTGGGACCTCCGCGCTAGAGCCGAGGGTCTGTTTCGAGCTTCTTGATCCTTTGGTCCGTGACGTTCTCTTGAGTGTAGTAGGTGTGAGGTCACCCCTTTCCAGGGACCCCGAACTCCACAGAGGCCATTTTTGGCTTCAACATTCATTACACTCCCGGGTAGGAAAATGTGGTTGTAGATGCATTGAGTCGTAGGACTCCGGCAATGGCTAATTGGTTGCAGATGCATGATGAACATCTAATCCAGGAGTTGGAGAACTTAAACATTTCTTGTGTTGACAAGAATACCACTACAAATGAGTACCTGAACTGTATAGAAGTTCAATATGACCTCATAGATAGGGTTCAGCGAGCAACGGAACTTGATGAGAGTCTACAACGCTATGCAGCGGATGGGTCAAATGCCCAATTCTCCTTGGATGACGGCCTTTTGCGGAAAGATGGTCGTTTTTGCATCCCAGATGTAGATAACTACGCGAGGAATTGATGTACGAATCACATTTTACAAAGTACTCAATTCACTTAGGGAGCACGAAAATGTATAAGGACATGAAGAAGGTGTTCTGGTGGCCAGATTTGAAGAAAGACATAGTTCATTATGTGTCAAAATGTTAAACCTGTGCCTTAATAAAAGCTGAATGTCAAAAACTTGGAGGTTTTCTGAAGTCGTTACCAATCCCGATATGGAAGTTTGATGACATTACTATGGATTTCGTGCATAGACTGTTGAGATCTCAGAGAGAAAACGATGTCGTGTGGGTGATCATTGACCGATTAACCAAAGTGTCGCACTTCATAGCTAACAGGAAGGAAGATTCAATGGAAAATTGGCCAAGCTGTGCGTTGATAACATCGTACGATTACACGACATGCCCCGTAACATCATCAGTGATTGAGATGGGCGTTTTACTTCGGGTGATTGGAGGCTAATCCACCAACTGTTGCGTACCAAGTTAAAGTTCAGTATGATCGTCCATCCGAAAATGAATGGGCAGATCGAGAGGACCAACCGAACAATGGAGGATATGCTCTGTATGTGCGCCCGGGATTTCGAGAAGAGGTAGGAAGATCACCTTTATATGATTGAGTTCGCCTATAATAATAGCTATCAAGCTAGTATATAGATGACATCCTTTGAAGCTTTATACGGTAAAAAGTGTTGTACACCTTTAACATGGGCGGAAACAGGCGAGTCAAAGCTATATAAGCGCAAGGATGTCGAAGATGCAAATTTGACTATACGTACTATACGAGAGCGGTTATTGGTAGCCCAAGATAGGCAAGCAAAGTACCACAATGCCATGCACCGAAACGTGGAGTTTACGGTTGGCGAGTGGGTGTACTTGAAGATAAAGCCCTTCAAAGGTGTATCCAGGATCCGACACTTGAAAAAGTTGAGTCTGCGATATCTTGGTCCGTTTGAAGTGGTTAAATGAGTTGGAGAAGCTGTCTATCGATTAGCTCTGGCGACAGAACTAAGTGATTTGCACGATGTGTTTCACATCGGTGCTACGTAAAGCTGTAAAAGAACCAGCTCAAGTGACCGTTGCTAATCAAGTACCAGTCGATAGTCGGCTAACGACGAAAGTTCGGCTCATTCGAATCGAGAATACGGAGATCAAGCAACTGCAAAACAAGACAATCGTGATGGTCAAAGTCCGGTAGGACAACTGTCGTCGTGAAGAGCTGACATGGGAGCGTGAGTAAACCATGCGCGAGGAATACTCTGAGTTGTTTGTAAAAAAATGTTGTAATATTGTTTTGTGTGAAAGGAAAATATGTTGTAACATATGAGTTGATGTTTTTCTCTTATAAAAGAATCAAATTTCGGGACGAAATTTCTGTAAGGAGAGGAGGGTTGTAACACCACAAATTTGAGAGCAGAACTTTTGGTCGCTATTACCGGGTGACAGTGGGTATTATCGGCGGTGATAGCAATAGCACTCATCGTCATAAAGAGTTGAGTGAGCTCAACACACTCGACGTCTTTTAATGAATCGTCGAGTAAGAGACTATCGCGTGTTGAAAGTGGATATCACGCGGCGATAACCCCAGCTCTTAATGCTCTTGACGCCTTCAAGCTTTGAGTGAACTCAATGCGCTCGACACCGTAAAGCATTGAGTGAGCTATCGGAACGGTGATAGTGGATATCTCCAGACGATAGTTCCACGTTTGCTAGAAACGTGTCAGATGGCCGGGCGGCGGTGGATGAGCGGTGGTTGACTAGGGTCAAGGCGGTAACTGTCGCTGTCGCCAGGCGATAGCCGATATCGCTCGGCGATATCCTTTTGTTTAACTTTTGAACTGAAATCGCGGCCTTTGCTCCCTTTTGATGAAATGATCCTGTGGCTGAGATTAATCTCAAGGCTACTTATGCAGAGGAATAAAGGGATGAGAATTCATTCTCTTCTTCTTACTCTCTCTCCTTCTTTCATCCAAGTTTTTGAGAGAAAGAGCTAAGGGTTGGAGCTGAGCTTGAAACTCTTGGTGAAGGAGATCTAGTAGACGGAAGTAAGATCCGAGGCTTGATCCGTGAAGAGGAAAGCGCGCTGCTCCTTTCCAACTGGACATAAAAGCGGTCATGGCTCCGAAGAAAACTACAAGGGTAGTGATCTTCCTTCTTGGACAAATGAAGTTCTTCTTTTGGCATACGCATGGAATCCTCCGCCAAAAGGTGGAACAGCGAAGGGAATTCCTTTGTGTCGATTCGTGAAATCCCTAGTGAGTCTTGCATATAGATCCAGAAAATGTGTAGTACAGAATAGGCATGATGTGTGAATCTCATCTGGACAAGTTGGTCTGGATTGGTGATGTTTATTTTGCGTGCCGGAAAAGACTCCGAGTATAAACGAGTAGTTTACGGGGTCTGCGGGGTTGCACGTGTGAACTGAAAGTAGAAAGAAGTACTGGAGTTGCACTCCGGGAATATACCCACGGAATTCCACAGTTTTAAGAGCTGTTGGTTATCGCTGGGTGATAGTGAGTGTCGTCGATGGCGATAGCTCTTGGTGAGCTATTTGTGCTGTAAAAGACCAGTGTTTCTGGCACTGCAGGATGCTGCATGGTTTTGGGTTGAGTTTGGGTACGGAATGAGAACCTATGTTGGTTCTGCCAAGAAATCGTGACGAGCGCTGACGATAACTCCCGGATAACCTTTTGATTGTGAAGTCTGTCTCTAGGAGACTGTGAGGCTAATCTATAAGCTACGAGATCCTAAAGGCCATGAGGGTCATTGTACATAACGTTGGTTCTGTTTTGAGATATGGGAAAGGGGAGGCTGACCCGCATCCTTTCGACCAGCCTGAGAGTGTGACTTTCGGCGGGCGGGTGAGGTGATTTGAGCAACGAAAAAAGGTTGATATGTACCTGCTCGATGTCGATCGTGTTGAAACCAGAAACCTGGTCTCTGTGGAGTTCGGGGTCCCTAGAAAGGGGTGACCTCACACCTACTACACTCGAGAGAACGTCACGGACCAAGGGATCAAGAAGCTAGGAACAGACCCTCGGCTCTAACGCGGAGGTCCCACCTCACACCCGGAAGGCTACCTGAGCGCTTCCCCTCCCTAGCCAATGCTCGAGCTAGGGTGCCTTGGAGGAGCTCTCTCAACTCTACTAAGAAGAAGTCAAGGGAGGAGCAAGCAAGAAGAAGAAGATGAAGTCCTCTCCAAGGCACCCAAGGGGGTCTATTTATAGTTTCCCAAAACCCCTTGGACCAAAATGATCGAGATACCCTCACGCCCAAAAAGCCTTGGGCCAATAGAAAACAGCCACGTCGGGGGGTAAAGGGGGAATTTCCCCCGAGGGCAAGAAGGTAAAACTGCAGGGGGGCAAGGGCGAGACCGCGGCCTCCGACCGGTCTCGCCCCGCCAGGCCGCCGAGCAGGAAGAGGCGGGGGCGAGACCCTGGCCCCCGGCCGGTCTCGCCCCGCTAGGCCGCCGAGCAAGAAGAGGCGGGGGCGAGACCCTGGCCCCCGGCCGGTCTCGCCCCGCTAGGCCGCCGAGCAAGAAGAGGCGGGGGCGAGACCCTGGCCCCCGGCCGGTCTCGCCCCGCTAGGCCGCCGAGCAAGAAGAGGCGGGGGCGAGACCCTGGCCCCGGCCGGTCTCGCCCCGCTAGGCCGCCGAGCAAGAAGAGGCGGGGGCGAGACCCTGGCCCCTGGCCGGTCTCGCCCCGCTAGGCCGCCGAGTAAGAAGAGATGGGGGCGAGACCCTGGCCCCTGGCCGGTCTCGCCCCGCTAGGCCGCCGAGCAAGAAGAGGCGGGGGCGAGACCCTGGCCCCTGGCCGGTCTCGCCCCGCTAGGCCGCCGAGAGTTCGAAATACTTACACAAGCTTAAAAACTAAGCACGCCTCACATAGGGTCCACTCTTCGCGAGCTGGGGCGGCCTGCGACCTGGCGGCCTGAGGCGGCTTGCGGCCTGGCGGACTGGGCGGCTTGCGGCCTGGCGGCCTGAGGCGGCTTGCCAAGAGCGCCTTGGGGGGAGAAATATTTTCTCCCCCTACTAGTATGTTTTGCAAGTTCACCAAAAATTGGCCCCTAGGAGTGCAAAACTCCCAAAAAGCTTAAAAACTTGCTTACCTTGTTTTGGGGCCCAATCTTCGCGAATACGGGGTTGTACAGATCGGTTAAACAGACCTAAAGTACATGTGAGTTACTGGTGGCAACGGGAGAGAGGGAGTCTTAGGATATGAGCCGAAAAGACAAAAAATGCTCAAAGTTGACCGTCAAGTCCGGAACCTCTAAACGGTGGTGTAATTCGGGAAACTAGCACACCAAAAATGTGCCTTGAGTACACAGAGCATCGACAGTTAAGACCAACATTTGTGGTATATTGAACTGTGTGTGAGTGCACGTTCTTGTGATATATCTGCTTATGATAATACTATGTCTGCAGGGAAGGAATACCACTGCCCCGGGAAATGGGTAGGGTCGTTATAAATTGGTCAACTTAATGCTGACTATTGCCTTGTTTGCCTCCCTTGTGGTGGATTGTCCCTATGCATGTGCTGGAGAGACAAGCAGGAAGTAGTGGGATATGGCCCCGAATCTATGTCGGCCCTCGAAGGCCAAACAAAGTTTTATTACTTTCATGTGTGGTCGGTCTGCGTGTCGATGTTTGTAATCCACACCTTGTAAAGAGAAAATGTAAGGCCTTAAGACCAGAACAGTTTTAAGCTATCGTTGATTGTCGCCGGGCGGTAGTGAATATCGTTCGGCGATAGTAACCTTTGTGTATTTTTGTAATAAACATTCATGTGTTTATATAGTGGACATTACTGTTGTACTTGAGTTCAAATCTTAACCCCTGAAGCTTCCGCTAAAATGCTCTAAGTTAGGATGTGTGTAGTCTTTTGATATTCATATGTAATCCTGCTGCCTACTTGTGGAATATGGTGTGGGGCCCGGGCCGGACCCTCTATTATATTTCATGTGACGGACGTAGGTGTTACATACGACAACAGTCAGCTTTCAGCTGACCAATTTATAACGACCCTACCTCATTCTCGGGACAGCGGTATTCCTTCCCTGTAGACATAGCATTAACACATAGATATATCACAAGAAGGCACACTCAAACACCATTTAATATATCACAAACGAATGCCTTAGCGGCCAAACGTTCCGTGCACTCGGGACATATTTTCAATGTACCAGATTGTTAGGGTCCCACCACCGTTTCGAGGTCCAAGACAAGACGGTCAACTTTGAGCATTCCTAGTCTTTCTGGCGCATGACCTAAGCCTCTCATTATACCAATGACGAAAGCCATTTACTTTAGACAATCTAGCCTGAATGACATAATGCGGGTACGGTTCAGCTATTGCATGTTGCACAATTCGTCAGTTCAATACTAGATTGAAGCAGACCGGCATCGCCTTGCCCGTTCAACTTACTGTCCTTTAAGAGCTCACAGCTCATACTAGCCACACGATCTCCGAGAGACTAGCTTCGTAAATAAAATGCTATCTGAAAGTTATCGCCATCGATATTCACTATCGTTTGACGTTAGCGGCAGAACTCTCTTCTGTCTCCAGACTCAGCCACAACTAGAACATCTTTCCAGCTAAAACCCTGCAGCATCCTGCAGTGCCAAAAAACTGGTCTTTCACATCAATCAGAGCTCATCAAGAGCTATCGCCAGCGATACTCACTATCATCTGGCGATATCCAAAAGTTATGCAAACCGTGGTAATTTCTGGGTATTTTCCCGGAGAGTATCTCCAATACTTCCTGCTACTCCCACTTCATAGGCATAACCCATAATACCGCATAAACGACCTGTTTATACTCGGTGTCGTCTCCGGCACGTAAAATAAAACATCACCAATCCAGACCAACATATCCGGATGGGCTTCACACAACATGCATATTCTGTACTGCGGTTTTCGGATCTATATGCAAAACTATATGGGGATATCATGTATCAACCCATCAGAATTCCCTTAATTCTTCCACCTTTTGGTGGGGGATACCTTGCATATGCAAAAGAAGGACTTCACTTGTCCAAGAAGGAAGATCATTACCCGTGTAGATCTTTTCGGAGTCATGAATAAGTCATCTATCCGGATGGAAAGGAACGTCTCGCTTTCCTCTTCACGGATTTTACTTCGACTCATGATTCCGATCAGGGATCTTCTTCACCAAGCTTGCAAAGCTTCAGCCTCAGACCCTGGCTCTCAAGAACCTCAAGAACTAAGAGAGAGAATAATGAGAATTCATTCTCATGTACAACTTATATCTTGAGGCTACCGCCGCGCGGTATCTACTACCGCCGCGCGGTATCATAGGCGGTTGCCGCTTGGCCCAATCGACATCGCGTTGTCACTCCAAAACAGCCTCTATCTTACTGCCACGTGACAAGCTACCGCTGGTGTTAACTTACTACCGTCGAGCGGTAACTTCATGTCACAACCCGCATTTTCCCCGAATTTAAATGAATATTAGAGTAAGAGAAAACACGTGTCGTGATACCACACCGTGTATGAGAGAACTGCAGACGTTCATGCAAACTTCAATCCTAACACAATTAATGAAATTAAATACCAAATTTTAATGTGAAGAAAGCATGTTTTAAGTTAAGTTTTGGATGGTCGTATCTCTCGGCTCAGCGGTTCAACTAGTCCATGACTGAAAATATAGGTTTACGCTGCGGAAAAATACTTTTTTTTACATTAATTGATATCTTACATGAACAAAAACATCCAAATAGGACAACTCATAATATGCACGACTCTACATTTAGTATAGGTATGAAAATAACTTTTATGTTCGTCAAACATAATGATGTTAATTAGTTTTAAAAAATGGCATATATGTGGTGATAAAAATAATACTTTTTATAATTTAAAATATCTAACATGCAACCTATCATAAAATCTTCCCAGAGAGCAAGTAAATACAACAAGTCATATAGAAAAAGACTTAGCAGCTAACAAATAGTTAACATTATACAAAAATTCAGTGGGTGTCAACAACCTAACACGAACCCACTAAAGGATATGTATGTTTGAACTAAAGGAAAACAAACAACAACTACCTCACAACCGGTGAGGAAGAGACAGTTGCAGAACACCAGCCAAAAACTAACCCTAACCGCTTAACCGGCTACTTCTCCAAACCTGAGACATTCAAAATCGGTCGCAAGAACTTCTAAGCAACAATTCCTGAAACTTTTTAGGGCAAACGGGAGTCAAGGTGAAAAACCCTAATGCCAAAAGTCAAAGAAAATAAAATTACCTACCACTAACGCGTATATCTCGGCGAGAGCTTTTTGAATTTACTCTCTGACGACGATTTCGTGCACCAGAGCTCATACAAGTGGTGGCTGAAAGCCTTGCAAAACTCGCCACACTCTTTCTTCTGCACTCTCGATCTGATAGCTTGGGGTGTAGGATAATGGATAGTAATCGGTCAAAATCTTTATCTATATAATATATTATAATATCATATACATATAATATAACATATAATATATTATCTTCTAGATAAATATAATAAAATATACACATGATATAATATAATATCTTAACATAATATCATGTTAAAATACTATATAATATCATATAATTATTAATAATAAAACATCCAAGTAGCACAAAAACTTGAATTCACACGGATTTCTACGAAATTCGCACCAAATTTAAATATCGATGCTACGAATCCAACGACAAAGTCAAATTTAAAATTCGACAAACCAAACTTGGATAAAAACTCCCCTGAAGCGCAAAACACCAAATATCCCAAAAAGGCTCCACCGAGTTCCAAAACAAACCCGACTCGCAAGGGATATCTCAAAATCGCCCTAGAAATTAGCCAAGTTAATATTCTAAGCCAAAACCTCGGATACCAAATGAGCAAAAGTCACGCTCCAGCAACAGTACCTGTCAACTACGCGTCAACGTAACGCCCTGACGTCAAAACATGACATTAAAGGGATTTTAAATAAACATCGGAATATCAGGGGCGTTACAGTCACTCCCTCTAAAAGAAAATTTCGTCCTGAAACTTTACACACAAAAGATTCCAATAAAGAAGGAAAATAATCAAAGATTATAGAATAGAAACATATACCAAAAGAAACTAGGAGAACAGATGAGGATGAACTTCCCTCATAGCTGACTCCAACTCCCAAGTCGCACTCTCCACGTATTGGTTCCAGCACAAAACTTTAACCATGAGTATGGTCTTCCTAGGCAATACTCGATCTTGGGTATCTAGAATCCGAACAGACACCTCAACATAGGAAAGATTAGGCACCAACTGAGGTACAAAATCAAGAACTTGTCGGTCACTAAGCACACATTTCCACAACTACCTCACATGAAACGCATCATGCACCCTAGGAAAACTTGCAGGCAAATCCAGCTTATAGGATGACACTCCGATGCATTCAACAACCTGAAAAGGTCCCACATACCTAGGATCCAACTTGTGGTCCTTTCCAAACCTCTTTACACCAGCCAGCGAAGAAACTTTGAGAAACACCATGTCCCCAATAACAAATTCCAGATCAATCCTACGTCGATTGACATTCTTCTTGTAACGCTCCTAAGATGTACGAAGCTTCTCTCGAACATGTGTCACAAAAGTACTCATCTCTTCCAATACTTCTGGACCCAACAACGGTCTTTCATCAACTTCAACCCAAAACAAGAGAGTTCTGTAACGTCTCTCATACAAAGTCTCAAACGGGGTCATCTGCAAACTCTCTTGATAACTGTTATTATAAGCAAACTCCATCCGAGTTGCTCATGTCACGCTCCCTCGTGGTCCAAAATATAACATCTGATCATATCCTCCATAATCTGGTTTACTCTCTCTGTCTGAACATTGGTCTGTGGATGATAAGCGGTGGAATACCTCGGATCGGTACCCAACTCTTCCTGTAAACTTTTCCGAAAGCGAGATATAAACCTGGAGTCTCAATCTGACACAATACTCACCGGCACTCCATGTAGCCGGATAACCTCATCCAGGTACAACTCTGTTATTTTCTTCATGGAGTAATCAATCTTGAAAGACATGAAGTGAACACACTTTGTCAGTCTATCCACTATAACCCAAACAGAATCATGCCCTCGGGGATATCTTGGCAAACCAGTAATAAAGTCCATGGAAATACTGTCTCATTTCCAACTTAGAATCTATAAAGGCATTAACTTGCCACTCGGCCTTCTATGATCAGTCTTAACTCGCTTGCAGGTGGGGCATTCTGACACAAACCTGGCTATATCAACTTTCATACCATACCACCAAACGATATGTTTCAGATCTCGGTACATCTTGCTAGAACCAGGGTGGTAGGCAATACTAGATCCATGCACCTCATTGCACAACTTGCTGCAAATCAGGATCATCCTTGTGATGCAGCCTTGTGAGTGTAATCCAAGAGGGCTCTGACACTTCCAAACTGCTTGACGAGTCGCTACTTCCGACCGAGAAACCCATTAATAGAAACTCTTTTATTAAGGATTCCACTGAAAGTCCAAAGATTTGTGCGGTCTTTCTACTCAGGGCATCGACTACCACATTAGCTTTGCCTTGATCATGATACAAAATATCAACATCATAGTCCGTGACATATTCTAACCATCTCTGCTGGCGCAAATTTAACTCATTTTGAGTGAAGACGTACTTAAAACTCTTATGGTCGTATAGATCTTGCACAAGGCGTCATACAACAGATACCTCCACAGCTTCAAAGCATAAATCATAGCCGCAAATTCCAAATCTTGCGTAGGGTAGTTTCTTTCATGAATCTTTAACTATCTCAACTCATATGAAATTACTTTACCTTGTTGCATCAGGACACATCCCAGCCCGACATGTGATGCATACACATAAACGACATACTTTACTCCTTCGGTAGGCAAAGACAAAACTGGAGTAGTGCACAGTCTCTGTTTCAATTCCTGAAAAGCTCCTTTGCACTTATCGCTCTAAATGAATGTTGTTTTCTTCTGCGTAAGCTTATTCAACGGCGCAGACAACATGGAGAAACCTTCCACAAATTTTCTATAAAAGTCTGCCAACCCTAGGAAGCTTCTTATCTCTTTGGGTGTGGTAGGTATTTTCCAATCCATAACGACAGCTATCTTCTTGGGGTCAACTGAAATTCCATCCTTATTCATAACATGACCCAAAAAGGAAACCTGAGATAGCCAAAACTCGCACTTACTCCACTTGGCATACAACTTATGCTCTCTCAAGGCAAACAAGACTAAACGTAAGTGTTGGGCATGCTCCTCAGTACTCCGAGAATATATATGGACATCATCAATAAAAACAATCACAAATCGATCCAAGAAATTCTTACATGTCCATAAAGGCAGATGGTGCATTCGTCAATCCAAAGGACATTACCAAGAACTCAAAATGTCCGTACCGAGAACGGAAGGTAGTCCGTAGAACATCCAACTCGTGGATTCTCAACTGATGGTAGCCCGAACGAAGATCAATCTTCGAAAACACTGTACTACCATGCAATTGATCAAATAAATCATCTATCTGAGATAATGGATACTTGTTCTTGATAGTTACCTTGTTCAATTCACGATAATCGATGCACAGCCTTAAAGACTCATCCTTCTTCTTTACAAACAAAATGGGAGCACCCCAAGGAGAAGAACTTGGCCTAATGAAACCATACTGCAATTGTAACGCCCCCAAAAAATCGTGTCGCGAGGTTAAATGAGTTTGGGGTGCGTTTAGGGGCCGTGGGCTGCGGATATCATTTCATGTCTGGGGTTTTATATAAAACCTAACTAAACGCCCCTCCCCACTCATTCCCCGTCTCTTGGTAATTTCCCCCCTCACTCTCCCGATCCATCTCTCACCCATGTCGCCACTGCCGAAGCCCGCCTCCATCTCTCCCGTCGCTGCTAGAAGGAGGAGCAGAGCCCGTCTCTTTCTCTCCCGACCTCTCTCCTGTAACCACTGGAAGGAGCTGAACCCGGACTCTGATCCCATCGCCGTTGGAAGGGCCGACCTGAGCCTTCTCATTTTCTAGGAGCAGCCCGGCCTCACTCACCCCTTCTCCCTCTCTGTCCTTACCGCCGCCAGTAAGGAGGAAACCACCAGCTATGTTTGAGGTTGTGACTGACCTCTCTCTCTTCTTGGCCGACCAAGAGGGTTTAGGGTTAGGGTTGCATTTGCGGGAGGAAGCCATCCAGAGTTGTTGGTGGTGAGCAACTCGAGTTTGTTTAGGGATCGTGGTGAAACATTCGATTTGGAGCTCGAATTGGCATGTGCAGGCTGGATCCTTGCGTGGATAGCCGCTACAAAGGTCATCCAGGACCGATCCATGCCTCATAAATGCGTGTCAAGGGTAACTACTTTTCTTCTTCGGCAAGTGAAGCCCTTAATTAGCATATTTGCATGGAATCCCCTCTCCACCGACGGGTGGGGGAAGGGTGCTCTCCGACAGGTCGATGTTTACATCCTCACTATTTATTGTATTAGCACCCGGAAGTGCGAGTACAATTTAGGCATGATGTGTGAATCTCATCCGAACATATTAGTCTGGATTGGTGATGTTCTAGGGTTCCCGGAGAAGACTCGATGGAAGTTGTATGTTTGGAATTTGGGGGTCTGCACGGAGTTGCAGTGAGTACTGGAGGTGTGCTCCAGGAAATATCATAATATTTGCACGAGGTTGTTGGATCGTTGGTATGAACTCTCGGGGAGTTTTGTTGTATTTGTGTGAAGCCCGTCTATCAGAGACCGTAGGGGTAGTGTGTGGAGTTATGCGCCTTGAGTGCCCAACTCAGGTGTCTGCGAGTGCCACCCTTGTTACATAATAATCAGTTATGTGGGCGATAACATACAAGGGGAGGTTGACCCGCATCATGTGTTTTGGGTATGACGATTTGAGTAATGGGCTTGACTGAACTGTACTTGCACTATGTGGTGTAGTGCGACAATCTAAGGAAACTGGTGGGTTGCTACAGACACAGGAGAGAGCCGAGGACCCTGAGTCACGGCTAGTGAATGCTCAATGTATTTCCATCCATTCCAGGACTGAGGATGGTGGTGGGACCCGGAGAAGTCTGGTACATCGATAAGATTCCCTAAGTGCACGAGACGTTGGGTCGGTTGCGCCAATGTTTGTGGTGTTTGGTGCTTGATTGACACATTCTAGCTTTATGTGATTATGTTAATCCGCTTGCAGTGAAGAAGCACCGCCACCCCGAGAAAGGGGTGAGGTCGTTATAATTTGGTCAACTCTTGCTGACCGTTGATTTGTTTGTCACCGCTTGGTAGAATGTTTGCTTACAGCTGTTGTAGAGTTAAGCGGGAAATAGCGGGCTGAAGCCCTTCTTGTTGAGCTGGCCCTTGAAGGCATAATTGTTTGTTTAGTTGTTTTTCATGTGTTGTCGGCCTACGTGGCGATGTATGCAAACCATTTTATTTGGTTAAATGCTATTGATGTAAGGCCTTAAGGCCAAATATGTGGTTGTTATATTTCATTCATAGTGTCGTAGCTAGTGGACATTCGCCTTTGGGCGTGGTTTTTATATAACTATTTTTATTCTTCCGCTAAAATGCAACTCTGTGTTAGGATGTGTTTTCAAAATGTTAAGGGTTCATGGTTTTATTCAGTAACTCTTCTGTCTGTCCGTTTAATATGACGTGGGGCCCCGACCGGACCTTCTGTTATATTATTCGTGACGGATGGGGGGTGTTACAGCAATAACTCATCTAGCTGGGTACGCAACTCTTCCAGCTCTCGAGGGGTCATACGGTACGGTGCCTTAGCAATGGGACGAGTACCCGACTCAAGATCTATAATAAACTTTACATCCCTCTCACGTGGAAGACCAGGAAGACGATCGAGGAAAACATTCGGAAACTCACGCACCCCCAGAATTTCCTCGACATGCGGCAAACCACTAACGGTTCCCAAAATAGAAACCAAGTAAGCAAAATAACTGGAATCTAAAAGCTTCCGAGCACATATCACAAAAATAAACGGGAATCCTGGCGCGGATAGCCATAAACACTCCTGGGGTGACCGTTGTCCATCTTGAAGTCTAAACGCTTGACCTTGCATTGGATAACTGCATCATATATGGACAACCACTTCATGTCCAAGATCACATCAAAGTCCTTCAGGTCTATCACCTTCAAATCAGCAACAGCTAGGAAATCGCCCAATAGAATCGGATAACCCAGGACACCCTGGTCCGACACCACCGAAACACCAGAGGGAAACTTGACAAGAAAAGAATCGCCAACTTGATCAAGAGTCAAACGATGGCACTCCATAAAGGTCCTAACCACAAACGAGTGGGTAGCTCCAGAATTGAAAATAACGTGCGTCCAGTGGTTCTTTACCTTAAACTTCCTTATAAAATTGCATACATAACTAACCGAGCAACATCAAAACTACAATTATGAGTTAAAAATAAACCAAACTAGGTTAGAATCTAACCTGAGATCACCTGGGTAGATGTCTGCGCTTCCTCCATGGTCATCATGTTCAGCTTGCCCTTCCCTTTGTGCAAAAGCTACGGTGGCGGCAAGGCTTGAAGTATAACTGGTTGCAGCATGGGCTGATACTATGGGCACTTTGACTTGAAATGCCCCTTCTGTCTGCACTGATAGCAGACCCTATCCTTACCCCAACAATAGGCAGCATTGTGCCCCTTTCGTTTCTACAAAGCACAAACTAGTTATCCTTTGGGAGCACTACGAATCGCATGCACCAGCTCTTGCTTTTGAGCCCCCAAACTCTTGAAATATTTCTCAAATGGATGGCCTTACTAGCAGCAGAAACTGCACATGTCCCTGCTTCTCTTCCTTGAAACAGAACCAGATTCCTTAGAGTTCTTACCCTCATCAGACTTCCTCTTATCGTTCCTCATCTACCGGTCTTTATTCTTTGCATTGTCGATTGCTTCGACCCTTAATGCAGCTTTTAAAACTTCAAGATAACTTCCAGACCCAAAAGCATTGACCAACTGTTGGATTTCATTCTGAAGAACACCCAGAAAATGCTTAACTCTACTAGATTCCGAGGACACCAGATCAGGGGCAAATCAGCTCAGTTTGCAAAAATCAATCTCATACTCATTAACTGTGAGTTGTCTTTCTTCAGGTGCAGAAAATTATTCATCAAGCTATCCTACTCAACTGACGGCAGAAACTTTCTCAGGAATAGCTCCTTGAAGGCTTCCCACGAACATCTGTCCTTCAGGTTCTCCTTTTCTCTTAACCACCAGCTCTTTGTTAGACCCTTCAACTAGTAGGCAGCGATCATCACTCTCTGGTCAACAGAAATCCCTGAGTACGAGAACATCTTCTCGATAGCTATAATCCAATCATCCAAGGCCATGAAATCAGCTCTACATCATAGGTAGGGGGTCTCAGTCGCTGAAAATGCAAGATAAAGTTCATCTCTGGTGGCAACAAAACTGGAGGCACCAGAGGAGCAGGGGGAACCGAAACAGCTTGACCCACAGAAGGGTCCTGTAATCTAAGTGGTTGCCCTGATACAACAGATAACAAGGCTTAGATCTACGATTGCATCTCCATCATTTGACTAGATAATGCCTCATTACTCTATCACAGTCCTTGTATCACGGCCTTATTCTGAGATCCAGACAACTCACCCTCAGATTGGGGAGTCAACCTCATCGCAGGACGCTTCGACATTCTAATAACACAACAAACAACTAATCAACACCTAGCTTACCGCTAGAACTACACAACTTAGTTCAGACAATACGTGTACAAATACTTGCTCAAGCTGCTAACTTGCTCTGTGATTTTATTAATAATGTCATGTTTAAACTTCGGATAATATACCGTCATCCCACCAACTCATGTGCATAGATCATAAATGCATGACTTCTTATTCCTTCTTGACTCAAAATCATGTGTTTACATATGTCATCATGTAAATCTTTAGTTTGACACGTGTGTTAATGTAATGTTATGTCATGCATGTTGTGTTATGCAATCTAATAAAATCCTTAGTACATGTTATAAGCGGCGTACACATGAAATATTATGCATCTCATACAACATAATATTACATGCAACGAAAAGAAAAATCTAATGTGCATTCATGTGATGATTGTTATGCATCTCATACTACATAACAGTTTCATGTTGCATGCAATGAGGATCCATATACAAATACATATTATGCATCTCATACTACATAATATGTCATGGATACTTCTTGTCATGCTTATGAGTGTAGTGTTCACAATTCAGCCAAGACGTACTGATGACACATCGGTGTGTGTATGCAATGGTACAAGACAACTAAAGCTAACTCGAGATGGTTGTTCGACCAATTGTCAAACAACCTCCCTCTGATATCAACTATGATAACCCGTATTTTCTTTGAATTTAAATGAATATCAAAGTAAGAGAAAACACGTGTCGTGATGTCATACTATGCAGGAGATAACTGCAGATGTTCAGGCAAACTCTAATTCTAACACAATTTATGAAAATACCAAATTTTAATGTAAAGAAAGCATGTTTTAAGTTAAGTTTTGGATGACCATATCGCTCGGCTCAGCGGATCAACTAATCCATGACTGAAAATATAGGTTTATGCTGTGAAAAAATACCTTGTTTACATTAATTGACATCCTACATGAGCAAAAACATCCATATAGGACAACTCATAATATGCACGACTCTAGATTTAGTATAAGTATGAAAATAACTTTTACGTTCGCCAAACATAATGATGTTAGTTTTGAAAAATGGCATGTATGTGGTGAGAGAAGTAATACTTTTATAATTTAAAATATCTAGCATACAATCTAGCATAAAACCTTCCTAGATAGCAAGTAAATAAAACAAGTCATACAGAAAAAGACTTAGCAGCTAGCAAGCAGTTAACATTATATAAAAATCCAGTGGGCATCAACAACTTGACACGAACCCACTAAAAGATATGTATGTCTGAACTAAAGGAAAACAAACAATAACTACCTAACAACCGGTGAGGAAGAAACAGCTGCAGAACACCAGCCAAAAACCAACCCTAGCCGCTCAACCGGCTACTTCTCCAAACCTGAGGCATTCAAAGAAAGAACACTTCAGCAAGAAAGAAAATACAAGTAGAGATCAAAGATAAAAAAGTTAACAATAAACCTAAAGGAATAAAGGGTTACCAACCCTAATTCAAGAATAATGAGAAAAGACTAACTTACGAGCTCAACGGTAAGGAATTTACACCAAGTGCTATAAAGATCTATGCTTTATGGAACATTTAAATAAATAACTGTAAGTAAAGAATTAATTAGCCCATAACTTGGTGAACAAAAGAAAACACCGGCCATCCGGCACCTGCGATGGTGGGAACCTACCCAACACACCAACAACAAAAACTTCAAAAGGGCCCAAGGAAAGGTGGTCTTATACCTTGACACACCCAAAACCGTGGAAAAGCCGGCACCTGCGGTGGTGGGAACCTACTCAAAACACCGGCAGTCACTTACCCATACCGGGCAAACCCACCAGGGCAACAATTCACCAAAAGCAATCAAGTTTGTGGTCTTTTATCCACTGCCAACTCAGCCATAATCATACTTAACATCAACCTACCACATCGACAACCATTTTGAACACAGACAAACCAAAACACCGGGCTTCTCAATAACAATTTGGGGAATAAGATACCTCAGAAATTGAAGCCTAAGGCCAAACTCAATGAATTAGTTACAATTCTGCCATGAAATACCAAGTCTGCGAAAAAAGTGTTGAGTCAACTTGACGCTTGACCTACACTCAATGCTGTGTTGAGTGCACAACTTCAACGCATGCACTCTTTTGATCATCACATGCCTTAAGTAGTTTTACTTAGAACGAATTACCTTCACCTGGCATAGTCGCGTTGATAGTCCTACCCACGACGCTTGAAATAAACAGCTCACCGCTTGCCTGAACCGTGTCCGACTGCGATGCTTTCAGAATGCATTTTCTCTATTCACTGAAATGGCCGAAGCCCTGACTGACGCAGTCCTTAAGCACACTCCACACGCACACACGGCACAACACTGTCTCGAACACCGCGTTTGAGTGTGACACTGTCACATGCCCTACCCCGAGTTCGACACTCAACGATATGTGTCTTCACTCAACACGCCCAGGTCGTGTGAGTACACTGTGTCGTCCTAACGCCTTAAGCTTTTTACCCTTTTTTTTGTTGAGCAACTACACTCAACGTCGCGTTGAGTGCAACTCGGCTACTCAAGCCCGCCCATAAGGTCTGATCACACTCAACCGCACCTACCAACGCCAAGTTGGCTATCCACAACTCATACGACAACGTGGGCTTGGGGAGAAATTGGCCTACAAACTCAATGCACTACCAAGTCTGTGTTGAGTTTGACTTGAGTCATTCAGCGCAGCCACCGACCTTCAACGCCACACGGGCTCTGAGTCCACTTGATGCTTCAACGCCAAGCCTGACATTCAACGCTTGTTGACACTTAACAGTTAACTCACGATATTGTCTTCACTCAACGCGCGTTGAGTACACAACTCAAACTTCAAGGCGTTCACTCAACGCCTTTTGCCACTATACACTTCACTCAGCACCACTCACAGACGCCTACACTGCAGAAACCCACTGTCAAGGCAGACTTAACTTCTATCTAATTGACCTAAACAAGGGATTATAGGCTTATAATAATTATTTTTTTTATAAACCTAGACCAAAACTAAATTCCATAACTTAAAAGAAAGGGAGGGGTAGACTGAGCAAGAGCCCAACACAAGTGAAAAACTCTACAACAATACAACATGGAAAAAACAAGTTTATTGTAATGCTAAATACTATACAACCTATAATAGAAAAATCAGAAAAGGAACAATAAGGAACTTAATAAAAGCTTTGCAAGGGTGCAAATCACCACTTGCCTCAAGATCTTCAAAAATCCGGCCTCACAAACGCTCCGCTTCAAGGATCAGTTGCAATAACTCCTAGACAATAATTCCTAAAATTTTATAGGGCAAATGAGAGTTAATGTGAAAAACCCTAACTCCAAAAGTCCAAAAAAACAAAATTATCTACCACCAACGCGTAGATCTCGACGAGAACTTTCCGGATCTACTCTCCGACGACGATTTCGTGCACCGGAGCTCCTACAAGTGGTGGTCGAAAGCCTTGCAAAACCCGCCGCCTTTTTTCTTCCGCACTCTCGGCCCGATAGGTTGGGGAGGAAGATAATGAATAGTAATCGATCAAAATATTTATCTATATAATATAATATCATATATAATATATTATAATATTATATACATGTAATATAACATATAATGATATAATATATTATATTCTAAACAAATATAATAAAATATACACATGATATAATATAATATCATATTATAATATCATAATATAATATCATGTTATGATATTAAATAATATCGTATAATTATTAATAATGAAACATCCAAATAGCACAAAAACTCAAATCCACTCGGATTTCTACGAAAATCGCATCGAAATTAAATATCGATGCTGCAAAACCAACAACGAAGTCGAATTTAAGATTCGGCAAATCAAACTCGAGTAAAAACTTCTCCAAAGCCCAAAACATCAAATATCCCGAAAAGACTCCACCGAGTTTCAAAACAAACCCGGCTCGCAAGGGATATCTCAAAACCTCCATATAAATTAGCGAGACTAATATTCTAAGCCAAAATCTCAAATACCAAATGTGCAAAAGTCACGCTCCAGCAACGGTACTCGTCAACTACGCATCAATGTAACGCCATGACGTCAAAATACGACACTAAAGGGATTTTAAATAAACATCGGAAAATCAGGGGCGTTACACTTCTCAAGGCATATGTCAATTTAACCAGCTAGTGTCGCGCGTTATCTCACTACCGTCGCGCGGTTGTCACTCAACGCTTTGCTGAGGACGTTGAGTGCATTGAGTTATAGCATCACGGGGTACCTATCTACCGCCACGTGATAGATACCCGAGACCCCAGACGATTTAATCCCAAAGCTAACGTATGCTTTAACGCTACCGCCGCGCGTTAACTTCAAGAAATCAATTCCTTCCCTTTTTAGGATTTTGGGTAATTACACCTTTATTGCCCCCACTAACTTAGTGGAGGATCATGAGGAAACCAACTCACACACGATCGACGCACCCGATCTCCTACAAGATCCGTGCATGGGATCCCGCCGGTTTCAGAGCGGGGGCTCCCGACCAGTTTCACGGTCGGCTGAGGCCGCGCCTTGCGGGCCCACGACCGCGAGGAAAGAATAGTGTCGGTGCCGGCCTTTCCAGTCAGTGGCCACAGCGGCCCTCGTTGCGCAAGGAGAGGTCGCGCGCCGCGACTGACCCCTATAGCCGCTCCCTTTGGTTGCTCCCAACATTCGCTCCCCACGACCGCGGGTCGGCGGCTGCGTAGGGCGATCAGCGTTGCGGGATGCGGTCGGCTGCATCAGGCCTAGCTGGTCGGGCGCGTTTGGCCGACTGCACCCACTAGGGCCGATCTCCCGCACTGCAACTGTAAGGCATGACCGGTGTTGAGGCTGACCAGTCGTCTTGCTTGCCTGTGGCAGGACGTGGCTCCCCCTCCTCCCCAGGCAGCCTCCTGCTGTCAGGGGTTCATTACTCGTAAACCGTCGATGGCGGCCTTTCTCCACTGTTTGATCATTCCATCACAATCGCAGTCGTCCGTTGCGTGGGTAAGCACCCGCGTAACCACCATCATTAGTTGGGGATTTTTTTAATTATGGTGTGCACATAAGAAATATTATTAAAAAATGTGTATTTCTCGAACCGAGAGATCCATGAATTGGGATCCTGATGCATATAGATACAAATGGTCCAATGGGAGCAAGAATTTCCAGGAACATTTGGAACATTTCATTTCTGAACAGAAGAATCCTTTTCAAGTAGTGCAGGCGGTGTTCGATCGATTACGTATTAATCAATATTCGATTGATTGGTCTGAGGCTGTCGACAAAGAATATTTGTCTAAGTCACTTCGTTTTTTTTGTCCAAGTCACTTCCCTTTTTCTTTGTGAGTATTGGGAATATCCCCATTCATAGGTCCGAGATCCACATCTATGAATTGAAAGGTCCGAATGATCAACACTGCAATCAGTTGTTAGAATCAATAGGGGTTCAAATCGTTCATTTGAAGAAATTGAAACCTCATTCTAGCGAACGTACTCCTCAGGCGGGATACTTAACGCGTTAGCTACAACACTGCACGGGTCGATACACACAGCGCCTAGTATCCATCGTTTACGGCTAGGAATACTGGGGTATCTAATCCCATTTTCTCCCCTGGCTTTCGTCTCTCAGTGTCAGTGTCGGCCCAGCAGAGTGCTTTCGCCGTTGGTGTTCTTTCCGATCTCTACGCATTTCACTGCTCCACCGGAAATTCCCTCTGCCCCTACCGTGCTCCAGCTTGGTAGTTTCCACTGCCTGTCCAGGGTTGAGCCCTGGGATTTGACGGCGGACTTGAAAAGCCACCTACAGATTCGATCAAGCACTCGTCATCTATTTTCATTGTTCAACTGTTTGACAACATGAAAAACCCAAAGGCCTCTGCCCTTCCATCCGATAGAGAGGTAGGGCAGAGGCCTTTGGCGTCCCTTCCAGTCAAGAATCAGGGCCTCACAATCACTAGACAATATTTATCTCATGCCTTTCTTCGTTCATGGTTCGATATTCTGGTGTCCTAGGCGTAGAGGAACCACACCAATCCATCCCGAACTTGGTGGTGAAACTCTACTGCGGTGACGATACTGTTACGGTGTGCAGACAGTCGCATAACTACTGTAACCACTCCTGGGGCTTATAAAAAGGCCCCCAGACCCCTTTCATTTCTAACATTTTCTTCTCCCAGTTTTCTCTTCCTCAAGTCGAACCTCTGCTGAAATCCTTCTACGAGCCACCTCCTCCCGCCGAGCAACCCAACACTCAAAACTCTTTACACAACACAGAATTTGTAAAACTAAGTCTACAATGCACCAAAGAAGAAGGCATTTAGTCGGCCACTCCAAGAAGTCATCCACGTGTGCAACATTCTACAGGTTACGTACCTCACAGCCGTGTTGAACAGTCAAGCAGCGCCTAACAACAACACAACATTGAACATTTGTCCGCCACCCTCCCTCAAACGAACAGTAGTTGAAACAGAGCCAACAAACACAGACTTCGTTGTGAGGTGGTCTGTCGCCTCACCGAGTGTCACTTAATTCTCTCCCGTACTCCAAGTTGTAACGTCCACCAAGGAGCGATCTGTCGCCTTCCGATTCCACCAACCAATCACAAACGGCGTCTTGTAAATCAAGTTCCGCTGATACGTGAAGTCTTGGCCGGGGACGGACTGATCACTCTTGAACCTTGGCAACCAAAACACCTCTCAATCGAGTGGTTGGTGCCCAAAATCTAGTGCTATTTTTTACCTTCAGTCATGAGCCAGGGAAATCTTATCTAAGCTACGTTAAGCAAAACTCGCCCAAGACCTTCTTCTTCTTCCTCTTGCTCTAGCAAGAACTTTTGGATGAGGGTTTGCAACCCTAAAATTGTGACTATTCTCGCGTTAGATCTCAATTCCCCGGAAAATAGAAAATCTGGGCCGAACACGGCCTCACGGTGTCCAGGGCCGTGTATTCGCCGTCTCAAATCGACGCTTCTGCCTAGTTTCAATCTGTCCCTAATCTATGACACGGCCTGGGACACGCCCGTGTCCCAAGCCGTGTGCCAAGTCTCGACACCCGCCGACAGGCTTTGTGTCGAGTTGACCATGTGACAACAAGTCTTCAAAAGATCTGATGTCGACACGGCCTCGGGGTAGGCCGTGTGCCCCACTCTCGACACTTTGTCGAGCGAGTGTCGACACTACAGTGTCGACACAGCCTTGCGACACGCCCGTAGGCCGTGTCATCTCGAACTTTGCAAAGACAAGGTGACACAAAAAAGAGAACTGACTTCTCTTGGAAAACTGGGGTGTTACAACTCCTCCCGCCGAGCAACCCAAGAATTGTCTAAGTCTATGCACCAAAGAAGAAGGCATTTAGTCGGCCGCCTCTACGTGTGCAACATTCTACAGGTTACGTACCTCACAGCCGTGTTGAACAGTGAAGCAGCGCCCAAGAACGTCTGCCGCCCCTGATAAAACAGAGCTTCGTGTGACTTCTCACTCATCTCCAGTTACGAGGAGCAGTCGCCCTCGATCTCGTGTAGTGAAGTTTGGCACACTAAACCAATCATGTGTGGGGGGTTTATTCTACGGCCTGCACTTTATTTACTTTGTGAAGCGCGCTCAAGTTCACGGGACAAAGCAGTTGACTAGAGGAGCTCATAAGCAAAGAAAGGTGAACAAAAAAGAGATCTAGGTGTCCCGCCTCAGAGTGTATATGAACTCTCATCATAGTGGTCAGTTGATTACGCTGCTCATTCTTCTTGAAAATGAGTCGTATTTATAGCCAATGCCAGACAACACTTGACTTTCCGCCATCAGTGGAGTTTGCTTCGATTTCTCCAAGCAAGACGAAGAAATCTCTCCCTTCGTGAACCCGACCCCTTCCACCAGCCCGGATCGCCGGTGGCATTTGCTGCCTTTCTCTGCCGTCGCCGGCCTCCCAAACAGAGCCATAGAAAGGCCCAAACCTAAATAAATTTTAATAAAATAAAATTTTAATTGTTGAATCTATAATTTAATAATAATTAAATAGGTCGGCATGTGAGCTTAAAATTGAAGTAATTATTTTGAGAAATATTTTTCTATACATTTTCATGATATTATATTTTATATTTTTTTGTATATAGTTTTACAGATACAGTTGGAAGAAGTTAATATGGACTACCCCCATGGCCCCACCTCCATGTGCTCGCAGCCTCACGTGCCAGTTTGCTACTATGTTATCTTAGTAAGATCCCATGGGATATTATATTAAAATAATATGTTATATATTATTTATTTTTCAAAAAATATATAATAAAGTAGAAAGTTGTATATTGTATAGTCATATTGGTGTACCAGGTCATGTTCACAAATAATATACATCCATAAATAATTTGCGAATTCGATTCGTTGATATGTTCATTCGAATTAAAATTCATTATTATTGTCAATTCAAATCCGAATTTGTTTCTGCATAATTTTATTCTTGTCAAAAAATTCACGAATAATAGATAATTAGTTAAATAAAATTAATATATAAAATAAAGTATTAAGTATAAATATATGGGTTTCAATCATATTATAGAAATTCGAATTCGAATGGACGTTCCTGAACTAGGGTGGAATTCGAACGCAATCTCGCTCGAATACAACATTTTATGACAAATCCAAATTCGGGCCGACATTTTGTAATATTCTTTTTCTTTTTTTTTGAAAGAAGTCCAGCCATTGAATCTGAAGGTTCTCTACATTTTATGTCAAATTTAATTCGATTGAACAACTATTCACTTTAATACAGTTTGTGAACACCCCTATTTGCATACATTGTCTTTTTTAAATACTAGAAGGAAGCCTAATTACTAAGTTAAAATTTAGGTTAATAATTTATATGCAGACTAGTTTTGGATGTATACAGTACACAGATAAATGCAGGCCGAACTCAAAACCCATAAACTCGTTCAGAAATTGATTGCATATAATCATTTTCACATACATGAACTGCACATAACAAAAATAGGACTGCATATAGTTATTAATTGCCTTTATATAATGAGACTACTGCATTTAATTTGATGATGTCACCCGCAAATAAAACAAAAAAATATTTGAAAAAAATACCAAATTCATTAAAAGATAGCAATAATGTTCATAACACCAAAAAATTGTAGTAGCATTATGCACTATACAGCCCATACTAGTGTAAGGCATTAAATGGAAGCATGGCTTCCAATTGGTTTGATGTGGACCAAGGGAAAATGTGAATTCTTGAGGTGATGTGGCAAATTTAGTCAATATGATCCAAGCTTAATGTTGTGATATATTTTATTTCTAAATAAAGTATATTATAATATAAAATAAAGTTGTCGCGGGTTATCCGGTTTTTTCGGTGTTGAGAATCAGACCGTCTAACCTCGGAATTGGATCGGGCGTGCAAACAATTAATGAAAAACAACTGCAAATGACAAAAGGTTTTTTTAACGTGAAAAATCTGGAAAGGATGAAAAATCTCTCCCTAGGCGGAGAGATGGGGCCCGATCTGGGCGACCAAGAGGCCGCACGATCTGGGCGACCGGAGTGGCGGGGCTGTGTGCAGGAGCCCGTAGTCGGAACCACACGCAGACCGACACACGACCAAACTGCGCGCAGAGACGGATCCAGAGGGGGGCTAAATGAATCAATATTTATATTTTGTAAAAAATGTATCTTTTAACTAAAATAATCAATTTATCTCCATTCTTTCTTTCTACAGGGGCGGATCCAGAGGGGGGCCCGAGGGACACTGACACCCCGGCCCCATTATTTTTCAAAATGATTAGTGTATTTGGATTCCTCTCGTCGAGACAATGAATTTTAACTATTTATACATCAAAAACGATGACGAGATAAAAAAGAAATAGCTCTGATAAAATTGAAACGTTCAATTTTTTTTTTTGAAAAAAGTTGATGTATAGCCTCTCATTTTAAAATTTTTAGAACACAGTGACTTAACGCATTCAAAAAAAATATGTGCACCCTCATTATCAATTTATACACTCATATTATTAATTTTTTGTATCCACCACTGTCTCTCCCTATTCTCTCTCTCTCCCTCTCATGTAGGAATAAAAGAGCTATTAAAATTCTCTCTCCCGTGTCTCATCTCTTTCTTTCCCTCTCCATTGTAAAGCTAGATTTCTCATAAAGGTTGTGTTTGGCTCAGCTTATTTATTTCGTTGAGGTTGGACAAAAACGCCATTGTCATAGAATGTATGTTTGGTATGACAAATGTTACTATCGTTATCAAAAAAAGAAACTAATTTGAGGCATAAAATTTTGGTATGACAATGACATTTTTATCCAACCTCACAGAAACAAATAAGCCGCGTCAAACGCACCCAAAATGTCACCAACATTAGAAATATTTTTTGAAAAATAATAAAATCAGCCAAATAATTTTATCCCCTCCATAATC
The DNA here is from genome assembly GCA_039583875.1 of Platanthera guangdongensis. Taxonomy (NCBI): domain Eukaryota; kingdom Viridiplantae; phylum Streptophyta; class Magnoliopsida; order Asparagales; family Orchidaceae; genus Platanthera; species Platanthera guangdongensis. The sequence continues at coordinate 4,480,582 of CM077156.1, forward strand.
ATTATATATATATTATATAATAATGAATTCCTCGACAAATCAACTAAAGGATAAATAGATGGGTAAGCGAGGCTTAGTTTAATTTCGTGCTTTAATAATAGTATTTATTCATTTATAAGTCGTACTTTCCGTTGACTTTTGCATAGTACTCCATTTAATACACGGTCAACGCCAAACTGTCAACTTTTGAATTGTTAAATTCTAAACATCCATTCACTCGTAGGACACTTCATGTGTCCTCTCTGATTTCTCGTTTATTTTTCCAATTGTGTTATGTGCGACTAAGGGTGTGTTTGAAAACCCAGTGGGACGTTGTTACTGTGGGGTTGAACCGGCGGGACGCTGTTTGGGAAGCTAGCGGGAGCTCCAACTGAGAACGGACGGCGTGATATTGGGCAAACCTGACATTTTGTCGCAGGCCTGCCGAGCACCGGCCCCCATTGCTAACAGACATTTTCTCTCTCCTCCCCGATGTGTCATCAGACGGTGGCGATGTTCGGAAGCACGGTGTTTGGGATGGTGGTGGTGTTATACTCGTTGTCATGTCAATTACATACTTTGTGGCTGTGATCAAACCAAAATGGTTGCATCTGACAAATCTTATGTCGATCTGATAAAATGTGTGCACGTTGTGTGGGTGGCCAAAAATGAACCAAGATAAGAGAACGTGTGTTCATGTATATTAATATAATTGGTAACAGATACTTAATGGGTTTGGTTAGGACCGGTAGGAAACCAATAAATCATCGAAGATTTAGGGTTACGCCTATAAATATCCTGTTGGGGGCAACGTGAAGGTCATTCCAAACTTGACGGCCACACAGAATACTTCGAGCACTCTAACAACATAATTATCATAATAATGTATACCCTAAAAGCAATCTTGTTTAAACTTTCTTCAACATAAGTAGGAGAATATTTGTTAGCGACCATTCATGTGTATTTATGAGCTTTTATAAATTTTGGTGTCGAAAAACTTTGTGAAGAGTCAATATTACACCATCATGCCATAAGCTCAAGTTATTGAGGTTGAAATGGTAATATGATTGTTGATTTTTTCGGTACATAAAACAAAAAAAAACAAATGAAAATATAGACTTTTTAAGACTTTAAGGCTTTGTTTGGTTTGGCGTTTCGCCGCCTCCGTTTGGAGCAAATGCCGCCGGACGGCGGGTAGACAAACGGCCGATGTCAACGTTTGCTCCATTTGCACCCACGACAAGGAGGAAACGGCCCCGTTCGGTTCCGTTTCGACCCCCACCTCTCCCCCTCTGGTTCCAAAGTAACGTTTCGACCGACGGATGCACCCACCACTGCCAAACCAAATATAGCCTTTGTTGACATCGTGATCACGGTTAACACGTCTATATATGATCATTATTATGGATCGTTAAACGTGATTAAATATTGAAGTTATTATAGCCAAACACCAGACTATGACTATATTTAGTTCGGCGGTGGCGAGGGCATTCGGTGGGTCGAAACGTCACTTTAGATCCTGAGGGGGGAGGCGGTGGTCGAAACGGAGCGGATCAGGGTCGTTTACTCCTTGTTGCGCGTGCAAACGACGCAAAACGCCGCCGACAGCCGTTTGTTTACCCACCGTACGGCAGCGTTTACTCCAAACGAAGGTGGCGAAACGCCAAACCAAACGAAGTCTATATATCACATTAGAAAGTAGACTCAAGTGTGCAATTGAAAAGACATCACTAATACGTGTGTCTTCACTTGAGATGAACACATATTTTAGTAGTTGTGCGTTTTTCTTACACCATATAATGTCCTTCTCGGTCGCATCTTCCGTGTTGTTTAGTTCGATCTAAAATCTTCGTTATCTTCCTCATCTATCACATTTGCCTTTAATATCTTATCCTATTCAAAGTGTTGCCGTGATCATTTCGCCTTAGGCTTCATTTGGCACGGCGTTTGGAGCGCGCGTTAGGGGCAACCGCCGCCGCACGGCGGGTAACCAAATGCCCGGCGGCGGCATTTGCCACATTCGAGCGCGCAACGTCTAAGGAAACGGAGGAAAATAACACAAATTGAACCGCGGCCTCCCCTCTGTTTCGAATGGCAGTCCCTCTTCTCCAGCGGCGACTCCAAACACCAAAGCAAACGAACCTTTAATCTTAGATTTTGACACCTTCCTTAGATCCAATTTCAAAAAGTTTGCCAAAAAAATTTACCCGTCGCGATCCCGTTTTTGAGTCCATGATGTCGAATAACTTTGTATAATATGAACAATAATTATGTACGGATAGCGTTTTTTATTGTGAAAGCGGGAAAAATCCGAGAAGTTCTTTTTTTACATCCAACACTTGCGAACAAAAAGTAAAAAAAGAAAGAAAGAAAAAGAAATGCATGATATACAAAGCACATCGACTGTCATCCATTTTCCGAACATGTACGTGCAGCGCATCTAAAAAAAATCTGTGTAATACGGAGGAATTTTTTGGTACAAGCTTGTACCATGCTCCCGTGCCCAAATAAATAGCTCTTAACTCCTAGGGCCCACCTTTCTTTCCCCCCATCTCCCGAAAATTGAAATTTGAATTTTTCTCTGCATTCTCCGTCTCTCTCGTTTCGCTATGCATTCCTAGGGTTTTTCACGGCGGAAATCCAACAACTGATTTTCTCCCACTTCCCCGTCTCTCTCGTTTCGCTGCACATTCCTAGGGTTTTTCACGGCGGAAGCAACCGAAGGTCTCCGTTACTACTCCACCATACTCGCCCCAGCACATTGATTCGGGCGGAAAAATCAGTTCTACCTATTTCATTTCCGCCATTACTAGGTTGTTAGTTCCAACTAGTTTTCAGTTCCAACTAGAGCACATTATTAACGGAGGTGTCATTACTACTCCTTCAAGGTATAATATATTGATTTTCAGTTCCATTCCAGTTGTGGTTCCTTTTGTAGTGTCATGCATGTAGTGTCCACCATTATTCTAGTTGCTCTATAGTTATCTTTCAGTTTAATTCCTGTTGTAGTTACATTGCAGTTGCTCTTGTAGTTGCAGTTACTATGGTTTTAATTTCAACTGCTCTTGTTTGTATTCCAGTTACATTCCAGTTTGATTCTAGTTAAATTTCAGTTCTAATATTATATTTTTTCCAACTGTAATATTGTTCGAGCTTCTTTTATTTTTCCTTATCAATCGCAGATGTTAAGTTCCAGTTATTTATATAGCAGATGTGTTATTAAGACATTCAAAGAGAATGTCAAATCTTTGTTAGATGTACTCTCCGAAGACTCCAAAGAGACTCTCCGTGAAATAAAAATTCTACAATTGTTTAACATGCTCACTATTCACAAAATATTCCTTTATTATATTATATTATTATGTCTTACTCTGTCAAGAGGAATGTTTTTCTCTTTAGTAAGTTTTATGTGAAATTTATAGTGAATCATGTTCCACTCATTTTGGGTCTTTCAAACCGAGGAAGAGAATTTCAATTCGAGAGAATTCCTTTGTCTAATCACAAGCATAAGGAGTTGGTGCAAGAGCTAGCTGACCTCACAGTAGAGGATAGTTCACCAACCCTAGAGTCAAGGAGAATAAATGGCCTTATTAGATATGTATTGACAAATTTTTTCTTCCCTTTGAAAGGACTCAAAGTACCAACCTGCCTTTTGGACTTCAAAGGATTGGAGGATTTTACAACAGTGAACTAGCCCAAGGCCATACACACCTTTCTCCACTCCCATTTTGCTTCTTTGAGGAAGATTGTTATTGGGGAGGAGATGACAAATCTAGACTACCTCGAGGGGTGCTCTGTTATTCTAGTTATAAGCAAGATCACGTACAACTTGTACTTGTCATAACATTGTTGTTTTATTAATTGCTTATAGCTATTTCATATCATGTCGTAGGTATGATTTTTGGAGCATACCTCTATAACATCGGCATAGGGAGAAATGGCCACTCCCTGATTGCACTGATGGTCCTCCCAGCTTACCTTTAGCGCCTTGCATTGTTCAAGACTCCAAGCTCAGCTGTCAAAGCCCGATGTTGTAAGTAGTACATCGTTATTTGTTGGATTAATTATTTCATAAACATATAATATGACGTGCTTCTTTACATACGGGTTCGGAAGTCTTTTGTTTATATATCGGTTGAAGAGCAAGACTTGCTAGGAAGAGAAAGAGAGGAAAACTCATCAAACTTTGAGTAAGATGAGGAGAGAAGTGTGAAGAAGGAGAAGAGGGAGAAAGAGGAGAAAATGGAGCAGCAAAAGTTGAAGAATTAGAAGAAGAGGTTAAGAGGGGAGAAGGAGGAGAAAGAGGAGATAAAGAAGAAAGTGGAGGAAGAGAAGGAGGAGTATGAAAAGAAAGAGAAGAAGGAGAAGAAGGTGAAGAAGGTGCCGGAGGAGAAAGAAGTGAGTAAGGAAAAAAAAAGAAGAGGAGGGCAGAGAAGGAGAAGAGAGAGAAGAGTAGGGAGGATCGATTTAAAAGTTATGTTGATGTAGCGATCAACCAACTGAGGATCTTTATTCAAGCAAAATTTGATCGTTTGCGGCCCTGTTAGAACTTGTCAATAAGTGGAAAGTGAATGAGAAGGCGGTGAAGGATGAGAGGGTGAAGGATCAGGAGGTGAAGAGGGGAGGAAGTTAAGGAAGAGGAGGTGAAGGAGAAGGAGGTCAACGTCATAAATGATGATTCTGCAATAGTGCTAAGCAAGGTGAGACGTACACCAGTAATGAGGATACAAAAGAAGAGGGTTGCCAAAGAATACTGGCCAATATACCCGGGTAGGGATGCACTTTGACCCGAAGATAGGGAGATGATCACATTCGTGATGGACCGATATCCAAATCGGTACGTAAATTTTTTTTGTTTACTTTACTGTTATTATCGTGTAATTTTACCCCTTCTTCTGTATTCAGGGACTCGATTGTTATTGAGAGAGGAAATATTTTTATTTCTCGATCAAGTCTGATTGATATCCTAGGGACTGGATGAGCGTGCTTCTCGCATTTGGACGCATATGCTTAAGTTCTAAATAGCCTCAAAGAGAAAGATGAGAATAACATGGTAAAATTTTTGTTCATATCTTCAAATCATGCGGTAATGAAAGATACATCTTGACAATACTGACTATTTTTTGCTTAAGTACTGACTATTTTTTGGTTATTATATGCAGTATTTAAAATCATGTGACAAGATCAGACGTAGACTGGTCGAAAGTCTTCATCATGTTCAGATTGGCCCCAGTTCGAGGTCAATTTATGCAACCCAATATAACATTCAACCAAGGAACTGGTTGCTTTGGAATAACCATGCAAAACATTATTAGCCGACTCACTTCTTTGTGTAGATAATATGCCCAGTTCTAAATTTGATATATTGAAAGCAAACGACCACTTCATTCTAACCTTATATCACACAATCATCTGTTGTCCTCCAAGTTTCCTCTCGTAATCATATCACTCCATCACTTCTCAAATTCAATCTCAGTATCACATTTACTCATACAATGGTAGAAAAGTGATCACACAACTTTATCATTATTGAAAGCGGGTACCTTTGACGGGGCTTTCTTTGAGATGTGCCACTAACACAACCGATGCCGACTATTGGAAAAAGTTCTCTCAATAACAACGATCTTTATCTGATCTTGATCTGTAAATATAGTGGTGAATTGTTTTCCTCCAACAAACCTCAAAAGGGTCTCGAACATCCAACAAAAGGATTATATGGTCTTCGTTGCAATGAAAGTCTCACTTACAAAAATATTCTGTCAATGATGGTTCACAATAATAAAGGGTGCACATGCCAAATTATACTTATTCAACCGATATGTAATATCGAACACGATAACATCACTGAAGCAATCGTAATCAATTTTGCTATGACCGTCGATCCAAAGAAAACCAATAAATCTATTCATCTCATCAGTTTGGATATCATAAAAGAACATATTGTCCTCGGATTGTCTATCCTGCAATACTTTGGACAAGCAGATAGCATCCCCACTATCTATTATCGCTATTTTTTCACGTTGGACAAAATTATAAGCATCAGACTTGCAAAACCCCACATTTTCAACACCGCCCACTTCATCTGCAAAGAAATTATATGCATTGGTTATTCTAATATCTATACCTATCATATTCTTTAGAAGGCTAGCTTGAACAGTAGTTATACTGCGATGAGACCACAGTAGCTGCTTGTCATTTTCTGGTGCAAGTGGGTGATTATGTTCCTCGACAAATTTTGTAACCTCCCAATTCTTACCTTCTTTGCCTGCATTAAAGTATATGCAGGCCAAACAATATGTGCAAGTATCCAAATTATGGTATTTTTGTTATTCGTCATTCAACGGTTTGGAAACTTTTACGCCAGTTTTTGCGCAACTATATCATCGACCCTTGATAAATCTGGTATGTGCCCAATAGACAATATTTTGCTTCCGCACGCTGAATCCAGTTTTACGAGCATAATCACAGTACATGGAGTATGCTTCCTCCTCACTATGTACAATATGAAATGATACTGTGAATTTCTATCATTCAGGAAAAATAGTTGTAAGTTAATTGCAGTTGGAAAAGAATGAATTCCAGTTGTAAAAGAATAAAATCAAGTTGTAACATAATAAATTCTAGATGTAACATAATGAATTCTAGTTGTAACATAGTAAATTCCAGTGTATTACAACTATAATTTTGATGATAATCGACGAGAAAGGGGCTGAACTTAAATTAAAGGAAAATCCGCAAAAGAGATGAAAGAATTAATACTCACATTGCCAAAACTATCTACGGTGGGTTTATCATACGACTCCTGCATGATCTGAAACTTCAGGTAGAACAAACACGATGAGGGCAAAGACCTGCAGCAACGATAAAAAAGAGAGTTTCTGGAGTTAAAAAGCAACACTATTGAAAAAACTTCGTCGAGCAACAAACCCTAGTAATGGCGGAGTAGTGATGACACACTCACGATCTTCTGTAGTTATCGAAACTCCTCAGGTAAGGTGTGGTAGGAGATGGTTGGAAAGGTGGACGACGACGTGGACCTCAAGTAACTAGGGTATAAGAAGGTCGGAAAAGCAGCCAGTGACGTCCCGAAACACTAAGGCAGCAGACAGGTTCAGATGAGAAAACGAAAAATCAGAGAAGATGATGGAAAAATCGATTTGGGGGGAAAAAAGTGGGCCCCAAGAGTTAAGGGCTATTTATTAGGGCACGAGAGCATGATACAAACTTGTACCAAAAAATTTTCCATATTATACAGACTGCTAGCGTTTTCTGTAGATAATGTGTGTGACACTACTACACTATCAAATCCCGCAGCAAAGATATTGAGGATAATAATAATATTATCTTCTCCACAAGCAATCTGTAAGAACTAAGGCCTCATTTGGCGCGGCGGTGGCGAGCAGAGATGACGGATGGAGACGTGTCTTTGTGACTGGAGGGGAGAAGGCGGGGATTGAAACAAAGGTTTCAGGGGCTTTTCCTCCTTGTTGGAGGAGGAGATGCGACAAACGATGTAGGACGCCGTTTGTCTTGTCGTTGTCTGACGGCATTTGCTCCAAACGCTGTAGTGAAAATGCCGCGTCGAATGAAGCCCAAGAAACATGAAATATCAATGATATTGTCACACCTTACGAGGGGATCTCCCGTACAGTAGCACTCGTTTGTTCACAAACACACAAGCGCATGCACACACACGCCCCCTGCACACATAGCACAAACGCACGCACACATGTGCATGCACATGGACCCCCCAATCTTAATCGCGATAGTACCCCGACCACAACATTGCATGTGACGCCCCCAATGCCTAGCGCGACAGTGCTCCAACCACAACATTGTCCCGGCGCTCACGCATCTCGCAACCCCTCCAAGCGCTATACTCGCTCGTCACTCATTTTTTCATGCACACCGGACTTTGGGAGCAACATAGAGAGCAAATTTATATTGCAGGTAAGAAAATTTGATTACAAGGGAGCACATTTTTTAAAATGAAAGAAAAAAAGGTAAAAAACACGATTAAAGAAATTAGAAAATTTGCAATAAAGTTGAGTAAAATTGAAAAGTTGAATGTTTCACCAAATAGTGTTATACGTACAAGCGACAGACATGAGACTCTGCCCCTACAACCAATCGCGACAGTATCTTGAATGTGATAGGTTCGAAGCTTCACCCATATCAATTATTTAATACAGTTTAAAATAAATACAAAATTAATTTTGAATGTTTCACCCAAAACAACTTTTTAATTTTAAAATAAATACAAAATTAATTTGATTACAATATAATTTTGATTGGTTTAATAACAACTCCTCGAAAATGTTGCTGATATGTCTAATAACATTCTTCCTCAAATAGATCGCTGACATGCCTAAGAGTTTATGAATTTTCATTATTACTTTTTAATTTTGAGATATTCAAAAATATTTTTTGATTTTTTTAAAAAATAAATTATAATTTATATGAAGTCATTAAATTATAAAAATAAGAAATAATTCACAATTTTGAATGTTTCACCGAGAACAACTTTTTCATTTTAATATTGTAAAGAAATAATTTTGGAGAAAAAATATATATATAATCAAAATTATTCATTTTTTCCTGCATTTTATAAATTATAATATATAATCAAAAATTTAATGTTCATAAAAGTCTTAACATGAATTACTCAATAATATGCTGCTAATGAACTCCGGCAAGCGAATATCGGAGATTGTTTTCGTCCCGGCGGGGCCTCGTTTCGCCTGAGTATTCCCGCTTCCCCTTCTCCGCCGCCATGGATCTTCGCCTTTTCGGAACGTTTTCTCTGTTGATTTCTGCGTCGCTTCAAACCCTAGAAGCTAGGGTTTGTACAATTTCGATCCCGACATCGTCCTCTTCCGGGCGAACTCCTAAACTGCACTTCAAAAAGCGTTTTATTGAACTTCTTGCTGTCTGGGTTCTCATTTCAGGAGGAGAAAAATAGCCGATCTGTAGTCTTCTTTGATTCACCATCTCACTCATACATCCGTCACCGGCCATTGTGGACGCCAGATGAGGTAATTTCATCAGTGGCCTTCTTTCATCATCTATAATTTGCAGTTCATATGTTAGTTTTGAGCCAAAGGTTATCTTCAGTAGGGAATTCTGATAACAGGAATTTCGGTAGTGGAGCCGCCAACTCAGATCGCCTTAGTAGAGCGATTACTGTGTATTTACTGGCGTTGAAACATTGGAAAGAGATGTTAGTTTGCTAGAACGATAGGGCACAAATGGCTAGGAGTTTCCTGTGTTTTCATCTATTTCTTCTTTTGATTCTTGCCTGTTTATGTGTTTCTGAACAGTTCTTGTGGTTGAGATCCATGTTCTTATTTTGATTCTACTCTTTTTTATATAAATATCCTCTTTTCAAGGGAGTTGACATGAATTTATCATATACTTACAAATTCCATGTGACCTCACCTACTCGGCCTTAGAATCTCGGTTCTTAACATAGCCTTTATTCTCATGTGCAGTGAAATAACTCAAACTAAGAGATGAGAGAGTGCACTCAAAAATTCAAACATGATACTTTCATCTCAAACTTGGGTGAAGCTTTGGTCATTAAAAATGTCATTAAAATGGGAGAGTCTTGCTCTTTTATGAGCAAGGGTGCAAGCGGTTCGATTTGGGTTGGTTTGGAACCAAACCTGATTGAAGCGGTGGTCATTTAAATTGTCATTAAAAATGGGAGAATCTCTCCCTTTGTGGACATGGACTTCCAATACCCCCCCCCCCCTCCAAAAAATCTAATAGACACCATACATCAAATATTATCACAAGCTTATACACACTCCCTAAGTGTATGTTTTATAATCATGAATCCAAAAGGTTTTAGGGAATTTTCCACTTTAGAACTTCCTAGAAACTTCTATTCACCTGCTAGAGATAACTCTACACTACTATAATTCTTTATGATAATCTAAAAGCTCCTACATGACTCCAACTATTTATATGTCTCTGGATTTTTTGCAATTACAGGAAACTCTTTCAACATTTCTACATACATCTTTCCATGTGTGTAAAAAGTATGTTAAGATGAATCCATAAATTTGCTAGCCGTGAATTCTCCCACCTAGCCGTGTCATCCTTGTCCCATATTCAACATGAATTTGCTTGATATATCATCTTCAATTCCCAACTCATCTTACACACAATACAATCTCTTTCACTGGTTTGTGTACTCTTGCTTAGGAGTACATTGGTGTTTTATCTTGACCGTCGTGTGTAAGCACAACTATGAGAAGTTAGTCACTTCCTCTACATCTTGGAAAATTTGTATAATTGGGCTACTTCTTTTTATTCCACTATAGTTGCACTCGATTTCAACTCTCAATGTCACCGCTTTGTCACGAGCAAGCCATCTCACACCAAATTCTTATCTTATCTTCTTGCACATGTTCAAGGTGGTCTTTAGTGCTAGCTCTTCCAATCTACAATAACCTCTCCACCTACCTTGGGTTGTGCGCGGACTCATTGTTGAGCCCTTCGATGTGGCCTTCCAAATTAATCTCCTTCGATAATTTGTTTATTATTGTTTTGTGATGCACCGTAATTATTTGGCCGAGGACTCAGAACGATCCATGTCGTTTTTCCACATGCTATTCTTCAAGGCTGTCTTCTATGCGAGCCACTTTCATAACTTTCATCTTCCTTCTACTAAGCTCCTCCACTCCAATCATTGAGTGAAGTAGCTCATCATGTTCTTTGTTATACTTGATGTGCTCAACTAAATTTTTCTGGATTTGGCAATCATGTGTGTTTGAAAAACCCTCTAATTTGATAAACCAAATTATGGTTAAAGTGATTTTAGGATAAACCTTAATATTGTATAGAAGAACTACTTTAATTTTGTTGGTCAGAGTCCTTAGAAAGATTGGGAGTCATCAACAAAAGATTTTAAGTCAAAGACTTTTTTGAGTAGCATCGAATAATATCTGATGCAGCGTCGAAAGAAATCAACAATTCAGAATTGCATCGACTTTCTCTCAAAGTTACTCAGTCTTCTCAAAAAACTGCGTTGACTTATGATGTCCAAGTTGCTTCGACTTCTCAAATAACATAGTCCTATGAGTTCTTCTCTACCTCTAAGAGTTGCGTCGACTTTTGACAACCAAGCTGTGAAGCTGCGTCGACTTCTCAAAGCTGTGTTGAATTCTCAAAAACTATGTCAAATTCTCTCTAGAGTAAAGACAAATGCTTTCCAAGTTATTCACGACTCTATTAGGAAGGATATCTTCTAGCCTTTACAACATATTTTAAAGAAAGAATTGAAGGTCATTGGAAATTTATTTGGAAAAGAATAATATTGATATTACCTGTCGGCATCAAAGATAAAGAAGAAGACAAATGAAAAGAATTTGAATCTCTTTAAAAAAACATGAATTTGAAAATGAATGACATGGAGACAAAAGAAGAGAGTATTTTTCAAAGATACATAAAAAAAGAACAGAGAGAATGAATATTCATTGAGCAAGAAGAAGATTAACCCCCTCAGTGCTTCGCACACATACTGAAGGAGTATTCATCTCGTAAACTCTAAACAGTTGATCAAGAAGAATCTTCACTTCTATCAGAAGATTCAAACGACAAAGCCCTTTTTCTCAAGGCTCATAGTTGAAGATCAAGATTTGATTTTCTCCTTCAAAATCTTAATCACTTAGAAGAAATCAGAATCCACATAGTGTTGAACGAATCAGTTCCTTCAGAGATTGCTATTGAAGGACATATTGTGGAAACTCAAATCACACTTGCTGAAAGAGTTTTTGAATCTATCTTTAAAAAATTCTAATTGGTTTTGGAGACACTTTATCAACATCTCCTGGTTCTTTGGGTCTCTCTTAGAAAAGACTATTGGTTTTGGAGAGACCTTGTCAATAATTCCTGGTTTGAGTGACCTTATCAAAAAGTCATTTGGTTTGGAGAGCCCTTATTAACAACTCCTGGTTCTAAGAGATCCTTATCAAAATCTCCACACTGTTTAGTGGAATCCCTTTGAGGCCAAAGTGGATGTACCCAACATTTGGGTAACCACTGTAAAATCTCCGTGTCGTCTGTGTTGGCTTTTCTCCGTGCTTATGTCTGTATTCTCTGTGCACTTTTATTTTCTTGTGATTGTTGTTTGTGGTTGTGATACATTGGGTGCTGTGTGAATCTGATAAAAATCAGTAAAACAATCACTTAAAATTTAAATACTCTATTCACCCCATATAGAGTACTTCTCAAGTGATAATCTTCTCTTTCAATGTGTCTTATTCGATTAGTTGCGCAAGACGCAATTTAGAGATGGATATTCTTTTTTCTGTCCATACGACACTCGTATTTCTCCCCATTTTAGTTTACGATTGATGTCTTATTACTATTCTAGTTGTCAGACTCATGATATCCTTATCATTTCCATTGCATTTGAGCTTATGGTATGACCCGTCCCTTGTTTTGAACTCATCAAAGTACTAGCTCGACATAGATTTCGTCAACTCCTATAGGATCTTGAACATAGTTCAAACTTTTCAATGACTCCATCCATGAACTAGAAGAAGGCTTCCTTCCACTCATTGAAGGATTTTGAAGCAACATGTTGCTAGCTTTTGATTGCGAGTAGGTGTGCAGTCTTAGGAGGGAGAAGTTTTAGAGAGGATCACCTCGAACCTTCTTTGGCCTAGCCTTCCCAATGGTGGGAGATACAACGGGATCCGGGCTTGACCGAGAGAGAATGAGAGAGGGAAGCCTTACTCAACCCTAACCATAGATTAGAAGAAGAGAGGAGAGGAAGAGGATGAAAGAAGAAGAAAAATTAGGGTTTTTCATTCATAACCATCAAACCAACCCTCCTCACCAATATATAGTGAGAGGAAAGTGTTTTACAAAATTTACCAGATACGCCCCTCACTTGGACTACATAATGCGTGAGAAATAAAAGTGCGCAAACAGTAAAAGTACAATGCAACATCAGACACGTCATCCCAAACACACATCATCACCTCCCGCGTGTGCCCATAACATCCCCCCTTTAGATAAAGATTGTCCTCAAGCTTGAAGTACGGGGGTCCCGCCGAACTGACATTCTTGTCCTCGTCATCTAGGGGATCGTCCACTTTGAGCTAAAAAAACGCTTGCACCTATGTACGACCGATTATGGTTGTCACAGTTGAAACAAAGGCCTTGTGCACGACGTTCTGCTCTCTCTGCTCGTGATAGTTGCTTGATGACCGAGGTGGCACTGGATTCCTTACCCTGAAGTGGGGCGAATTGACTGCTAGAATGAGGAGTGTATATGTCCTCACACCGACTGTTCCCGTACCCACCGTTGTAGCTGCCTTACTTGGTGTCCATGAGGAGACGTTTCTCACTGTTACGGGATTTGGGAGGAAAACTGAGAGTCTCGCATTGATGTCTCACCCTTTATTTATATCAAAATGAATAACATAACTGTAGCGGTACATGATGTGAGACTAATGTAAATGCATCTAATAACACGACAAATAACACTCCCCCTCAAGTTGGATCGTGGGAACTTCGTAGACCCAACTTGTTACATATATAGTTCATTCTAGTCCCTGTAACCCCTTTCGTAAGAATGTCTGCAACTTGGTCACCGGTTTTCACATGCTTTAGAGAAATAAGGTCTTCTTCATACTTCTCTCTAACAAAGTGGCAGTCGACCTCTATGTGCTTCGTGCGCTCATGAAACACAGGATTAGTGGCTATCTGGATTGCAGCTTGATTGTCACACCACAGAGGAGTGAGATCTTGAACGGGATACCCAATTTCACAGAGAATCTGCCTCACCCACATGATCTCAGCAACAGTGTGGGACATAGCCCGATATTTTGCCTCTGCACTAGATCTGGCAACTGTGGTTTATTTCTTGCTCTTCCAGGAGATGAGATTACCACCCATAAAGACAGTGAATCCCGTGGTTGACTTTCGAGTGGCTAAGCATCCTGCCCAATCAGAATCACTGTATGCCTCTAGATTGGAATGACCTCGACTCTTGTATGCAATTCCCAAACCAGGATCCTTCTTCACATATCTGACAATCCGAAGAACAGAATCTCACTGAGACATAGTTGGGGCCGCCATGAACTGACTGACCTTACTTACCGCGCAAGCAATGTCTGGACGAGTCATGGTAAAGTAGTTTAATTTTCCAACTATTCGACGGTACTTCTTTGGTGAATCAAACAGTTTGCTTTCGGCATGAAGACTCTTTTCTCCTGGTTCTAGTGGGGAATCCATATGACCACAGTTAGTCATCCCAAGGTCAGATAGAAGATCGAGAGCATATTTGCGTTGGAAAATAAAGAGAGAGTGGTCATCTTGAGTCACCTCAATCCCAAGGAAATACCGCAATGTGCCCAGATCTTTTGTTTGAAAATTAGAGTGTAAGAATGCTTTGAGATTTGATATCCTTTCAGAGTTGCTGCCTGTGATAACAATATCATCAACATATACTAGTAGCAGAATAGTACCAGCTGAGGAGTTCTGATAGAAGAGAGACGAGTCTTTAGTACTCTTGGTAAGCCCGAACTGGGTAACAACGACACTGAACCGAGCAAACCAAGCCCGAGGGGATTGCTTCAATCCATATAGGGAGGCGAGGAGACGACACACCTTGGTACGCTCCCCCTCAGCAACGAACCCAGGTGGTTGCTCCATATACACTTCTTCATCCAGGAGCCCATGGAGAAAAGCATTCTTGATATCCAACTGGTGTAATGTCCACTGGTGGAAGGTGGCGAGAGAAAGTAGGATGCGAAGAGAGGACATCTTCGCAACAGGAGCGAATGTTTTGTCATAGTCTACGCCATAAGTTTGAGCATAACCTTTGGCAACCAATCGGGCTTTCAGGTGGTCCAGAGAGCCGTCCGCATGCACCTTGACAGAGTAGATTCATTTGCATCCAATTGCCTTCTTGCCGGAAGGTAAGAGAACCAGGTTCCATGTATGATTCTGTTGGAGAGCGTTCAATTCATCATGCATGGCTGCCATCCAACCAGGATGAGCCTTAGCCTCCGCCACGGTAGAGGGTAGATGATATCGATCGAGAGTCGAGTGCATCACTATATGAGATGCAGACAAGCCCTGGTATGAGCTAACATAGAGTGGATGCTCCCGATATGCCCGAACTCCTTTTCAAAGTGCAATAGGAACCTCTGGGCTGGCTGGCGTGATGGTAGTAGGGGCAGTAGCAGGGTCTTCCGGAGGAACAGTCGTCGTATCATCGGTAACCGAGGTAGGTTGAGATGGTGGCACCACTGTACTATCAAAAGAACGACGGGAGTAAACCTGCCCCCACAGACGGGAGAACACATCAGTCGGTGAAATGAGAGCAGGATCATGCCTGAGGACCAAGAGAGTATCAAGAGAGGGATCGGGATGGGAGGATCCAGGAAAGGGATACGGGTCGGTCTCCCGGAAGACGACATCAGAAGAAGGAATGTATCGACGGAGATCAGGAGAGTAACACCGATATCCTTTAGTGGTCCGAGAGTAGCCGAAGAAGATGCATTTGAGGGCACGAGAATCAAGTTTGGAGACAGAGGGACGAGCGTCCCGAACATAACAAACACACCCAAAGACCTTCAAGGGAAGGGGGTGACCGTGATGGTCAGGATAGAGAGTGTGGTAGGGTGTCTCCCCCTGAAGGATGTGAGTGGGAAGATGATTAATAAGATAGGCAGTAGTGAGTACGACATCACCCCATAAGTGGTTGGGTACGTGTCTGTGGTGATGGATTGCCCGGGTGACTTCAAGGAGATGCCGATTTTTGCGTTCGGCAACACCATTCCGTTGAGGGGTAGCCGGGCAGCTAGTTTGGTGGATGATGCCTTTGTCAGAAAGAAAGAGGGACATGGACCGAGACAGGTATTCCCGGCCATTATCAGTACGGAGACACTTAATACGGATAGAAAATTGAGTAAATATTTCATTCCAGAAATGCTGAAAAATAAAAGGTAGCTCAGAACGATTTTTCATTAGATACACCCAAATTGTACAAGAAAAATCATCAATGAAAGTGACATAATACTTGTGCCCTAACAACGTAGGAACAAGACACGATCCTCAAATATCTGAATGAAGTAAATCAAAAGGTGCAGAAGCACGAACATCAAGACGAGGACTATAGCTAACTCTGTGGAGTTTAGCAGACAAACAAGACTCACTATTGAGATGAGAAACTTTCCCAAGCTCAGGATACAGACGACGCATGACCTGCATAGACGGATGACCATGACGATAATGAATATCCAGGAATTCGGTGGAAGCCGCGGAGCAAGCAAGGTGGGAGACTTCATCCAGGACATAGACACCACCACGCAGCTTCCCTCTACCAATAATACGGCTCGTCGACTGTTCCTGAAAAATGCAACCAGAAGAGGCGAATATAGCAATACAATTCAAATCAGTTGTAAGCTTACTAATAGACAAGAGATTGTAGGCAGATTAAGGGATAAGCCCACTGAGGAGAGTGACATGTCAGGTGTCACATTGCAGCTACCAAATCAAACGATAGGTATAGTGGAGCCATCTGCAATAGTAATCGAGGCTCCACTATGAGGTTTGTATGAGTGTAAGATACCTGAGGAACTAGTCAGGTGATCAGAAGCACCAAAATCAGCTAGCCACTGGACCGGCCGTTGTGAGGTACAAACATGCTGAATGGTTTGAGCCACAGCTGCACTAGGAGTCAGTGAGTCCACGTGTAGAGCCTGCATACGCCGATAATCATCTTCAGATATTTCAACAGTGCGCGATCCCAGAGGTATAGCAGTGGAGTCAGCCATGTGTGCTGACCGAGGTGGAGGAGGTTTGGAGGCCCATTCTGGCTTCCCATGAATCAACCAACATGTATCCTTTGTATGTCCTCGACGCACGCAATGGGCACAATGTCGCGTGTCTGAGTCACGACCACGGCCAGAGCCCCCCCCCCCCCCCCCCCCCCCCCCGACTAGCTCCCCTACCTCCTCCTCGTGAGGCAAGAGCCATCGACTCGCCGGAAGACGTATGTAGAGCAGATGACGAGATACCTATAGAGCCAGCCTTAGTAAGCCGATGGTACACACTAGCAGTCTGAAGTGTAGTAGGACTGGCGAGCATTTCAGTCTTCGTTGTGGAGAAGTGAGGATCCAATCCATTCAATAGCCATAAGAGCACAATGTGTTCACGTTGAGCCTGATGCCCTTCCCGGGTAGAGGGAATCTCCCAAAGATCCAAGATCTCATCGGCGAGAACCTTCCATTCGGCAAAGTAATCGGTAACAGGACGCGCGCCTTGGCGTAGTTCAACGATCTTGGGGAAGAGTTCACCAAGACGAGAGAGGTTGTTCGCCTGAGAAAACATCATGTGAAGAGTGTCCCATAGTTCCTTGGTGCTGTCGCAGTTCTTGCCCATTTGCTGGACGGAGGGATCCATAGAACTCAGGAGAAGAGAAAAGATGCGACAATCATCACTATACCAGTCATCATGTTCGATACTCCCCACTGCATGGGTTGGGAGACGAGTAAGATGGTGTGTACGGCGGATGCCTGCAAGAGACATAGTAACCCCCTTCTTCCATAACTGAAAATTGGAGGAGGTAAGGATCGTAGTTGCAATCCTCGCGTTTGGAGGAAAGGAGTTAGGGGAATCCCCAGAGGAAACCAGCGGTGGGGCGGTACTTGTTACAGAGGAATTCATGGCCCAGAACACCGGAGCAGGAGCAGCCGGAAGGGAGGAACGGTAGAGGCAACAACAGTAGAAGCCGCAGGAGAGGCAGCGGCAGTAGAAGCCGTAGGAGAGGCAGCGACAGTAGAAGCCGTAGGAGTAGAAACCTTCCGGCAGAGGCAGCGACAGTAGAAGCCGCAGGAGTAGAAACCTTCTGGCAGTAGAATGCTCGGGCAGGGTGCGGACCGTGCTGGGTCGGTACAAAAGGACGTCCTCGATCGGAACAGTCGAGGATGGAACCGGAGTCGACGATCGCGGATGGAAACAGAAGGACGATCGCGAAACTGGAGTCGATGATCGCGCTGGAGTTGACGATCGCGCTGGAGGGTTTGTTGGAGCAGCGACAAGGTGGTTACGTTGAAGACGGCGGGGGCCGACGTTGTTCCTGGATGGCGAGGAGCGAGCGGAAGCCGTCAGATGACGACGGCTCTGGCTCGCTGAAATCGACGGAAGCAGGCAGCGAAGGCGGAGATCCTCGATAGCTTTGGCGAAGGCGAGTTCCACGATACAAGGTTTGCTGCGGTAATGGTGGAAGCAGAGTAGCGGGCTGGATCGGGGCCGACGGAAGCAGAGAAAAGGCACGATCGGCCCTATCGGGGCGGAACGACGTCAGACTGGCAAGAAACGCTGGATCGGCCTCGGCAAGGGCAAGAAACAATGGATTGGGAGATGCGGGAGCGGGGAGGAAAGTTGCCTTTGATACCAAATGATACGAAGAAACTAGAGAGAGAGACAAGACTAAGAGAGAACTAGAGAGGAATTAGGGTTTGAGAGGAGGGAGGAGGGAAATACCTTGGATATTCTTCAATGCCCTCAAAAGAGAGAGCCCCAGGTATAAATATATCCGGGCCCAAGAGGGGCCGGCCCGCCCCTCCCACAGGGCTGAACCGGGTGGGTTCAGCCCCAATCCGCCGGTCATCAGAGAGTTGGGGCTGAACCGGATGGTTCAGCCCCGTTGTCACCTGTCGTCGTCTTCTGCCTCCACGTATATTTACGCCCAAATAGCCGGGATCCGGCCGGGAGCGTAACAAAAACACATTCTTGTGGACGTTACGTTGAGTAGGTATCGACGTTGCATCGACTTTTATTCGACATAAGTACGTCGCACGCATGCCAATGCAGTTGTGTCGAGTGTCGTCGACTGCTTCTCGACGCTGTGTCGAGTTCTTATCGACGCACGTCGAATGCAAGTCGACGCATATCGACGCTGGTTGAGTTTTGACGGGTTTCTAAAGGGATCTTTCTGTTTGATATCTAGGGGTATAAATAGACTTGGAAAAATGTTTTCCTTGATGCGAGTTCTGTGTGTGCTTTTGAAGCCGTCACTTGAACCAAACCCTAGTAACCGTCGTGACCTCTTCTTGTCGTCGTCTCTCCTGGAAACGAATCTAGCAATTCGTGGAGACGCTTAGGAAACTCCTCCGACCCAGTTCTTGTGGGATAAGACCTTGGGATTCTCTTTCACTCATGTGGATACCTGTAGAGTCACAGATCTATTTTTTTGTGGACTCAGCCGCCTGTTTCTGGATTGGATCTTTGGAGCATTTTGATTGAGTAGAAACTCAATCCCACTTAGGTAAAATGTCTTGTTGTATACATTTATTTCTTAGTTCATGGATATCGCAAAATCTTTTACTCTTTTGGGTTGTTCTTGTATATTTATTCCGCTGCGCACTTGTCATGTGCTGTTCCACTCATGTATAGAAAACCCAACAAGCACACCATCCATGAGCCCTTTGCACAGAGTATTGGTACATGCTCCATATGTTGCCCATTTATTTTGCTGTCTTGCGCCTTTGATCTCATTTGGCCGTGGACATTCATTAGCCAGACCAAAGTGCATAGTGATCACCTCGCTCACATGTGCAACTTTCATTGTCGTAAACACCATCTTAAAATCCTCCACCTTTTGACATATGATCTCCAGTAACGACCTAATCCCGTCTCGCAAGTTCGATTAATTCAATATTCAAAACACTATCATCTCCCATCAGAGCTCTTCAATCCAGATTCTATCCCCTCCATGCATTTGGATGTGTTTCGAACTTTCCCTTGACACTCTCCATGACTATCTCCACTTTATCTAAATGGATTTTCAATGCCGCCATCATGTCTCTTGAACTTTCACACTTCAAATTGTCTTTATTACCTTTACTGGTGGCCATTTTGGAGATGCTCCATACTTTATGAAAATGTTAATGCATCTCAATCGTCTTGCTCAGATACCACTTGTCATAGAATTATATATTTCTCTTGTTCGTACATGTGCAATCTTCGAATCATTCTTTCCTAAGTGCATCTTTTTTCTTATGTTCAAGTGTACATCTGAATAACTTAAAGAGCCAGATGGAAGCGGGCACTTAATAACTATTTAAAACTCTATAATTTGATTCCAAACGTGGGTAAAATTTCTGAATTGTGAATTGTCATGCTTTTTTATTAAGTCTCCAAGACATTTATCTTCAAAGAATAGTTGAATCTAGAATACATCACATATAAGATATTCTTGAAATCTTTTTCACACTCCCTAAGTTTATTTACTAGATGCATGAAATGCACAAATGCCTAGAATATTCTCCTCATTAGAGCCGCATTGAAACTTCTACCCACCCACTAGATACAAATTCACCCTACTAGAGTTCTCCATAATCAAGTCCCATGATTCTACTTTTCACATATTTCTAGATTCTTTTGTAATCTTCGAGAACTCACCACAAATTTGGAGTCTTTTTTCCACGCGGGTCAAAAATTGTCACTAAAAGACATGAACTTACGGTCCGTGATATATACTTAATAGTAGGAATTAGTGAAGCTCTATCCATCCAAATGCAAAATTTGTTTAACTTTATATTTCTTTTGATAAGTGTTTTTATGACTTGGAATGTGTTATGTTTATTTGTGTTTGTTGTTCTTTCAATTCCATTATACTAGTTAGCTGGAGTGATGTTTAAAAAGAGTTCATAAAGAAATTTTTTTTGCTGCTGCTCTCCCAAGGGTCCATTTGTTTCCTTGGAAATAGAAAATTTATTTTATAAATTTGTAGAATTTGTTATATCGATCATTTCATTGGATGTAATTAAACACTAACCTTGAGCCCCCCATCCTTCTCAAAGTTCCCCTTGCTGAAAAGGAATAGATTTAATTTTTACACATAATGAGTAGAAATGAATTGATCATTTTTCAAAACAACTCCATCTACTGTTTGATTCTCGGCTCCACGATCAAGGCTGCAATTTTTTTTTGAAGTTTTAAAAGCTTTAATGCAAAGCTACTTGCGCAGTTGTGCTACTTGGCTCAGACATGCTAGATTTTCAGTCTCCGAATACTTACGAATTTCCACTTCATTTTAGGTCATTATGTATAATCTTTTCTTTTTGGTTTTCACTTATAGGTATAGTCATTTTTAACTTAATCACTCTTTCAATCACAGACAAATTCAATGCAATTGGATGAAGTTGCTGCAGCCGTGTCCGTCTTACTTGGTCTGGCACCACCTTCATCACTTTCAGCTGAATCATCTTCTAAGGTATATTTATGATGATTGATGCAATGATTAGGTAAAACCTCATGCATCTACTGATCTATAATGCGTTGGTTTTTGGTTACTGTAGTTGAATGATGTTCTCCTTCCCAATCCGTTTGAGAGGCCGGATACAGTATTACTGCTAGAAGTAGGAGGAATAGATGGTCAGTACTTTTGGAGCTTCTTAGTTTTTAAAAAAGTATTTGATCCCGTTGTGTGATTGCATGTCAACATCTGTAATTTCCTCGTAGGTGTGTTTCTTTCCACCCAGCACTCTGATTTCAAGGCTGGCAACTCTTTTCATAGCACACTTCTCGGATCCAATAAGGCTAAGATTCATGTTGCAGGTCTGCATTTTTGGTCTTTCTTTGATGCTTTAGAACATAAGAAACATCTGATTAGGAGTGTAAGTTGAGTTGAGTCTACTAAAAAAAAACTCAACGTTATGGGTTCACGATGGGGGTGACGACGGGTGACCATAGACACATGTATCTTAATTTCTCGCATAGTATTTTTATATTTCGCGCACTAGTTTACTCACATATCATGTAGCCCAGTTAATTACTGTAATATTTTGGAACCGTCCCCCTCACTATAGGAGTAAGGAGGGTATTGTATGCAAAAAGAACAACTCCTCTCTTTACTCTCTTGGATCTCTCTCCTCCTCTTTAAATTAGAGTTTGGGTTTAGCAAGAATCCTCCCTTCCCTCTTCCTCTTCTCATCGGTAAAGTTCGACTCCTGCTGCTACCCTCATTGTTGGAAAGACTAGGTCAATGAAGAGTTGCAAGGATCTTCACCGGGACTTCTCCCTCTCACGACCGCACATGATACGAACAGGGACGATGCACGAACACGAACAAGACAATATTGCATTAACTGGAAAATAACACAAATACAATCCAGAGCAAATTCCGGTCAAGACCAAGGAGGATGGGTCCTCGAATGATCCCTCTCTCCAAAGAGAGCCCAAAACCCTAATACATCCAAGAATCTTCAACTCAAACGACTTCTCTTAGATGAGGGAGGAAAAATATAAAATGCAAATCCTTTTAGTTCTCTGATTAGATTTTCTACTTAGTATTAAATAATTAATGTTAATCCATAATTAATATAACTTAATTTCAAGAAATAATATGGCGGTTTCCAAATGCACTGTCAGAAGTGATGATAAAGAATTTGGGGAGTAGAGGAGAGAAGGGAGGTTGCAGCTCGGGAATAGTAAAAAGAAAAAGAAATAGGGGTGTGAGAAAGGAGGAAATGCAGGTGAGGTGACAAGAGGGGGGTTTGGCTTGTTGTGTAGGAAAGGAAATGGGCAGCTGGCGGCATGGGCAAAGGAAAAGAGAAAAGTTGGCCCGGTTCCCTGCAAGACAGAGTAAATGAGCGTGGAGGGGGCTCGAGATGGGAAAGGTCGTAGGGAAAGGAAAAGGGGCTAAGAGGCTCGAGACGTTGGAGGTCGTGGTCGGGCTGGAGAGAGCGGTTGGGGCTCCGTTTCGATGGAGTAGGAGGCGGCGGTAGCGCTGGAGGTGGAGCACAATCATCAGGTGGCTGCTTTGGAGACGAAAGCGTCGTCGGCCGACTGGTTTCAACGATGGAAGGGAAGGACTGGTGGCTTCAGACGTTGGCTGGAATTGACGATGGGGAGGGAGGAGTGACGGGGATGGCGGGTTGATGATGGAGGAGTGGGAGGGAGCCTTCTCTTGCGACTGCAGGGTCGTGGGGGGGGGGGGGGAGGAGCGGCAATGACGGGGGAGCGGAGGGCCGATGATGGTGCGGGCAGCGAACAAATAAAAAGTACCGCTGGCGGGTTCGATCTAGCTCGTCGAGTTGATCGAGCTTGGAGAGAAGGCGATGCGCCATAGCGAGGATGTCAGCGAGTATAACAGATAGTCGATCGAGGCGCACACAGACGAAGATGGCAGTGAGGCGGGTTCCCATCGTGGCTCAATCCCCGACGGCTTGGAACGAACGGACAGGGGCGGCAGATCAGACCATTGATACGAATAAGGACGACGCACAAACATGAATAAGACATTATTGCATTAACTGGAAAATAACACGGATACAATCCGGAGTGAACTCCGGCAATGACCAAGGAGGCTGGGTCCTCCAATGATCCCTCTCTCCAAAGAGAGCCCAAAACCCTAATACATCCAAGATGATCTTCAACACGAACCACTCCCCCTTATATAGATGAGGGAGGGAAAACATAAAATACAAATTCTTTTAATTAATTAATTAATCGAGTTAATATTAAATAATTAATATTAATCCATTAATTAATATAACTTAATTACAAAAAATAATTACGTCGGTTTCCAAATCCGTGCTCAGGTGGTCCCGGCGAGAGGTGGCCCCTCCGGCCAATGTGTGAGGGTAACAACGCACCTGCTCCCAATCAGAAGCCCATAACGCTTGACTCGAGCCGTGCTCATTTGAGCTCAAGCTAATCTTCCCTGTTCATCAGCTCACGAGTTTACTTAAGAGTTTGTTTAAAGTTGTATTTATGTATTGGCCCAAGCTGTTCTTATTTGCACCTTTATTTCTGATTTCTCTTTTACTTTGTATTTCAATATTTTTAAAATTATCTAAGCTGCTGAACCAGGGAGATTGTATATGGCACAGGTGAGGGACATGTTTATGTTGTTCGCATAGATGAAACTACATGTGGTGAAGATAATGATTCTTGTTTCGAACAAGAACTAGTCGAACTTGTGAGTCAATTATTTTTGTTCATCAGGTTTTAAACTATATTTATTGTTTCCCCCTTGATATTACTGTTTGTTTGGTGAATCTACCTTTTAAAATATGTGCTGATGTTTTGCAGGCAAAGTGGTTTGGAGGATCTTATACAGGAAACATGAGGTCAAATGATGCAGTGTTGACTATTCCTTTGTCCACTGGTAGCTCTTTAGATTTGCATGTTGCTAAGGCAAAATTTCTAACTCTCTCTCAATCACTTCACCATATAAGCTACATGCTAGCTTCACATTTTTTAGGTTTTATTTGGGAGGACGATGAGAGAGTGGTGACTATTGCAAACATAATCATGAACACATATAGCATTTGGATAGGTGCGGTCACAGACACTATTTTCCCAAATGATGTTTTAAGGCAAAATGCTAACACAGCCATGCATTTATGGTCAAGTGTTAGCGTCTAGAGGCACCTATATCCCGTAAAGTGCAATTTAGGTCAAAAACATTGTAACAAAAGTTCCAAACCCAGGTAGACTGCTATTCCTATATTTACTACCACAGTTACATTCCGCCATGCTCAAATGCTGCAACAGTACCAAATAAAGCCTTACATGCAAGTGAGTATACAAATTTCTATGCTACTATCAGGTTGGATTCATGAATAGATGGTTTGAATTTACATGCACATTTAATCATTTAATGATTGTTCAATATTTGCTTAAGAAATGAAAATTAAATGATGCAGGATAGACTGTGCGGGGCTGAGACTCTTTATAATGCAATCCTACGCGTGGTACATGACATGAATGCAATATTGTTATACCTATATGATCCGACATCCAATTGAAAACAATAATAAAAGATTAAACCTACAAAATTATCATAATGCAAGAAACAAATTAATTTATAAGGCAAAGCTGGTATGATTTTCTTCAGTGTGAGGACTTTGAGTTTAAATGTGAGTGAAGAGAATAAGCTCTGCAAGAATTAATCAATCCTAAGACAAATAGGCTAGGAAACCAACATTCAAAATCATGTAGGAGTTTCAGTCCATATAATAATGTACAATAACAACAAACAATTAATACTCAACTAAGGGGAAGCAGATGGTAAGGATGTGGAGATCCGATTCTCGTAGTGGCGGTGACGGCTATCCGGTGGGAAGAGGGATGCTGAACGATGGTTGTAGGGGGGCTGCTCGAGGTGGTTATAGAGGGGTAGGTCGTCCAAGGCTGTAGGGGGCAAAATGGTGGGCGGCCGGCTTTGGATGGCTGGAATGGAGGGCTGACGGCGGGGTTTGGGGTGCTGGAAGGTGACAACAACAAGCTGGAGGCTTGGAGAGGGGCGATTAAGGTTGTATTCAGGATGGGGATGGAACGACATGGAGGTTTCAGGTCGTGGGGGGGGGGGAAGGCTAGAAGGAGGTGGTTTTGTGAGTGGTAGGTTGTAGAGTGGAGAGGGGGGGGGGGATTTAGGTCTGATAGCTAGAGGGTATAGGGTTGAATGGTGGGGGGGGGGGGAGTGATGAAAACATGAGAAACGAAGGATACAAATCAAGGAGTTAACACTTTGGTGATTAATGGAGTCAGCACCGCGAGGGATCGCCAGATTCCTAGAAGAAAGCTTCCAAAATTTCAAATCCCATCGACGTATGCTCATGCCCTCTTATTTATAATAAAACTGAGTAGTGCGACCATGCGTGCGAGTACGTTTGATCGCTCACATATGGTGCATGATCTCACTAAATAATGCATAAAAAAATAAAACAAGTGACATAAAGATATGTAAATAGCATTCCAGACACAATCATGGATTTGAACTGTCAATTCGATCAAGATCTCCTGTGCAAGGAGGCATCGGTGGGACCCACTGTGTGACAGCCCACATGCGAGGAGTAATCCTCATCATCAAGCATGCACTAAAAACTGTGATTAGTTGCACCTCCTTTTTTAATGACCATCCCACATTTTATATGACTACGACTAGTTGTGGAAGTTGGCTTGTCACATGTTGATACCACTTCATGAAACAAATATTTCGACGAAGGTGAGGGTTGAAGGAGGCGGCGGGTAGGGATAGTCTGAGTTGGCCTGTGAGTTCATGCTCGATGAAGAAGATGAAAGTAGCGCAACAACAAAAAGAGTTGGTAGGAGGATTTGTCTTAAATAGGCAGACTATTTGTTATGCTTACGCATGATGGCGGGACACACACACGTCGACGAACGACCGAGACGATGACAGGTCCGTATGGAGGAGACACTGAAGACGCGCCGCCGACATGATTACTTTATTTGCATTTGTTATGTTATTTTAATTTATGTGTACGCTTTATTTTTGTGCTGCTTTTCGTTATCCGCACCCCACACCTATATATGGTTGCGTTGTACTCTTTTTCATTATGCTTGTATATATGAAAATTAGGGTTGCTCCATAGCTCTTCGTCTCGTTCTCTCCTTCCTCTTCCTCACTTCCGTCGGCCCTTACTCTTGTCGAATTTCTCTCCGGGATCGTATCAATTTGGTCCGACCCGTCTCACCGCTCGCACCATCTCGGCGCCTGTGCTCGTGATCGTCCGCCACTGTTGTTCCGCGTCGACCCCATGCCTGATTTCCGATGCTGCGCCGAATCACTGTTCCAAAATGATGATCCCGCAAATCACATGTTTTCGTCGATCTCGCGCAACACTTCCATTCCGCGCAATGACGCCCATGTCCGCTTCCCGGTCTGCCTTTTCCGTACCACGGTTGGACGCCAGAGTCCCTCTTCCGCCGATCTACACCAGATCTGCCCTACAGGCCGCTCTCCGACGTCTCCAGGCCATGGATCCCACCACTCGCTCCTCCGGCGACCCCGCTCCAGATGCGGCCACCGAAGCCTGAAGTCGCCGCTTAAAGGCTCAAGAGCAACTCATCGCCTCCATGCACGCCTCGCTCTTCGCCCTTCACTCCAAGATTAACTCCCTGCAGGCATTCACCGCCATCGTCTCCACCACGTTCGGCTCCGGCCCGCCCGTGAACTGCAACTCTCTCTTAGGCGCCGGACTGTCGTCCATTCCTTCAGGGATCACTCATTCGTCTATTTCGGGCTGGTCCGTCCTCTCCCTCGGCATTCCCTCCTTCCTCGGCGTTGACCCGATGGGTTGGATCGCAAAGGCGGAACAATATTTTGGTCTCAACTACACACCGGAGCACGACAAGGTATCTACCACGGTGGTTGGCCTCGACGGCTCGGCCCTCCACTGGGCTCGGTGGCTCCGCCAATCCAACCCATGCCTCTCCTATCCTGAGCTCTAACAGAAGATGATCTGGCGGTTTGACACCCGCTACTCCGTCTCCTCCGCTGTCTTTGCGACGTCCGTCAGACAACCGACCTGGATGACTATGTTGATGAGTTCGTTGCCCTGGTCTCACACGTCCCCGGGATACTCCCCGATCATTACCTAGGCTTCTTCATGCAGGGTCTACTGCCACATATCCGCTCTTGTCTCCGCACACACCACCCTCACTCAGTCTTTGACGCCACAAACTTGGCGCGCCTGGTGGAGGCCGATCTCTCCCCCCGACCACCTGCTCCTAGCCTCCTACAACCGACCACCACCCGCCTCGGCCACCTTGGCGACCACCAGCTACGACTCCTCCATCGTGGCCGCCCCCTTGGGGAAACCGGCCGGGCCACCTACCGGCCTCTCAGTGCATCTCGAATAGTGATTACAATGAGTTTCACAGCAAGAGTCTCTGTTTTTGGTGCCGCCAACTCTACTCCCCCAACCATGAATGCGCCGTGAAAGAGTTCCACGTCATCATCGACGACGTCAACCCTGAGGTGGCCCTGGACGACTTTGAGGCGCTGGAGCTTTCAGTAGGGGATACACCTCTCGACCCCACCGCTGCTACATTCCACTGCTTGGAGTTATCCCGTGCCTCGACAGGCGGGATCTCTGGCCAGCGCAGCTCTCAGGTATACTGCGGGATCGCCTGATCGTCATCATGGTGGACAGCGGTGCAAGCCACAACCTCATCTCCGAGTACCTGGTGCAACAACTCCGTTTTGCCTCGGTTCCCTCCCCGAATGTTGCGGTCCGTATGGGCGACATGCTCCACTGTCTGACTCAGTGTCGTTGCACTACCATCTCTCTCTCTCTGAGGTCTTGTTCCGTGACTGCGAACTTTTACGCATTCAGCTTAGGTGGTCTCGAAGCCATTCCGGGGGTGGCTTGGCTCTGCACGTTCGGCGATGTATGCGACAATTGGGAGACTATGCCCATGCAGTTCCCACACGAGGGCCAGCCATGTCGCCTCGACGGTGACTCCGTTCTCCGATCTCCCTTTGCACGATCCAACGGACCACGAATGTCGGCCTCTCCGTGGGGCTGCGGGTCCTCTCGGGCCCGTCCGTTGTGCCTCTTCCTTTCCCGACATACCACCTAGAATTTTCTACTACGTTCGCCGACGTCATCCATCCTCCGACAGGATTGCCACCAGCGCAGCCTTCTCTGGTCCGGAAGAAAGACGACAGTTGGCACCGTACTACTCAGCCAAGCTACTTGATCACCGCTACCACCTTTAGAGGAACTATGGTCGCAGGAGGTTCCTATTGCTGGGTGTTACCGTCTGGTGTTCGGAGCTATGTGGCTGCCCCAGGCCCCCAGGAGCACTGCCGCCGCCACCCCTCCGACTACTGCCTTGGGGACAAGACATATTTTCCAGATGGAGTTATTGTTATGGTTGCACATGCCGACGGGACACGCACACACAGACGAAGTACCGCGGAGAGTCCGCACGCGGAGGGAGACGATGACGGGTCCGTCTAGGGGAGGAGATACCGAAGACGTGCCACCGACCTGATTACTTTATTTGCATTTGTTATGTTATTTTAATTTATAAGTACACTTTATTTTCTCACTGCTTTTTGTTATCCGCACCCCGCACCTATAAATGATTGCGCTGTACTCTTTTTCATTATGCTTGGATATATGAAAATTAGGGCTGCTCCCTAACTCTTCGTCTCGGTCCCTCCTTCCTCTTCCTCACCTCCGCCGACCCTTCCTCTTGCCGGATTCTTTTCCGTTACCGTATCACTATTGCTGTACAATGAGGAGTAATACCTCTGAATGTGCGTAAGAGGTATTGGTGGCCGTTAGGGACAACAATTTTTTGGAAGGCATGCGTGGAAAACATTAGCATATTCAATCGCTAGAGTCAATTGTTTGTTGGGAAATGCTAGTACTGGAATCGATTGCTGGACAGACGCTCACTGGGAAACACCAATGAGTCAATCACTAAGGCATTTTTGGGAGTCAATCGTGCATTGAGATAGGAAGTGAGTCTAGTAAAGAGATGGTCGGAGCAGTTCCTGTTGGATTTCAGATGGTTAATAAATTAGTTGTAGACGCACCAAAATGAACTATAGAGATCATTGATAGGACAGGAATTAAAAGGAAAGTTGCAAACCAAATGTAGAATGACTAGCTATTGCATGAAAGACTTGTGAATATATAGTTGACATCTTGA
Source organism: Platanthera guangdongensis (assembly GCA_039583875.1). Lineage (NCBI taxonomy): Eukaryota > Viridiplantae > Streptophyta > Magnoliopsida > Asparagales > Orchidaceae > Platanthera > Platanthera guangdongensis. The sequence continues at coordinate 4,510,012 of CM077156.1, forward strand.
ATATCACTCAACAAGAAAGATGGATTCGTAAAGCTGTAGACCAAAATAGCTGCGATGGCTAATGACAGTGATATTTTGAAGATGAAAAGAAAGTAAAAAACTTTGAAATTTTAAACTACTCAATTGGAATAGTGGTGACAAACTAGTTATGAACGAGTGTAAAGATATGATGTATAGACAGAAGCCATACCAAATTTAGTAACATCTACAACAAAGGAACTTGCCATGTAGACATGTAGCTTCAAAAACTTCCAATAAGGAATAAATTCTCAACAAAAGATCATGTAAGCATGATTATCTGATAAAAACATTCGATCTAACAATGGCTAGAAAATTTTCCTATGTTGATAAAGTGAACAGTATTTTCACTCTATTATGAATTTTTGACCATATTTTATTACCGGTGGGGTGGCTCTGTGTTATGGGCCTATCTCGGAGGTGGTTGCGAGGAGGAGCGGCGGGTTATCAGAGATACTGTAGAGCCGTGATCGTGGCTGCCTAAGCGGGGTTGCTCGTCGGAGGAGAGAGCCACCAAGATCTCACAAAGAAAAAGATGAGAATTAGAACCTTGTCAATTCTTCCCTTCAACAACACACCCAAAGCCTTTATATAGGATACAACATAATAATGACTCTAACACTCACCTAACACTCCCCTAACATAACATAAAGACACTAATAATAATGATAATAAGGAGGTCGGTGCTCGAGACTCACCACAACCCATAACACGTAACATCATAGCTCAACACATAACATAATACCTTCTACGAGAGTGGAGAGGGAATGCCGGCAAGGGAAGGGCGGCCGGAAGAGGGGAAGAAGAGAGAGAGCTAGGGTTGAGAGAGGAGAAAAGGGGGCAGCCCTCAATTCATTGATCATCCAAGATAAAAAAAAACCAAACAAGAGTCCAAACCCATATATAGGGTTTCAAATTACAATAAACCAAAACAAACCAAAATAAACCCAAAAGCTGAAATCAGCCCCAACCGGCCCAACCGGCTTGGCCTAATGTCCGGTTGGGTTGGTGCCGTCATCCGTGCCTCCGCCCGACCCCGTCCCGGCCGGTTCTCCGGTCTCAACCGCGTCTCCAGCATTGCGCTCCCGAGCTCTTCGCGTGTACACCTTCCATGGTGGCTCCTCGAGTAATTCGGTAACAATACCGCCATCTGGAAAATTGGCCTTGTCCTCAAGGCAGTAGTCAGGAAATTGGCGGCGAAAGTCGTCGCGAATGAGCCAAGTGGCGTCGCTCTCCGGCCGATGTTGCCAAGCCACACGAATCTCTTCGGGGGCCGCATCCCCGGGTAAGTGGTGACGGTGGCCAATGATGCCGGCTGGGTAGAGGGGCGCCATGCCCGATTCCTCCTCCTCGGTGGGTAGAGGTTCCACAGCCGGGTGGTCGCCAATGACCCGGCGGAGTTGGGATACGTGGAAAACCGGATGAATGCGGCTATGTGGCGGTAGGCGGAGCCGGTAGGCCACCGCGCCAATACGGCTGAGTACTTCGTAGGGCCCGAAGAACCGAGGTGTAAGCTTCGGAGAGGAACGACGAGCTACCGAAAGTTGGCGGTAGGGGTGGAGTTTGATGAAGACCTTGTCGCCCGCTTGGAAGGAGAGGTCGCGGCGCTTCCGATTCGCAAAGGATCGCATCTTCTCTTGGGCTCGTTGGAGGTGATGTTTAAGGCTATCCAAAATGACATCCCGATCATGAAGGTGATCGGCTAAGGTGGCTACCGGGCACTCCCCTGGAAGGTGGCGAATGATGGACGGAGGAGGCCGTCCGTAGACGGTTTCAAAGGGAGTGGTAGCCGCGGCATGGTGGTAAGCCGTATTGTACGAATACTCGGCCCAACATAACCATTTGGCCCATGTGTTCGGGCGCTCCCCGATAAAGCAGCGGAGGTATGTCTCCAAGCAGCGGTTAAGGACCTCCGACTGGCCGTCGGTTTGCGGGTGGTAGGCTGTGCTCATGCGAAGTCGAGTGCCCTGGAGCCGAAAAAGTGACGTCCAAAATCCACTGAGGAAGAGCGGGTCGCGGTCGCTGACGATAGAGCGTGGAAACCCGTGGAGGCGTACTATCTCCGCGATGAAACAGTCGGCCACCGTGGCCGCCGTATAGGGATGTCGGAGCGGAATGAAATGTCCATACTTTGTGAGGCGATCCACGACCACCAAAATGCAGTCGAATCCATTCGAGCGTGGGAGGCGCGTGATGAAATCCATGGCAATATCCTCCCAAATCCGCTCCGGAATGGGTAATGGTTGAAGGAGCCCGCCCGGAAACATGGCCTCATACTTGGCCTTCTGACACGGTAGGCAAGCCGCTACGTAGGCCTTCACTTGGCGGAGCATGTTCGGCCAATAGAGAGAGGCCGCCAAACGTCGATAGGTCCGGAACGCTCCAGCATGTCCGCCGGACGGTGTGGAGTGGAACTCGGCGAGAAGGCGCGGGATACTGGCGGCGGCCGTGGATAGCACAAGACGGCCTCGATGAAACAGTCGGCCTCCGATAAGAGTATACGGCGGATGAGCCGCCGGGTTCGTGAGAAGAGTCCGCCGGATTGCGGAGAGGCGCTGGTCCCGATCCACTTCCAGTTGAATGGTGGCGGCGTCGTCCCAAATGGGGCGAGAGATGGCGGTGAGCTCGGAGGGGGGCGGTACGCGGGAGAGCGCGTCGGCCGCCTTGTTTGATTTACCGGAGCGGAACTCGATCGTAAAGTCGTATCCCAAGAGCTTGGCGACCCATACTTGTTGGGCAGGCGTCGCGATTTTCTGTTGGAGAAGATACCGGAGACTGTGGTGGTCCGTCCGAACCACAAAAGCGCGGCCAAGAAGATAGGGCCGCCAATGTTGTACGGCGAGCACGAGGGCCATCAACTCGTTCTCGTAGGCCGAACGGCTGCGGACTATGGAGGAAAAGCTCGACTAAAGTACGCGATCGGGCGGCCGGCTTGCATAAGAACGGCCCCCACTCCGGTGCCGGAGGCGTCACATTCCACGACGAAGGGTTGTTTGAAATCGGGCATTGCCAAGACCGGGGCTTGCACGAGCGCCGATTGAAGGGTGGAGAAGGCAGACATGGCCGCGGCCGGCCAATCGAAACGGGCATCCTCGGCCCCTTTAAGGAGTTGAGTAAGGGGGCGGGCGATGGCACCGTAATCCTTGATGAACCGGCGATAGTAGCCGGTGAGTCCCAGAAAGCCACGGACTTCGCGGAGGGAAGTCGGCGGCGGCCAATGGAGCACCGCCTGAACCTTGTCGATATCCATGGCGACGCCGTTGGAAGAGATGGTATGGCCCAAGTAACTGACGCTCGTCATACCGAATGAGCATTTTTTTTGATTAAGCACCATGCGGTGGCTCCGTAATGTGGTGAAGGTGCGGCGCACGTGGACGAGGTGGTCCTGCCAAGTTGGACTAAAAACCAAGATGTCATCAAAAAAAACGAGAACATGTTTTCGAAGTACCGGCCGGAAGAGATCATTCATGGTCGCCTGGAAGGTGGCCGGCGCATTGGTGAGGCCAAAAGGCATCACCAAAAACTCAAAGTGGCCGTCGTGAGTCCGAAAAGCCGTTTTGTGGACGTCCTCGGCGCGCACCCGGATTTGATGGTAGCCGGCGCGGAGATCCAGCTTAGTGAAGTAGGCCGCCCCGTGTAACTCATCCAAAAGCTCCTGGATTACGGGGATGGGGTACTTGTCCGGTACCGTCGCTTTGTTCAACTCGCGGTAATCCACGCAGAAGCGCCAACTTCCATCCTTCTTGCGCACCAACAAGACCGGACTGGAGAAGGGACTGGAACTGGGGCGAATGAGCCCGCCGATCAACATCTCCCGCACGAGGCGTTCGATCTCGTCCTTTTGGGCGTGCCCGTAGCGGTAAGGCCGGACGGACACCGCCGCCGAGGATGGATGGAGAACAATTGGGTGATCCGTGGGCCGGACCGGGGGAAGACCCGGGGCTGTAGAGAACAAGTCCGGAAAGTCGTCGAGGAGGGGGCGGAAATCCATGTGGACTGACGGCGTTTGTGGATCCGCCGGTTGGAGAGGTAGGAGATAAGCCGAGAAGAGAGCGTCCGCGACGCGGTGAATACCACGGGCCGATAGCGGAGAGCGTAGGAGCGCTGCGTCGCCCATTAAACGACATGGTTGGTTCCGATGTTGGAAACGCATGGTCATGGTAGCCCAATTCACATGAACGTCGCCCAAAGTCTGGAGCCACGCCACGCCGAGAATGGCGTCGAGGCCCCCCAATTCGAAAATATGAAAATCGGCGGTGAAAAGGTAGGAGCCCACCGAGAGGATCACTCCCGCGCAACGCCCCAAGGTCGGTCGGCGTCGACCGTCCCCCAATGCCACCGAAAATCCGGGGACGGGAGGCTCGGCAAGGCTAACTCCTGAGCCAAGGAAGCCGAGATGAAATTGTGGCTCGCGCCACTGTCGATCATCACGATCACGGCTCGGCCGTGAATGGAGCCCTTCAACTTCATGGTGCGGGGTCCGGTTATACCGCCCACCGAATAGAGAGGGAGGTCCAAGATATTCAAGGTGGCGGTGTCATCCGGGGGAGGAGGAGCCTCGTCGGAGTCGACGAGCGCATCAAAGTCGGCTGCGGTCACCTCGGCGTCGAAATCGCCGAAAAGGGCGTGAAACTCTTTGACGGCGCAAACATGTTGGGGCGAATAAGGTTGCCGGCAACGGAAGCACAAGCCCTTACGGCGAAGCTCATTATAATCGTGATTGGAGATGCGATGGGGGGGATCGGGTCGGCCTGGGCGAGGCCCTCCTCCTCCCGCCGCGGGTCGGGGGGGCCCATCACGCGAGGTGGCCGGTCGAGCAGATGAAGCCGGGAAATTCGGGACCGGGCGATGGCCGAGATCGGCCTCCACCGCGCGCGCGAGGTCCAAGGCTTCGGAGACCGTACGCGGGTTGTGAGTCCGAATGCGCGAGCGAATCGCCGGGCGGAGGCCTTGGAGGAAGAAGCCCAAGTAGTGGTCGGGTGGGAGACCCGGGACTTGGGTGACGAGGGCGACGAACTCGTCAATATACCCGTCGAGATCGGCCGTTTGGCGGGCGCTGCAGAGGCGTTCAATCGCGGAGCCGGAGTAGCGGGAATCATAACGCGTGATCATTTCCTGCTTGAAGTCCGCCCAAGAAATCGTCGGCTGGCTTTGCCGGAGCCATCGTGCCCAATGCAGGGCGGAACCTTCCAAGCCGACCATGGCAGTGCTAACCCGGTCCGCGGGGGGTGTGAGTTGAAGGTCAAAGAGTTGTTCGGCCCGTGCGATCCAACCCAAGGGATCCACGCCGGAGAAGGAGGGGACATCAAGGTGTTGCAAATGGCGGGGTAGCGCGCCGGCCGCAGGCGGAGGGCGTGCACCGCCGTGTGGAGGGGCGGGGCGCCCAGCACGGACGCCGTGTCCGCGGAGGAGGCCGAGCCGGGGTTGGAGGGGGTGGCGAACGTGTCGAGACGGCGGAGGATGGCCGTTTGGCCCACGGCGAGGGCGTCGATGGAGGCTTGCAAGGAGGAGAAACGGGAATCGTGCTCGGCGACGCGGGCGGCGAGGGCGTCGTGGGCGTCGGCGTCGGGCTCGGTGTGCGCGCGGGTGGTCGGAGCCATGAGATCCGGCGGCAACACGTGCAGGCGGACCGGCAGGTCGGACCAAATAATACCTTCTACGAGAGTGGAGAGGGAATGCCGGCAAGGGAAGGGCGGCCGGAAGAGGGGAAGAAGAGAGAGAGCTAGGGTTGAGAGAGGAGAAAAGGGGGCAGCCCTCAATTCATTGATCATCCAAGATAAAAAAAAACCAAACAAGAGTCCAAACCCATATATAGGGTTTCAAATTACAATAAACCAAAACAAACCAAAATAAACCCAAAAGCTGAAATCAGCCCCAACCGGCCCAACCGGCTTGGCCTAATGTCCGGTTGGGTTGGTGCCGTCATCCGTGCCTCCGCCCGACCCCGTCCCGGCCGGTTCTCCGGTCTCAACCGCGTCTCCAGCATTGCGCTCCCGAGCTCTTCGTGTGTACACCTTCCATGGTGGCTCCTCGAGTAATTCGGTAACATAACATCTCACCTTTCCTCAAAAAAAGCTTGTCCTCAAGCTTTATCCGATGCCCTTGTCGTCAAAATCCTCAACGTGCAGGTAGAAAAACCGGTTGCATTTGTGGCCGCGAGCGTACTGCTCGTCGCAATTGAAACATAATCCCTGAGCGCGACGGTGTAGCATCATAGCCCGCGATAATCGATGGACTGGTGGGGCTGGGGAACCCTTGATATGGCCCCGTTGAATAATGTTGGTGGCAGGTGGATAAACTTTCTGGGTCAGCTGGAGGCGACGATCGCAGAGCCGAGCTAGACTCATGGCAGTCACTAAGTCCGGAGGGGCCTCAAACTCAACATCCAGTCGCAGTCGCTCGCTAAGTCCAGCGGTGAAAATGTCGACCTGCATATCTGGGGCAAGTGGGACATGCGCTAAGAGAAGTTGAAATTGTTCCATAACTCGTCCACGGTACTCGTTCGTCGCAGAGATGTGAGTGCGCCGAGGGAGTTACTGCGGATAGGAGGTCCGAAACGCAAGTTGCAGATCCGCTTGAAGTCGTCCCAAATCAGATTTGGCGGGTCAGTGAAAAGTCGAGATGCCCATAAAACATCGGAGTCGAGCATGTGGAAAGATGCTAAATGGATCTGATCTGCTGTCGGAATTTGCTGGTGGCCGAAGAATTGCTCGCACTTGGTGAGGTAGCTCAAGGGATCACTTTTCCCACCATAGGTTGGAAATTCCAATCTGATATAGCGTGGTACAATCACAACGTCGGGTTGCGCGAGGACGTGCGGAGGCGGCCCATGGACGATCAGGGGCGGCGGGGCATTGCGGAGAAGTGGTTGAGCCTGACTGCTGCTTGCATGATCGTGTGTTGGGGTGGCTGACAGATCATCGATGTGCTTGGAGAGTGCAGTAATGGCCTCTGATGATGGACCGCGAGAGCAGTGCGCGCGGCTTGTTGCGTCATGACGGTCTGGAGCATGGTCATAATCTGACTTAGTTGATCCGAGGAGTCACCCATAGTGCGGGATGAGGAACGAGAAGAGGAGCGGGTGACCGAGCAGTTGGATTGCACCGAGTCAGATGAGTGGGAGTTTCCGCGGGAGCTGCGTCGCTACCCAATTGTGCCCCCCAAAATAGTGCTCGTAGCATTATCGATAGTTGAATAAGTGAATCCCGGATGAGAAAGAAGGGTGCTGCTGAACTTATATGAGAAGAAAATAAAGAGTATTCAAAAAAGAAAAAGCTGAATGAATAAACCGATGTTGTCTCGGCCATAGGTATTAATGAAAGGCGATGTTGTCGTGCTCCAAAAGGGGACCAGCGGACCCGATGCGACCTGTACGCGGTGCTCAAGAAAAAAGATTAAACGCGCTGCTTTGTGTGTGTATGGGGGGGGGGGGTCGAGGATGACGCTATGACACGAGTTGCGGGATACAGAAAGGCGCGGGAGCGGCGGCGGCCTGGTGCGGAGTTGACGACGAGTACAAGGTAGCACGGCGTGGGACCGGAGCGGTTGCCTGGTGCGGAGTCGACGACGAGGTCGGCAACACGGTGCGGGACAGGAGCGGCGATACTGGAATGGGGATCGACAGAGGCAGTTGTCAGGAAGCTGCTGTGGAGGAAGGACGTCGGTGTCAGAGGTTGCGTTAGGACACTGCTGTGACTTGTGGTGTGCGTTGGGGCTGAACCGGCGGCGGAGAGCCGCATTTGTCGATTGACGACGTCGATTAGGGAAGGCAGTGGATGGAAAAAGTGCAGCGGAAGAGGAATGACAACGGGGAGAAGCCGAGGAAGGAGTGACTCTGCTACCAAGTTATTATGGGCCTATCTCGGAGGTGATTGCGAGGAGCGGCGGGTTATCAGAGATACTGTGAAGCCGTGACCGCGGCTGCCTAAGCGGGATTGCTCGTCGGAGGAGAGAGCCACCAAGATCTCACAAAGAAGATGAGAATTAGAAACTTATCATTGCTTGCCTTCAACAACACACCCAAAGCTTTTATATAGGCTACAACATAATAATGACTAACACTCACCTAACACTCCCCTAACATAACATAAAGACACTAATAATAATGATAATAAGGAGCTCGATGCTCGAGACTCACAACCCATAACACCTAACATCATAACTCATAACACAACACTCTACTACTCAGATTTCAGGACAAATGCTCTAACTAGGAATGCAGAATATGGAATAAATGAAATAGTTAAGTGGATGAATCAAGAGATATTTGCATTGACGTCCTCTTTTGATGATGTTCCCAAAAGCTCACTCCTTCATCAGTAGTTTTCAGATAATGTTGCACAAACTACCCTAACTTTTTCTTTTGAACCTGGTTGCATGCAAGTTTCATCAGTAATTTTGAAGATGGGTGCACAGATCATGTTAAAGCTTGAATAGAGGCTTCTCGCTTGCAGGAAAACATGAAGAAGTAAACCTCAAAATTGTCACAGACCCGTGTCAAGGGTTATGTCACCAGACAAGATGCGGTCGAGGATGAAAGTGCGAATTGTCGGTGATACCCCCTTGATCCTTGGGATAGACTTATGTTGAGATAGGTTATTGGAGCATATTCCGCGGCGTCCAATGCAGGGATGTTGAGGGAGTCAAGGATGAGTTGATACCGAAATAGAGAGTGATGGACAAGGAAGGAATAGAGGTCGCCCGCCTTTGTCCGGGGGCTGTAGGCAACACACAGAGTAGCAAAAGATGCTCTGCTGGACCGTTGGTTTAGATGACAAGAGCGCTAAATGCGCTTTTGAGTAATGCATGTTGTACGCAGCACACAGTGCAACAAAGACTGAGCAGCGAAAACTACTCTGCTGGATCCTCGGATCATCCGTCAAGGGTGTTGAATGCACCCTTGATTCTTGTGGTTCGTGATACTCAGGGAAGCAATAGAGGGTGTGTTAAGGTGTGCCACCCCCTCCTTTTCCTTTGCGCTGGAAGTTGGGAAGTTGCCCGAGTGCTCTAGTTTCCTTTGTATGTGGAGAGGGGTGATGGAGGGAGTTCGATGGGGGTGGAGACGGAGTCCTAGAAACCCTCATGTGATGCTAAAGAAACTTGATTCAATTCAACACACCCGGTTCACTTTTTACAAAATTATAATGCTTAAAAATATAAATGAAATAAAATGAGATCTTGAGAATAAATAAACTAACAGAAATGACAAAGCTAAAATAAGAACAAAATAACGAACTAAATGCGGCGTATCTACACTCTTCCATGATGGGGGCTTATACTCCTTGATAACATGTTCGTGACATCACTCTCCTCCGTCGGATTGAGCTTGTCATCAAGCTTGAAGTCGGGGTTGGCCTTCTTCTTCAGCCTGCGACTTCCGTCAGAGCATGGAGAGAGATCGCTAGCTCGCCCCTCTCCTATTGGCCGCCGCCCCATGGACTGCAATTCCATCATCCTCCATTTCTAACCAAAACATCTTACACCGATGTCCATGTATGTAACTCTCATCATAATGGAAACAAAGCTCATGTGCACTATGGTCAACCATCCTCGTGGTGACATACAATGTATGAAAGTAGGTGGGTGTGACTGGCGGGGTTTCCTTTGATCTGAGGCCAATCCCTGTGAGAATGTGGCAATCGTCGCATGACGTTGTCCTTGTCTAGTCGAAGGCTGTGATCATGAATCCTTGCGTGGCTTATGGAAGTGATGTGGTGTTGAGCTAAGTTATCAAAGGCGCAAGGCGCACTGAGGCGCAAAGGGCCCCTGGATCCTAGGTGCAAGGCGCAAAGAGCAGGTGCGCGCCTGAGGCACGTGAGGCGCAAAAATGGGGGAAGAAGGAAATTGGGCGAATTGGGCGCCCAATTATCTGAAATTGAGCGAATTGGGCGCCCAGTTCGCTGAAATTGTGCGAATTGTGCTCCCAATTCGCTGAAATTGAGCGAATTCGCGAAATTTTAGCGAATTGGACGCCCAATTCGCTGAATTTCAGCCAACTGGGCGGCCAATTCGCTCAATTTCAGCCAACTGGGCGCCCAATTCGCTCAATTTCAGCCAACTGGGCGCCCAATTCGCTCAATTTCAGGCAATTGGGCGCCCAAGTGCGCCTAGTGGGCGCCTCGGGTGCGTCTATGATCATGTTTTTGCCCATATCAAAAAAAAATTAAAAAAAAAATACCTTGAAAGGCCTGAGCGCGCCTTTGGCGCGCCTGAGTGAATGTAAGGCGCGCGCCTAGGCGCACCTGGCCGCGCCTGAGGCGCGCCTGGGGAACATCGCCCGCCGCAGCTGTGCTGAGGCACGTCGGGCTGCGCCTAGTGCGCCCGGTGCCTCAGGCGCGTGCCTTTACAACTGGCCTTCATACTCAACATCGTGACGTAGGCACTCCCGAAACCCGATAATGAAGCCAGATGTTTGGCATACATGCATCAATAGTGTTTGGAATGTCTCTAGGTTGTCGTCTATAACTCCAATATGCTTGAGCAAGATCAACTCCCTCATGGGATTGATCCGCATGGATGATCTAAAGAGCATGTGACAATATTATTTGAAGTTGTTGTCATATGGAGCTTCGCCATGCCAAGTCATAGGAATCACATCTAAGCAATCCCTACCAAGTGAGACGTCTACTAAAACTCCATGGATGAAATCTTCTACTTGGCGAGATATTACTCACATCGGTTCAATCATCGCAGCAATGTGCTCTTGTCATCATATGTCAAGAACTCCATTTTAAGATATTGCGACAGTATATTGTTCTCATAATGAGGTAGGATGTTATGCTCATAACGCCCTCTTTGGAAGCCATCCTTGATGAATTGATCAATCAACTTATGCTTCTTTCAAACATCACCTCCATAGGGTCGGTCTATTCCATCATGACTGTGACGTGGGCTTCACCTTGAGATATTGTGAGAGGTCTCGATGGCGGTGGGTTCGCCGAAGGAGTTTTTCCCTTCCTTTTACTGGGAGGCGCAATAGTACCGACGGGGCTGTCAGCCTGTCACTCTGCTCGTTTGGCAGAACCGGCCGATCGGCTAGGTCGGCGGGTTTGGGGGTTTCATGAGCTTATAGAGAGATAGGAAGAGGGAAAATAAAGAGAGATTTTAGGATTTAATTCTTGCATATCAAACCAAAGCCTAACCATCCAAATAAGTAGGTTCACAAAACTCCCCCCATTTGGGGTTACGACATATGGGCGAAATACGGGAATTGTACTCTTAAAAATAACACAACATAATTTAAGATAAATGAAAATAGCTGGCGTCATCACGCCTTCATAACAGACCCATGATTGTCTTTGATATCAAGTTGTCATAGGCAGTATAGGCTCGTGTCATATGATGTTACCAACAGGATGCTACCGAGGAGGAAGGTGGGGATTGTTGCGGTCAACATTCACTCTTAATCCTCGGGATCGACCTCTTTTGAGATAGGTTGTTAGGGATTATTCTGCTATCCGATGCGGGGGCATCGAGGGAATGCATGATGAGTTGATACGGGAATGAAAGGGAAATGTGGGAGGAATAGAGGCCGCCAGCCTCTGTACAACTGTACATGTATGGCAACACGCAGAGCAACAAAAGTTGCTCCGTCAGATCCGCCGACAATTGTGTTGGATGCACGCTTGAGTCTTGTGTTGTGAGTAACCCACAAAGCACCAAAATATGATTTTTAGAGTAAAAAATTGATAAAAATGATAATGCCAAAATAAGAACAAAATAATGAAATAATGTGACATATGTACTCCCTTCCATTATGATATCTCCTGTCATACTCCCTGATAACGTGTCCATGACAATACTGTACATGAAGTTAGTACAACTGCTTATGATAGAATGTCTTGGTGCCAGTATTTTATGGCTACTATATGTCCATTCGAATATTCAACTTCGATATAATGGAACTCTAATTGAAAGAGCGAATTCCATAACAATAAAGAGAGATGATGATACAAATACGATCACTTGGACACGCGTCTCCCTCTGCATATGTAGCCCAAGGGCATGAGCATACTTTGTATGCCCCACTCTTTATATATAGGAGTGGTAGTGCCTCTTTATGTGGCATCATTGGTGATCTTGTGAGTGTTAGGCTCTCCTAGGTGAGAGAGGCTCTTAGGGAGGAACCAACCCTCAAGAGTTTAGGGCGAGCTTATCTCAACATTTATGTTCAATCATACAATTTTAGTACTTTATAGTATGTATCTATCAATTGGTCTAACCCGCCCCTCGTTTAGAGTTTCCACCTAAACTCTAATTGGCTTTGAATCCCTATACTAGTCCACGCTCGTCCGATTCCACGTCTTCCACTTGGCTCAATCCACTCCAATGCATCTTCTGCACCTTCGTCGACCCAATCACGGCCTTTACCACACATCCCGCCTCAATGCCTTCCAGACAAGTCCCCTCCACCACTCCACTTTGACCCCACCAACCCTCCAACGCCATTGTCGACACTCCATCAGCCCTACACCGTCTCTGTCCACCTTTGGTCAGCCCGCCTGCACTTCCTTCTGCTTCCAGTGGCTTTCCAACACCTCTTTCAACATTCTAGAAGCCCTCCTTCGTTAGCCTTACAACGACCTTCAAGCCCCTCCAACGGCTTCTTCCGCGTACCTCCAATGACTCCCCGCCTAACGCCGACTATTTTAACATACTCACGCTACTTACGGCTCTTAGTCATCACCCACCGGCCCGTCCTCTCTCCCTCCCACCATCGCTCCCCATTTGGCCCCGCATCTATCGTCTCCTTTCGGCCACACCATTTTCTCTGTCCCAAACACGTTCGATGGACCTCCACGTTGACGAGGACACCTCCGCTGACACCTATCGCTAGGATCAACACGAAGCACGTCTTGAGGATCTCACTCTCCTCCTTCGAGAGCTTGCAGCCACGACAGTAAACCGCCACCAGCCCCTCTGACAACATCGTTGCAACCCCTCGTCCCATCCCAAACTACATGGGGTTTCTCCACCCCCGTTGCAGACATCCACTCGGCCCATTTCCATTAGATCAAGATCCTTGTGTTCGACGACACTGATCCCCTCGGTTGGATCGCCCAGGCCGAACAGTTCTTTGACCTTCTGTCCAACCCCGTCAACCAGAAGGTCCCCTTGGCCACTATCTCTATGGATGGTTTAGTGCTCCATTGGGTTGTTGGGCGCGGCAACAGGGTCTTGACCTCTCCTGGTCCACATTAAAGGGGGAACTCTGCCACTATCACGACCTCCAGGAGGGTAATGCCTATGAGCTCCTCAACTCTGTGTGCCAGTCCGACATTGTGTACACCTACATTGACGAATTCATCAAAATCTCCACACACGTACTCGAGCTGTCCCCCGACTATTACTTGGGATACTTCCTTGGGGGTCTACAACCCCACCTTCGCACCTCACCGGCCACCACTGCCGCCAAAATCTCTGCAGCCTCTTTCCCGCTTGGATCACTTGCCCCCACATGTGCTCTCGCTGCTAGGCCCGCTTCCTCCATTTCCGCGCCCTGACAACTCCTCCACTTATTTCACGAGCAATACCTCGAGCTTCACTACAAGGGCCTTTACTTTCACTGCCAACAGTCATACTCGCCCACCCACATCTATGCTTTCAAAGACTTGTGCGTGCTGGTTGAATTTGAAGACAACGGTTCGGACTTCGGAGAATTGAATCCTCTGACACTCGCGGATGACTCCTACAAACCTCAACTTTGAGGACAAAGTCATTTTTTGGGATGGGAGTGTTGATATAGGTACAAGCGTGCTGGTTGAATTTGAAGACGACGGTTCTGACTTTGGAAACTTGGATCCTCTGACACACGCGGATGACTCCTACGGACCTCAACTTTGAGGACAAGGTCATTTTTGGGAGGGGAGGGTTGATACAGATGCGACCTTTGGGACACGCATCTTCCTTTACATTTGTAGCCTAAGGCATTAACGTACTTTTTATGTCTCGTTCCTTAAATATATGAGTGGTGGTGCCTCTTTATGTGACATCATTGGTGATCTTGTTAGTGTTAGGCTCTCTTAGGAATTATATGCTCTTGGAGGAAACCATCCCTCAAGAGTTCTGGTCGAGCTTTTCTCAAAATTTGTATCCTTCGTTTGTGTTCAATTGTACAATGACCCCCTTGTTGGATCGCCTGCGCCGACAGTTCTCTGACCTTTAGTCCAACCCCGTCAACCAGAAGGCTCCCTTGGGCACTATCTATAAGGAGGGTTCAATGCTCCATTGCATGCGTTGGACGCGCCAACAAGTTCTTAACCTCTCTTTGTCCACACTGAAGGGGGGAACTCTGCCACTATGACGGTCGCCAGGCGTATAATGCCTACGAGTGGCTCAACTCCATGCTTCTGTCCGACACCTTGGACACCTACATTGACGAGTTCATTGAGGTCCCCACACACTTACCCGAGCTATCCCCCGACCATTACTCGAGATACATCATTGGGGGTCTACAACCCCACCTTCGAGCACTCCTCCGGGTCTACAATCTGACTACTCTTTCCCACGCAATGGAGCAAGCTCGTTCCTTCGACGAGGAATTCTACACAGCCCAGCCGCCCTTCTCGTCCCTCCCACCCCACCGGTCGTTGCCACTACCGCCGTTGCCACCAAAATCTCCGCTTCCTCTTCCATGCTTGAACCACTTACCCCACATGTGCCCTCGCTGCTAGGCCCACCTCCGCTAGTTTCGTCGGCTCCGCCTCCACCTCCACCGGTGCACTGACAACCCCTCTGCTTATTTCACGAGCAACACCTCGAGGTTTACTGCAAGGGCCTTTATTTTCACTGCCAACAGCCGTACTCTCCCACCCACGCCTGCGCTTCAAAGACTTGTGCATGCTGTTTGAAATTTTGGATTTGAAGACGATGGCTCTAACTTCAGAGACTTGGATCCTCTGACACTCGTTGATGACCCCTACGCACCTCGACTTTGAGGACAAGGTCATTTTTGGGAGGGGAGTGTTAATACATATATGACCTCCGGGACACATGTGTCCCTCTACATATGTAGCCCAAGGTCATTAACGTACTTTTTATGTCCCACTCCCTATATATAGGAGGGATGGTGAGTCTTTATGTAGCATTTTTGGTGATCTTTTGAGTATTAGGTTCTCTTAGGAGAGAGGCTATTTGGGGAAACTATTCCTCAAGATTTCGGGTCGAGCATGTCTCAAAATTTGTATCTCTCATTTGTGTTCTATCATGCAACTTCAGTACTTGATTGTATGTCACTATCAGATGACACCTATACAGACACTTAACTGGCAATTAGGTGATGATTTTTCCTCCGATATACATTGTGCAATCTGACATACGAATGGTATGTTATTCTATCACAAAAAATGTCATGTCAGTTCAAAGAAAAATAAAATAAATGCAAAACATTTATTCACAGAACAGTTAAGACTTGTGTCAGTTCTCATTAGGGTTGCATTCTGCATTTTTAACAATGAATTTGTTATTAATCTTGAGCCCACATTATATTATAAAATTATACTTCTGAGCTTAAGTTTATATATGCGTTAGCTGCTATGTATATGCCCTGACGGACTAGTGACACTTGTGCTCGGACAATCGTCCTCACCTCGCGAGAGTTTCCCATGGGCACGGTTACCTTTAGGGATAATATTACATCTATAAATAATTATATTTTTTTCCTTTAGTGTGTTTCGTCTTGTAGTGGGTCTCTACCTCATCTAAGGATGCCTTGATTTGAGAGTGGAGTTATCATGAATATTTTAGAGGAATCTTTGAGGGAATCTGCCCTTAAGATTTAGGAGAGAACATGTCTCGTTTCTTATATCTTTCATTCTTTTTTGAGGGTAATATTGCTAGTTCGTGTTCTTGATACATCATAGCTTGTTCATATCAATTGGTTCGACCTGCCTCTCTGCGGCCGCGGAAAATCAGCCATTACACTGCACTATTTCCCTCCCTCATGGTGGATCCCTCTCCCCACCGCTCCTCTACACCAGATGACCACCATTCATACCGAAATCGGTCAAGTATGCATGAATATATGTTGCTCTTTTGTTGTGTGTTCTATGTTGGCAACTAGCCGCTTGGGTCAGATCCTCCCACAGGAGCCCATCCACCTACTCTGTTGTCGTCTCCTATGCAGATCGCTCTGCTCAATCCCATTAGGAAAATGATGTCTCCCTTCCTGGATCTCACACTACCTTGATCTTTCAATCTCCTCTAACAGCCAAAACCATAACACCCACCTCCTCTACACAACATTCCTGTCGACCTTCAATCTCCACAGTCAGTACAAAGCCCAACTTGTCTTTCAGCTCTCGCTCCGACCTCCTTGCGTTACTCTACATCCCAACCTATTTTCCCTCTTCGGCGCTCGACCATAGCCAATGCTGCTGCCACCTTCATTGAGTTCCCTTAGTTTTTCCAAGAGATTATCTTCCTTCACTACAAAGCCCGCACTTTCATAGAGTGTTTTCATGCACCTAACTTTTTTCCCTTGCTATGTTCACTCCAGGCTTGACCATATAACGTTGTTGTGCTCCTCGACATTCCCCTACTCCTCCCTCATCTTCTTTCGCCCTTATCGCTCAAGGTGTTTTCCACAACAGACCCTTTGACTCCCATGCCTAAAGCACATGCTCCAATCCCCGACCTCCCTACGACAACAAGCCCGTACCTATTTTTGTCCCAGCAGCCTCACGTCGTCCCAACCTGCAATTTTTTTGAGCAGTGGACCCCACCTTCTGAATGCCTACAACTTCTTTCCAATATCTTCCACTACATTTCTCATCCCCTTGGTCAATGCATCCAACCAACTATTCTTCACCATGAGACCCACCATGGTTCAATCTATAAACATAATTGCCTTACAAGTTACAATTTCTTCTACTAATTCCCTTACAATTTCTTCTACTAAATATTTTTCTTTCTCACATCTCAAACACCCACTCCTTCCTCCCCTGACCTGAATAGATCCCATCAATCTCATCTCACCATAAATAATTCCACGAACTTTCATACTTTTCCACCCAACGTTACACCCTCCGACCACCCCCCCATGTTTCCTTTTTGGTTTCATATAGCTACTTGTTTCCTCTGCGGACACCTTTTTCATAGTCGTTGAGGCCCCATTAAGTGACCCTATTCACTTTTTTTGGTCAAACTTATTTTGCGAAACAAATCACAAAAAACCCGCACAAGTTATTTTCCCCGTTTTTCCTCTTGTCATGACTATCCAAGACCCTCGTCCAATTGGCGTGCTTTCAATACGACAAAGGCTTTTTACTCTGCTTCCCTTACTCGACCTTGAGGATAAGGTCGATTTCAGGATTAGTGTATTGATACTTATATGACATAACAAACAAGTGACACATGTGCTCAAGGATAATTCCTCGTGGGAGTCTCTCATGGATTCAATAATTTTTTGGGATAATATTGCATTCATAATTAATTACGTTTTGCCCTTTAATGTGTTTTGTTTTATTGCAAGTTTCCTTCTTGTATAAGGATCCCCTGGTTTGAAGGTAGAGTTATCTTGTATATTAGTTTGGTTAGGCTCACTTGGAGAGAAGGACCCTTAGGGAGCCCGCTCTCAAGAGTTAGAAGCCAGCATGTCTTGTTATCTTGTATCTTCCATTCCTTTCTAGGGCAAATATTACTAGTTCGTGCTCTTGATACATTGCAGCTTCTTAGTATCATCAGCTCTCATGAGGAAAAAAGGTCGTGTGTATAAATTGGAACCCATGGTGAAGTTTCAGTGTATCATTGCTTTGCAATTTTGTCTCAGTGCATGCTACTTATCATTGGAGCAGCCTGTGTAAATCAGGGAACCTTTGTTCTGTTTTAGAATTCCCACGATCTTTTGTTCTGTTTTTCCTTCTACTAATACATGAACATAGATATTCAATTTTGTCTCTGTGCATGTGGGTTATTTTGATATTTCATGTTTAGTATTGAATATCTATGTTCTGTTTTCTTCTAAGGCTGCATTCTTTTATTGAAGCTCATGATGTTTTGTGATGTAGTTTGTTGGTTTCTTCCCTAATCTGCATGCAGTTCAATTGTTCTTATTTTAAATTTCAATGGATGGCATTCCTCTTCAAGTTTCCTGCTATGCACATATTTTTTGTTCAAATTGTTTCTAATATTCCTACTCTTTTGCTACAGGAAACTGACCGAGCATTTGCAGCTAGTGTTACATCTCTTATTGAGAATACAAAGAGGAGTGCACTGTTAAATGAATTTTCCCAAAGTAGTATAAAGTCTAAACAGCTATTCATAGGCCGTTTTAGAGGGCTTGAGGTGATTACAACTCAGTTTTGTCTTTCAGCTTCATCCTCATCATTGAAATATTTAGATCTCTTTTGATCTGTTGGTTTGGCTACTTTTCTTTATCATTTCATATGTCAACGACTCAACTTATGTCTGTTTTTTTTCTTAGATGTTTTCTGATGAACTTTATATGTTCATGTAAACATATGCCCCAAAAGCATCTTGTGATTTTTTTATGTGTGATATTGGTAGATGCTCTCTATCTATCTAATAGATTGATACCAATTATACAATATATCGAGGCAACCTCGGTATCCACTCTTTAGTGTAGGATCCCTCCATGGGTTCTCGCCTAAGAAAGCTTAAAACAAGACAATGTTTTAAGATACCTAAAAGACTCACTACCGCTCCCTTATAGTTGAGAGTGAGACATCCATAATTATGGAAATGTCCTAAGACTACATAAGTAGATATGAGGACACATGGATTGCCTAGGAAGTCATCTTCGTCATCAACGAGTGCTAGAGGATTCAGGTCAGTGAAGTCGAGATCATTTTCTCCAGCGCTGCAGCAGGCACAAGATCTTGAGAGGGCATTTGCGGGTGGACGAGTACAACTGGTGGTAGCAAAAATAGAGGCCACTTCGGGGAAGCTTGAGGTACTGTTGGTGAGATATGCACGGGGGGGGGGGGGGGGAGCAGGATCAGTGGAACTAGTGGGGCGGCGGCCGATCGATCAACGTGTTCCCAGATAGAGGTGGGTTATCCAGGAGATGGAGAGGTGGTTGAGGTTTTGGCGGTGGCTACGGTTGGTGGTGTGGCTGAGTTGAGGAGGAGCCATATAGAGTTCCTCGTTAAGATAATGAGCTTGCTCCATGGCGCGGGAGAGAGTGGGTGGCTTGTGGGCATGAAGGCGCGCCCAGATTTGGGGTTGCAGGCTTGTGAGAGAATACTCCGGATAATAGTCTGGGATAGTTCGACGACGTGCATGGTGACCTTGATGGACTCAGTGATATAGGTGGCAACAATATCAGTCTAGTAAATGGAGTTTAGACGCTTATAGACATTACCCGCTAGGTGTGTGTCATATTAGCGGAGAGTTCCTACTTTAAGGTGGGATAAGAGTGATCATGGACATTTTGTTGCGTCCAACGTTCCTAGCGCGGGACCTTCCATATAAATCGTCGTCATGAGGACCTTCTGGTTGGCAGGGATAGACTGGAGGTCAAAAAATTGCTCAGTGCGAGCGATCCAATGGAGTGGGTCGGTATTGTCGAACACCGAAATTTCAATTCGACGGAGGTGGACTGGGGCGTGGGGGGTATAGTGTCAGATGACGGTTGACAGCGGTGGTCGCGAGTTCACAGAGGAGAGTGGGATTTTCTAGTTGAGCTTCAAGTCGATTCAAGCGAGTGGAATTAGGTGAGGTTGAAGCATCGTCGTCTTTGAAGGTGTGGAGGGCCATGTAACGGTTCTAGAGGTTGTAATGGATGATAAGGAGAATACATAACTATGAAGAACCACCGATCTATTCATTTGATTGAACTGAATACTACAGGTCATTATTTGTTGTGCTTAACGAGAAAAAAATATGAGACTTCGTTGAAAAAAGTATTTGAAAAAGGATCTTATTTGTATGTATTAGCTACGAACTGACCAAACCCTTCCATTAAATTTTGTATGGTTTTGAGGAATACTAATATATGTTTACTCAAAAATCGGAGAAACGGATAATCCGTTGAGGATCATAAGATTGATTTGATGCAGAGGAGTCTTTGAATTACTCCTAGGCATCTCTCTTGAACTAGAATTTCAGACTTCAAATGTTAGGGAAGGTTATAATTCATGACATGGTAATAATAACTCATTATATTGACGGAGGAACTAATCATCTTACTACACATTTTTGTCAGAGTGGGAGTAAAGTCCCTGAGAGATTTGCCATAGCAACCAATTAGAAGAAACAAAATCCCATACCATCGAATTCTAGCAGTTATTCTGAACCAAGACTATGAAAATTGAAACAAGTTGAAGCGCCCTTATTGTGGTAAATGAAGACATAACAGAGAAATTTTGGTATCTATATCCTAATCTAGTCCGTAAAGGTTGGATGATGAATGGGCCATACGAGTGGTAATTATATGATGTTGTTGAGAGAAAATATTATGACCGTCAAATCCTTCAGATGATCTATAAGGGACTTATTTCTTTGAAAGCTTTGATTGTAAGCAATGTATGGAGGATGTTGCAGGTACTGCTGCCGCCCATGCTGCCGCCCGTGCCTCTTTTTACTCATCCATGAGACCTCTCTTCATGTACGATTATAGACCATCTAACCACAAGAGTTTCTAGATAGATTACCTCTTCAATTTTTTCCCTGGCGACATTTGAATTGCAAGTGACTCTTCGGCATATCTTGGTGGTACATGGCATTATACGTGGTTCCCCCAATCTTTCTATGAAGTCTGTAATCTTAGTTCATTTTCAAACAACTCATTATTAGTCAGTTGTCTTACAAAACAAATTGATTGTTCTAACACCATCTTTGCTTCTCATTATATCTTTTTAGGTCCCGATGAGCTTAAGGAGGATTGATAGTGAGCATCAGTTCAGAGGTGTCTACATATGCATGGGAGGGGGCAGATACTTTGGAAGCAGGAGAGTTTTTTTATAATAATAGATTGATGCTATATTAGTAATACACCCTTGCAGTACCTCCACATGAAGAGAAGAGTTTGCAAGCGGCTCTTTAAGTTTTTCTTTTAATATTAACATATTAATTAAATACTTTATCTTATTCTCTTCTTAGGCATGCCTCCTTGTATAGAAAGATACCTATATGTACGATATGGAGGAGAACGACCATTGTGAGAGAGAGGTGGACTTGGACACATGGAGGATGTGCTCGAGACTAGATATTGGAGAATTCATTTTCATGCTTAGATCAAGATATTGGAGCCTAGGGCTGGCCAAGGAACTTGATATGTACATGCTAGTCTACTATTAGTTAAGTTGTACCGGCGACGCATGATATCTTGTACCGGGACTATGTAAAGGGGAGTAGTTTTCTTGCATTTTTGGGGTCTTAATTAAGGATCTCTTTCAGAAGGCGACTTTTCAAGGAAACGAGGCCTCAAGAGCGTAACACAAGTATACCTCGCGATTGTATCCCTCCTTGTATTTATTGCATTTCGATTCGGTGTGTACCAACTTGATTTGACCAGCCGCCTTCCCCTCATCTTACACTAGGTTGCATGAAGCACTACTTCATCCTTAGCTTCTTCGCTTACGGACAGGGAATCCATTCACTTCTTCCGTCCCACTCGATCAATATTGTGGAACTTATATCTTTGTGCAGTAGCATTAATATTATTATATATTTTTCTCATGGACCTAACCCTGTCAAAAAGTTTTCTTTATTCGGGCTAAAAGTTAGATTTTTCTTAAATGTTGGAAGTATCATTTTCTTTTTAAAATGTTAGAAGTGATGTTGTTTAGTATTGCATTTATTTTTATAGCAGTTTGGACTATTCAATATTTTCATTGTGCTTTTTTTTAGCTTTGCATCAACTTATTTTTCTGTTTACGAGCATTAGGTGTTGGAAATTGAATCAGATATGTTTTAAATGTTTGGCAGGCTCTGGAAGTGGAATATGGTCAAGGGGATACTTTTAAACATGGAGAACAACTTTTGAAGGACACCCTGGTCAAATTATTTAACACTTTACAGACATCCTCTAGTGGTTGGTTGCCTTATTTTCTTTGTGCTTGCTCTAATAAACTACAATTGCAAATGATTTGCAATCTACCAATAATTTATGGCTGCGGGGGAAAAAATAACTTTTTGCTTTGTTGTTTTTCTCATTTTAGTAAAAGCTAGGGTGCATGTTTTTTTTTAAAAAAAAATTATCTCTTGTTCAGTCCATGAGATGAATTGACCATCCACTGCATGTAGAAATTTTGTCAATGTGAACTTTGTTGAGGCCGAGTGGTATAAATGCCATGTTTGGCTTGGTCAGAATCTCCGAACACTAAGAAATTCTCTGGTACAAATGATCTAATAGTTTACTGAAGGAACTCTTGCAAGTGATTTGATACATGGTTCTGTTTATATGGTAGCCATAGCTTACCTGAGCTTAAATTTGACACTTTCTTATAATGTGATTGGAATTGATTTTAACTTTTGAGACTATATATCAAATATTGCAATGCATCTTGTAAAAGGATTATGTCACTCAGTTGAAGCATAGAAATAGGAAATTCTGTGTTCTATACTGTTGAGTAGAATGATTTTTACTTAATTAACACTAGTACCCATTTCTCTCTATATATATGAGGGGTAGAATACAAGAGTAAAAAAATAACAAAAAAAACAGTACAACAAATATTAACATTCCCACTCAAGTTGGACATGTAATATTTATCATACCCAATTTGACAATAATCTTCTCAAAGGCAACTCATTCCCTTGGCGAGAACATCAACCAGTTGTCGGTCGGAGGGAATAAACGACGTACACACAATTCCTCTCTCAATATTCTCTTTGATAAATTGACACAATTCCTCTCTCAATATTCTCTTTGATAAATTGTCTGCCCATTTCAACGTGTTTGGTGCGGTCATGTTGGGCATGATTGTGTGCAATGTTGATGGTTATCTTATTGTCATAGTATAGCATGATGGACTTTTCTTAAGAAAGGTCAAGATCGCTCATCATGGAGTGTAGCCATAAGCCTTCACAAATTTCATAAGCCATGACTTTGAATTCAGCTTCAGCACTTGATCAATCAACTACATATTTTGTGCTTCTCCAGGTGACAAGATTCCCATCAATCAGAGAACAATGTACTAATGTGGATCTTCGGTCATCATCCGAAGCCAGCCTAATCTGCATCCGTGTAAATTTTAATTTTTAATTCATCCTTGAGTGTGAATAGAATTCCGCTTCATGGAGAAGTCTCGAGGTATCTTAGTATTTTGTGAGCTGCCTCCAAATGACAAGTCTTTGGTGAGTGCATGTATTGACTTGTAACTCCTACCGCATAAGAGATATTAGGGCATGCATGAGACAAATAGATATGCCTCCTCATCAATCTCTGAAATTCAGTGATGTCCTCAGTGACTTTGTCGTCATCCCTTCCTAATTTGTGGTCGGTTTCAATCCGGGTGTTTAATTCATCATTGAGTGGGAATAGAATGCTGTTTCATGGAGTAGTCTGGTATCTTTAGGATTCTACGAGTAGCCTCCAAATGACAATTCTTTGGTGAGTGCATTTATTCACTTATAACTCCCACTGCATAATAGATATCAGGGCGCGCATGAGGCAAATAGATAGGCTTCCCCACCAATCTTTGAAATTCAGTGATGTCCTCGATGACTTCTTCGTCACCCCTTCCTAATATGTGGTTAGTTTCAATCAGGGTGTCAAACAAGTCTGGACCCACTCATTCTTGATGTCTCAAGCGAGTCAAGAATGCACTTCCTTTGTGACATGAGAATCTCATGATTTCATCCGGCAACTTTAATGTCCAAGAAGTACCTGAGGTTTCTCAGATCTTTCACCTTAAACTCCCTCGACATCTTTTCATTTAGGGTTTGCCGGTTTGGATCTCATTGATGTTATTTCATGTTATCACAATATCATGCACATAGGTGATAAGAGCAGTCAATTTACCTGCCCTACGCTTAATAAACAAAGTAGGATCAACATTACTCTGATTGTAACCAAATGATGGCCCTGTGAAAGCTCAAGGAGACTGCTTAAGGCTGTATATAACTTTATTTAGCATGCAAACTTTCTCTTCTGATCCCTTGAAAACAAGCCCAGGTGGGAGAGAAATATAAACCTCATCTTTAAGTCCCACAAAGAAACATAATTTTCACATCTAACTTGTTGAGGTTTCATCCTTTACATGCATCACAAAGAGTAGGACCCTTATAGAATTCATCTTCGCCACCGGAGCAAAGGTTTCTTGATAGTCAATCCCAACAGTTTGAGTATATCCTTTGGCCACCAGTGTTGCCTTGTATTTGACAACAATTCTTTGGGAGTTTTGCTTGACATAGGAAATCCACTCACACTCAACAATAGTCTTCCTCCGAGGAAGATGCATCAGATCCCACTTATGTGTAATTTTTTCAAGAGCACACATTTCATCAAGTATTGCTTATTGCTACTTACGATTACCAAGCACTTCCTGCTATGATGAGAGGATAGACATAGATGCCAAGGAGGAATCAAAGATTTTATATGAATCAGGTAACAAATCATATGACACGGAATGGGATAGAGAATGTTAAGTAGAAGATTGAATATCCAATACCAATTGAAAGTGCATAATAAGATCCTATTGAAAGTACAAAATAAGATATGAATATTTCTTTATTGGAGGGGGGGGGGGGTGAATAGAGAATATAAATCTTTTTCACAAACCACAAAGTAAAACAACAAAGAAAATTCATAGAGAAAAAAAATAGGCAAACGAAAAAAAAGGTAAGCTGTTGAGAAATCAATCCAGATGATGCAAGAAATTTTCATAGAGGTTCTCCAATTAAATTTGGACACTCTTCTCTTCGACAACATGTGGGATATCACCGACTTCAAAAGGCCACAACGTATTTTCTACATAAAGACTCACGTACCCAAACATAGGCTTCTACATAAAGACTCACGTACCCAAACATAGGCTTCTACATAAAGACTCACGTACCCAAACATAGGCTTTTTCTCTTGTAGGCTCAAGGACCCACAAAGTCTTTTGTACTGGAGACTAAAAAGGCAACACAAACCTTTTTAAGAGAGATCCAGTAACCCTACATAACTTTGTGAATGCTCGGCAAAGAAAAATATCATCGAGAGAGAGATAAATTGATACTATCTGAGTCTCAAGAAAGAAGTGAGACTCAGGTTATAGAGATATTACAGCTGTTAGAGAGAGATTGGGGTAAAAGACGAGAGGTGTAGAGGGAGAAAATAGATTAGGGTTATAGGCAAAAAGACTATTTTCTTTGTGGTAATGAGAGTTTTATATTCCTCTTCAAATCTTCAAGTCCCCAAACAAGATTGGTGGCATAAATCAACACCTTTCTTTTCCCGCACCTTCCTTCTTCAACGACCTTTTTTTTCCTGCTCTGCAACGACTCTTGTGAACCCCTACAAGTTCTTCATACGTCGAATACAATTCAACGTGCTATGATAAGCATGCTATGATAAGCATGCTTTGATAAGACGCTTCAATTCAACTTCTTTTTCTTTATACGCCGAATACAATTTGACGCGCGGCTCCGAGAATTCTTCCTTTGGTGAGCATTGATGGAGGGATGGCTTGGTTAGCGATCGCAGATTCTTGTTCTTGAGAATGAACTTCCTTTTGTGACCGCTGATAAAGGGAGGGTTCAATTGGTGATCACTGTGCGCTTGGTAGGCGAATGGTGATCACCGATCCTTGTTCTGTTAGTTGTAAGGATGGTTCTGGGACCGCTTGTAGAATGAGAGTTATCGATCAGCATTCAGGTCTTTCTTCTGCAAATGCTCAGTTGATGAACGGTCATCCGGTTGGCAATCGAGTCCTCGATCAGCGAACCCCCGTTTGGCGATCGGATAGCTGATCAGTGATCGCCCACTGCCTATGGACTTCGTCATTTTTCACAGCTTCCGTCTGATTTCTTTTTTAGATAGCTTTCGTGATGCAGGACGGCGCGTATGGTTTACGCGCCTGTCGGTTTTTTTCTTGGAAACCCTAATGCATGCAATATTCGATTAACTTGCGCAACAAAATTTGAGCGAACTTAAGAATGAAGCAAATAAATTGTTTGTAAAGCACAAAATCGATACTTTCTTTTAAAATGAATTTTCTTAAATAAAATGGTTCAATTTTAAATCCGGGGAAGGAAGTTCGCAATTTTTGTTCTGTTCCCCTTGTCGTAGCACAACAAAAATCGTGAACTCCAAATACGTTTCCGTTTGGAGTTTTCGACGTAGCGTTCGCTGAGAAAACTCAGGCAAAAACTCAGCAATGAGTCTATGATGCTACGAGAAAATATCGAGGCACACACAAAGGAAAAGACAAGGAAACAATTACCCACAAAAGAGACTTCTTCCGTATTTCGAAGTCGATGGAGATCACGCGAGAAACTCCTCGTCACCTTCGATCTCCGCTCCGAGATCGGCCGTTATCGCACGTGGGCATCAAGGAATTAAATCACTCCCACACACGAGGTGGTTCCACGAAATCACTCAATAAAGTAAGGAAATCACAAACATAAAAAACCTAAAATTTACTCGCTCTCCACATTCAAAGTGGTTCCATGAAATCTCTTACACGCGAACTAAAATTCCTTCAATCTCAGTGGATCCACGAAATCTCTAAGCAATCTAATTAATCTAATCTCACTGCTGCTCATCTTCTCTCATTAAACAAGCACAGTAACTCAACCCTTCTCCAACGAAATCACCAAGCAACACAGCAATTTCAAATGGGAATTCACAACCTTATCACCTACTGGAAATTAAAAAAAGGTAATCAAATAGTAAGCACTAGTTAATCCTCTAACTCTATCACACTAGCCTTACTGTTCCTCTTACTCGGAAGGTAAACAAATTTGCTTTACAGCGACTACACAGGTACTGGACTCCATCTTCAATTTCAGTACACACCTAACACCTACAATGCTCACACAGAGCCTAATCGCGCCTAATCTCTTACAGGAAGCACACAGTAACCTCAATTTTTTCATCAACAACCTAAACTCTACAGGAAGCAATAGCAATAGACAACTCAACGGGAATCAAGCAAAAGCAAGGCAGCAATCCTTAACAATATTCATTAACATCAAAATTTTCACCCAAACGAAAATATAAACACACCTCCCCTTTATAGGGTTACAAATAACGAAATTAAAATAAATGCAAAACAAATCAACTTGACCCTGTTCTCCATCGGAAATGGAGTCGTGGAGGATGATCGTGGCCAAACCTGTCGGAGAAGGGCTGTAGCTAGATCGTGGATGGCAGAATAGGCGGGAGACGCGGCTAGATCGGGTGGATAGGGGGCGCCGCTGGGTCGTGGGGCGGAAAAACGGATCGCCATTGTTGAGCCCTAGTCGTGCGTGAACTGGAAAGATAAACTGTGTTGTCGTGAAATCTGGACCAGCTGGAAACAAGCTGACCCGCTCCTTTACCCTAATCACATAACTTTATATATATATATACATATATATACATATATATATATACATATATATACATATATATATATACATATATATATACATATATATACATATATATACTAGCATCTTCGAACGGGCTTCGCCCGTTCTCGATGCGTCGCTGCGGGCTTCGCCCGCAACCAAGCGGGCTTCGCCCCCTTGCCCCCCTGGCGGGCTTCGCCCGCCCCCCAGTTAAAATTTAAAATTATTCAAAATTTTATATTTTTGAATTTTTTATAATTGTTTTCTGATTTTTTTTAATAATTGTATTAAATTATTTTCATAATTATATAATTTTTTGAATTTATAATAAATATAAATTATTTAATTATTTATTAAATAATAAAATAGAAAGAAAAAAAAAACGCGCAGGGGCCGCCGCTTCCGCCTGCCGCCGACGGCCTGCCCAGCGACCACCGGCGAACCCCCCGGTGGGCGTCGGGCAGGCCGCCGGCGGTGGCGGGGAGTGCCCGTGAAGGTATCAGGATTTTTGGGAGTGTGAACAATGTTTTAAAGAGGGATTTAGATATTGGCAGCCCTCCTCTTTTGAATCCAACGGCCAGTTTTTGATGGAGCTTGATCGGACGGACAAGATTCAGCTGATGGTGTGCTTCAAAAATGTTATATTATTTTATATAATAAAGATATATATATATATATATATATATATATATATATATATAAATAATATCATAAGTTTGTATATATATATTTCACAAAATTCATATATAAATACATAGCACGTATAAAAATGCCAACTCAGGGTCGATAGAGGCCTGGGCGGGCGTGGTATCGGGAGCTTTTGCGACAACCAGATCAGGGCTGGTCTCCGTCATATCTCCCCCTCTCGAAATCACTCATCTCTGGTGAGTGCTCCGAGTGGTAATACAGGAGAAGATCAACATCTATGCCAACGAACCAAAGATCTCTAAAAACCACCATCAGTAATGATCACTGTCTCTTCATCCAATATTTGCTCGGGAACCAAAATCTGTCGCGGAAGTCGATCAGCGGCTCTGGGAACTGGTGTAGTAGACTCATCTGGTATCTCATGCTCAACCTGAAAGCTGTCAGTAGAACTGGGAGGAACCGTAGTGGACGTGTTAGTAGCGAAATGAATGTTGGTATGTCCTGAATGTGGCTCCTCACTCTTACTCACCAACCCAGAAGAATCAAATAGAGGAGAAGACAATGGAGAATCTAAAGACTCATGTGAGTAGTCGTAGAATTAAATCAGATTGGCTACGTTAAAAACCGGATTTGCTCCCCAGACGGAAGACATTTCAAGTTCATACGCATTTTGTCCAATCCGCTTTACTACTCGAAAGGGTCCAGTTCTACAGTAGTTAGCTTCTTTACGGTACCCGAAGATAACCGTTCCGGATTTAGCCGAACCATAACCAAGTCATCCATTTTAAAACTAGTAGCTCTTTTATGCTCTTTTTTTAAAAATGAAGTTGCATAAAAATCATAAATACTATGCACCTTTCCGCTCAAAATATTTTTTATGCAAATCATGCAAATGTAATAAATGAACTACTAATATGACTAATGCCACAAACCAATGGTTTCAGATACTAAAAGCAACTCCTGAAAGAGGCACATGATCAGGAGGCTCAGAGGGTGGTTCATAAAAGAATTCATCGCGGGGGCGATGAACACTCAATTGCAAATCAAAGACACCAGTGATCAGATGTGTCAACATAGTGTGCGGACTGTCTCTGAACGTGCTGGTGACAAGATATAACATTAACAAATCAGTGAGTGCACCATCAAACTTGACTGTGTCACTAAAGATGGAAACATCCCAAAAGTGTGGTGAACCCATAATTTTTTCATCTGCGGGTTCACCTGGAGGGGTATAATAAAATTTGTCGCAAATGTTAGAAATAGCAATAGCTTCTGTATTCATGTATAAAACAAGGACCCTTGGGGTCTACATATAGGAGAAGAGGAGAAGGAGAAAACACCATAGGCGTGTGGGACTAAACCTAAAACAATAAAGAATGCTTTACAATATATAATATTAACACGCCCTCTCAAAGTCACGGTGGATCATGAACCGAGAGTTTGCTAATAAGATAACGGAATCTTGCAGTTGTGAGAGACTTGGTGAGGAAGTCTGCAACTTGTTCTTTTTGTTTCAGAGGTAATGAACGGTAGAGAGATGGTGTTGGCGAGGAATTCCTGACGAGTAAAGTGACAATCGATCTCAATGTGTTTTGTCCGTTCATGGAACACCGGATTGGAGGCGATTTGAATGGCGCTTCGATTGTCACAAAATAGGGGAGTGGGGCCTGTTATCTGGACACCAAGGTCGCAAAGAAGACGACGAAGCCAGACTATTTCAGCAGTGGTGGAAGCCATGGCACGATACTCAGCCTCCGTGCTGGAGCGCGCAATGGATTCCTGTTTCTTACTACGCCAGGAGATCAGAGTCGCCCAGAAAAACACAGAACCAGTAGTGGAGCGACGAGTGGTGGCATCCCCCGCCCAGTCAGCATCCAAAATGCGCGGAGGTGAGTGGCGAAGTGGCAGAGAGAAATAACGAGCGACCGACAGAGCCGCGAAGGTAGCGGAGTATCCGGAGGACCGCGGCATAGTGAGCAGAGCGAGGAGCTTGAACAAATTGACTGACGAAGCTAACAGCGTAAGCAATGTCCAGTCGAGTCATGGTGAGATAAACCAGCATCCCGACGAGGCGCCGATAGCGGGAGGCATCGGCCAGCGGTTCCCCATCTGTAGGAAGGAGTTTCAGATTCAGCTCAATGGGGTGTCAACAGTGCGGGTGTCAGTGAGAGCGGCCACAGAGAGAATATCGGAGATGTATTTTTGCTGAGACACCAGAATCCCGCGTTTGGAGCGGGCAATCTCTAACCCAAGGAAGTACCGAAGGGGGCCCATATCCTTCATCTCAAACTGACTGCGGAGGTGTTGCTGAAGAGCGGCAATGGTGACGTGATCATCTCCAGTGATAATCATGTCGTCAACATACAGGAGCAGGATGTCGCAGCCCTGAGCGGAGGTGCGGGTAAACAGGGCATGATCAGTCTGGCGTTCAATGAAACCAGCCTTGAGAACTGCAGTGCGGAAGCGCTCAAACCAGGCACGAGGAGCCTGTTTGAGGCCATAGATGGCCCGACGGAGGTGGCAGACATGGCCAGGAGGTGCGGAGAGACCCGGGGGAGGTGCCATGTAGACAACTTCAGTGAGATCGCCATGAAGAAAGGCATTGGTGACATCCATCTGATGGAGGGGCCAATTGCGGGCAGCTGCGACCGCAAGTAAGGTGCGGACGGAGGTCATCCGGGGCAAAGGTTTCGTCATAATCGATGCCATGTTCCTGGAAAAACCCGCGAGCAACCAAGCGGGCTTTATGACGCTCAATAGAACCGTCCGGACGATGGGACGAGTCTTAACTTTGAAAATCCATTTGCAGCTGATAGGAGTAACACCGGGAGGACACAGAACAAGATCCCAAGTATGAGTCCGGCTAAAGGCTTGAAGTTCAAGCGCCATGGCCCTGTTGCCATTCGAGGTGGCCAACTGCCTCTTGGTATGACTGGGGCTCCCGGTGGGCGTGGAGAGCGGTGAGGAAGGCCTGAAAACCAGGGGAATAGGAGGTAGCCGCGGTGAGAGCAGAAGGGGGGTCGTAGCGAGCAGGTGGATGGCGATGGCGAGCAGGATTACGGCGAGGAGGAGCAGGATCCACGGTTGCAGGGGCGGACGGAGCGTCAGACAGAGCCGTATCAGGAGCAAGAGCAGGAGGAGGGGGTGTGGGCGTTGGAGGAGGAGCCGGTGTGGAAGGCGGGACCTCGGGCAGAGGACGAGGTGGGGAGAGGGGAGGATTGACAAGGGGAGTCCGGGGGCGAGTTGGTATAGAAGGAAGAAGCGGAAGAGAAAGCGGTGGAGCAATGGAGGGTGAGGAGGTGAGGTGTGCCGGTGGGGAAGAGAAAGAACATGTCATGTTCGACGAAGGAGACATGGCGAGAGATGCGAATGCGACGAGCCACCGGATCGTAGCAACGATAGCCTTTGTGGTGGGGGCTAAGACCGAGGTGAACACAACGAGTGGAGCGAGCGGAGAGCTTGTTACGTTCAGTAGGAGGAAGGAGAACGAAGCAGGTGCACCCAAATGTGCGGAGAGATGCATACTGCGGCGGGCGGGAGTGAAGGCGTTCATAAGGAGTGACGCCAGAGAGGGTCGTGGAAGGAGTGATGTTGATGAGGTGAACAGCGGTGAGAACGGCTTCGGCCCAGAAGGAGGGAGGAGCGGAGGCAGAGATGAGGAGAGTACGAGCTGTTTCGATGATGTGGCGATGTTTGCGTTCAGCAACCCCATTTTGTTCATGGGTGTGCGGGCAAGATTGTTGGTGGAGGGTGTCATGCGAGTGGAGGATGTCGCGCATGGTGGAGGAGAGAAATTCTGGAGCGCAGTCAGAGCGAAAGATCTTAATGCGACGCTCAAACTGAGTGTGAAGCATAGCGGTGAACGTGCGATACGCAGCGGGTACATCAGAACGATTGCGAAGGAGATAAACCCAAGCACAACGGGAAAAATCATCAATAAAACTAACATAATAAAGATAGCCAGAATGAGAAGCAAGTGGCGCGGGGCCCCAAATATCAGAGTGAACTAAATCAAAAGGGCTGTCGTTTGAGAAGCACTACTTGTAAATGGTAGAGCAAGTTGCTTTGACAAACGGCAGCCGGTACAAACAGAGAGGGGGGAAGGAGAGACACGACCCAAAGCTCCAGAGCGGATAATACTTTGGAGTCGATCAGTAGACAGATGTCCTAAATGTCTGTGCCACAAGTCGGCATCAGAGACAACAGAGAGGGCCGAAGCGGAGGTTGGTGGGGGGGGGGGAACATGAAGATACTCCAGCTGATACAGGCCACCAGCCCTACGGCCCCGTCCAATCCTCTGAGCTGTCCGGGAATCCTGCACAACACAATCAGAAGAAGAGAATAAAACTGTTAGACCGAGATCACAGAGGGAGCTGACAGAAATGAGGTTCATATGTAGCCGAGGGGCATGATGGACGTTGGAGAGAGTAAGGCGTCCAAGAGGGGCAGAAGTCGGGGTGATGGAGCCAGAGCGCAGAATAGGGAGAGAGCCCCCATCAGCAGTGGTGACCTGAAGAGAAGTGGGGGAGGAGGTGCAGTTGGTGAGGGTGCGGGAGTCGGAGGTGAGGTGGCAGGAGGCCCCAGAGTCGAAATACCAAGGTGCAGTCGGAGGAAGTCGAGCAGCAACAGTACCAGAAGCAGCTGAGAGACTGTGTTCCGCAGAGGAGCGGGCAGAGGAGGCAGACTGAAATAGCGGAGACCGGAGGATCAGATCCTCTAAGCGTTGCAGAGGATCGGTAGCAGCAGCAGCAGTGGGGTGAGAGCCGGGACCACGATCGCGTCCCCGACCACGGCCGTCACGGCGATGGTCAGAAGCGCGGTGTGCATCAGACCGAGGGGGACGAATAGGGCAAGCAGACTTCATGTGCCCCACCTTCTTGCAGTAGTGACAGGTAACAGCACTGGGACGCGGAGGAACGGGAGGTCGGAGACGAGTCTCCTCATCGAGCAGAGCAATCAGTGCATCATCCAAAGTAGGAAGCGGGACCCGCTCAGTCCGCTCGCCTTACCACTCAGTCTGCCACCTGGTCTACATATAGGAGAAGAGGAGAAGGAGAAAACACCACAGGCGGTGTGGGACTAAACCTAAAACAATAAAGAATGCTTTACAATATATAATATTAACATCGCAAATGCGACGCGTGCAAACGTAGACTCCAAAAAGCATATAAAGTGCCCTCATATAAATGAAAATGCACGTGACGTATGACAACCGTGATAAATGTACTAAGAGAGTGTGATATATCTGGAGGCTCACCAGGTGGGACATCTGAAAACTCATCGCGAATACGATGGTCAACAGGTGGTAGGTCTCATAACTCATCTAGAGTGCGAGTGGCCTCTATAGGACTCTTGAGGGTAGTTGTGACGATCGTCCATATCATAATCATGTCGTGCTCGT
Organism: Platanthera guangdongensis; assembly: GCA_039583875.1. Lineage (NCBI taxonomy): Eukaryota > Viridiplantae > Streptophyta > Magnoliopsida > Asparagales > Orchidaceae > Platanthera > Platanthera guangdongensis. The sequence continues at coordinate 4,543,523 of CM077156.1, forward strand.
GGATGTTCGTGAGTCCTACGAACGTGTGGTGGTGGTCGCACATATGCAATCTCAGGTTCCTCATATAAAGGAGACGTATAGTATCGATAACTAGAGGGATACTGTGCTCTATCCTCATAATATGGTGCAGAAGGACCAGTATGATCCACTTGAGTACGAGGATAAAATTGACGATGGTCATCGTACTGATCGTCTCTATAATGAGAACATGTTGGTGGGTCAACACGATCTCTGGAAGGGGTATACAATGATCGAGTATAATCATCAAAATATCGTAATGATGTCCTTGATGGATCTCTATAGGAGTGACTATAAGTGTAGGCGTCATCCTCATGGAGTGGATTCCTCCTAAATGTAGATCTTTGTACATAATGTGGTGGAACATCGTAACGTGGACGGACAAAATGCTCATCTCGAATTTGAGGTGACATTGTCGCTCGAGTGGGCATTTCTAAACTATTCACCATACCTCTAAGGTTTGCTAACCTTTCACGCAACTGACAGGTACTCTCAGTTAATGTCGTCATTTGGTGGGCGAAAGGTAAAATCCACTGGGGTGGTTCATTCCCTTCGTGTCCACGACTCGGGTGACCACGTTTAACTTGACGCATTCTATCACTACGCCGATGCGTGCAAACACACAAGTCAAATTCCATGATACTAAAAAAAATTCTCTTTTTTTTGAAAAAATTTGAAAATGATATACAGGTTCCTATTCTACATAGAGCGGATCCCAAAACTTAGAAAAATTTCGGAACCTCCCTCTGATACCAAATTGATGCAGGACGACGCGTAGGGTTTACACGACTGTCAGTTTTTTTTCTTCTAGGAAACCCTAATGCATGCAATATTCGATGAACTTGCGCAACGAAATTTGAGCGAACTGAAGAATGATGCAAATAAATTGTTTGTAAAGCACAAAATCGATACTTTTTTTTAAAATGAATTTTCTTAAATAACATGGTTCAATTTTAAATCCGGGGAATGAAGTTCGCAATTTTCGTTCCGTTCCCCTTGTCGTAGCACAACAAAAATCGTGAACTCCAAATACGTTTTCGTCTGGAGTTTTCGACGTAGCGTTCGCTGACAAAACTCAGGCGAAAACCCAGCAATGAGTCTATGATCCTACGAGAAAATATTGAGGCACACACAAAGGAAAAGAGAAGGAAACAATTACCCACGGAAGAGATGTCTTCCGTAATTCGAAGTCGATGGCGATCACGCGAGGAAATTCTCGTCACCTTCGATCTCCGCTCTGAGGTCGGCCGTTATCGCACGTGGGCACCAAAGAATTAAGTCACTCACACACACGAGGTGGTTTCACGGAATCACTCAACAAATAAGGAAGCCACAAACATAACAAACCTAAAATTCACTCGCTCTCCACACTCAAAGTGGTTCCACGAAATCTCTAACACACAAACTAAAATTTCTTCAATCTCAGTGGATCCACGAAATCTCTAAGCATTCTAATTAATCTAATCTTGCTACTGCTCATCTTCTCTCATTAAACAAGCACAGTAACTCAACCCTTCTCCAACGAAATTACCAAGCAGCACAACAATTTCAAATGGGAATTCGCAACCTGAGCACCTACTGAAAATTAAAAAAAAAGGTAATCAAACAGTAAGCACTAGTTAATCCTCTAACTCTATCACACTAGCCCTACTGTTCCTCTTCCTCAGAAGGCAAACAAATTTGCTTTACAACGACTACACAGGTACAAGACTTCATCTTCAATTTCAGCACACACCTAACACCTACAATGCTCACACAGAGCCTAATCGCACCTAATCTCTAACAGGAAGCACACAATAACCTCAATTTTTTCATCAGCAACCTAAACTCTACAGGAAGCAATAGCAGTAGACAACTCAACGGGAATCAAGCAAAAGCAAGGCAGCAATCTTTCACAATATTCATCAACATCAAAATTTTCACCCAAACGAAAATATAAACACACCTCCCCTTTATAGGGTTACAAATAACTGAAAAACGAAATTAAAATAAACGCAAAACAAATCAACTCGACCCTGTTCTCCATCGGAAATGGCGTCGTGGAGGATGATCGTGGCCAAACCTGCCGGAGAAGTGCTGTAGCTAGATCGTGGATGGAGGAATGGGCGGGAGACGTGGCTAGATCGGGTGAATAGGGGGCGCCGCTGGGTCGTGGGGCGGAAAAACGGATCGCCATTGTTGAGCCCTAGTCGTGCGCGAACTGGGAAGATAAACAGTGTTGCCATTTTGTCGTGAAATCTGGACCAACTGGAAACAAGCTGTCCCGCTCCTTTACCCTAATCGCATAGCTTTATATATATATATATATATATATATATATATATATATATATATATATATATAATATCATAAGTTTATATATATATTTCACAAAATTTATATATAAATACATAGCACAAATAAAAATGCCAACTCAGGGTCGATAGAGGCCTGAGCGGGTGTGGTATCTGGAGCTTTTGCGACGACCAGATCAGGGCTGGTCTTCACCATTTCGTCTGGCTTTTTTTTGCATTGTCTACTAACTACTATAAACCACCTTATCATCAATCATAAATAGTTTTGTACTATCAAATCAAAAGAGATTTTCCCAACAAGATGTTGAATAGAAGGTCAAATATCTTTTCTGAGAGCAATAAGCTCTGAAGATGGATCCATTGCCAGCTCTAGCATCATGACTAATGAAATGACCCTGTGTATTTATAATCTTATTTTTTAAATCTAATCTGCAAAGGGTGTTGAGTAGATTTTACCCCACCACTAAGTTCGATAAAGTAGTAGAAGGAATAGGTAGGGAACTCACATCAAGCGTAGGTGAGGACTCCCCTTAAAGGGAGGTTCCATATTATGCCTTAGATTCACGAACAAGAGATGAATCCTTTTCTTGTGATAGAGAAAAAGATCCATCAACAATGCTCATTTCTTCTCTTTCAGACAAAGGTTGGCAAGACAAAAAACATAAGGTCAAGAAGAGCCAATCTTGTGGTTAGTGGTTCCGGAGTCAATGATCCAGTGAGTAAAAGAGCAGGTGAACGCAGAATGAGCACCTGATATTATCATGTGGGCATATGATGACAACGATGTGGTAGTCAGTTCAGTAGGATGAACATGCATCATGCTTCAGAGAGCTTGTATCTTTTCTGCATACAGGGCAATCAAAAGACTAACAGGATCAAGGCAAACAATACTGGGTAGAGTATCCTACGTGGCACTAGATAGATGAGCAGATCGAGACAGAGGTGATCGACCTTGAGAGTGACCTTAGACATGGCTACCTTGTGGAATAGATCCTCCTCTCTAAGGAAGAAATTCATGAAGCCTGAAGCATGTGTCCCGGGTGTGGTGTGTCTTCCTGCAATAATCACAAACCAAATGATCTTTGCCTGTAGATTTCAGTCTAGATTTGCATGCAACACAACTTTTGAACTGTACTGGGCAACATGGGTGGATCCTTCTGAAACATAATCAAGGAGCCAAGGTTGTCGCCGATCAATTTCCTTTTGAACAAGATTGCGAACTTATGGAAGAGAAGGTGTAGGAGAGTGTCAGAGTATCTGAACACTAATCTGATCAAAATCAAGCTGCATTCCATGGAGGACTTCTAACCAAAATTTCGTTTTTAGGAGGCCAAAGAGTGAGCGAATCAAACTTATCGTATTCCTCGTATAGTTGAGTAAACTCTAAATAATTACCAAAAGGATGACGGGCACCCTATCGAGGGAGGACGATCTTTTGTTACAACTGGAATGTTTGAGCGACATATCCATGACAAGAGTAGGTGCCCTTAGCTCTCTTCCAGATATTTACAGTCGTATCTAACCACAGATAGTTGCAGATAATGGATTCCTGCATAGAGTTCGTGAGCCATGACATAATCAGAGAGTTCTCGGACTCCCATTGCATTCAATTCAGTGAAGTGGGTGCAAGTTCCATGGTGGCAATGCTAACACACCCAAATATTTGTTGACTTTTTAGGACTAGGGTGATAGAATGAGCCTATAGTATATAGTTGGAGTCATCCAATCATATAATAATAATATGATATGCATTATGATCATGACTAGCCCAAATAGATCTCACAGAAGTCAATGGAGAGAGAGAGAAACCTATTCCAGATGAGGTAACAAGAGAGTCAACACCCCCTGACATGATGATTCGAGAATAGAAATCAAGGAATCATCCAAAGATAAACAAATAACATGAAACAAGGGTTTACTCATAGAAAGATGCATACTTTAAATCTAACAAAGCTCATGATCCAACCAACGAATCCAAAAGGAATTAAAATATGTGGTAAAGGAGAGGATGAATAATCATCTCCTCAAATATGGAGGAGATCAGGTGTCAGAGTGGTGGTTAAACACTCATTCCAAGGGAGCCGACTCCCAGGCTCACAAATCAGCAAGGGGCGATCACCCAAAGATAGTCGGAGCCATCCAGTTATAAGGTAGTAAGTTAAGAGGTGTTATGATCATAACTAGCTTGGATAGATCCCATGGAATGATGGAAGTCAAAGGAGAGGGAGAGACGTCTATCCAAATGATGTAACGTGAGAGTCAACACTCCTCGACATAATGATTCAAGATAGAAATCAAGGAATCACCCAAAGATAAACCAAGAAAATGAAACTAGGGTTTACTCATAGAAAGATGAAAACTCTAGATCCATCAAAGCTCATGATCCAACCAACGAATCCAATAAAAATCAAAATATGTGATAGAGGAGAGGAATTAGAATCATCTCCTCATATATGGAGGAGATCAGGTGCTAGAGTGGTGGTTAAACATCCATCCCGATGGATTCAGTGCCCAGACGCAAAGATAACAATCAGTGAAGGTAACAAAACATTTATAACTAGAAATAGAAGCAACGGGACAAGACCCCCACAAATTATAGTGAATTACATCAAATGGAATTGCAACAGGGAATGAAGAATGCATAAAAGAAACACTTATGTTTATCCAATTCACATACATCACAATGAAAGTTCTGTTAGACATGAAAAAGAAAAGTAGGAAATAAAATTCCCATCGAGGCAGATGATGGATGACCCAAACGGCGATGCCAACAATCCAAGGATGGAGTGAGAAACATGCAAAGCTTGGGCTGAAGTAGCAGGATCAAACACATAGAGTCCATCTTGCATCCTAGCAGAGTCAATCACATTTTTCGTTTGCAGGTCTTGAAAGACACAATAAGAGGGGGAAAATGTAATTGAGCATTGCATGGAGTTAGTCAAGTGGACAAACAACAAATTTTGAGTGTACCTTGGTACATGAAGGATATAAGTTTAAGTAAGAGAAGAACAATGAATGGATTCTTTCCATGTAAATGTTGAAAGAGATCCATTCACAATGCGTACTTTCTCTCGGCCAGATTGTGGGAAGTAAGAAACAAAATCTGATGACGAGGCAGTCATGTGATCTGTAGCTCCATAATCAATAATCCAGTGAGAAGGTGAGTGGACAGTAGCGGAGTGGGCACTCAAAATACTTGTGCGGGAAAAGGAGGAGGATGATTCAGAAGAAGGCTCGGTAAAGAGGCATTGCATCATCTTGCGGATGACATATATTTCCTCGGTGGAGAGAGATAGAGAGAGTTGGGCACTGAAATGGGATCAGAACTTGATTTCCCCATATTATTGTCTTCAAAGCTCTCAGTCAAATGAGCAGCACAGTGTGGAGAAGGTCCCTCCCCGGAAAACTCCTATGGCCACAGCCTCTACGTGGGTTAGGTCCTCCTCAATAAGGAGGAAAACCATGGAGCTTAATGCAGGTCTTCCGGATATGTCGAGGTTTACCACAGTGGCGACAAACAAGATCTTTGTTTGTTGTCCTTAGCTTGAAGTCCCGTAACGAGTGTCCTCTTAAGTTTGAGTATGTAATAAGAGCAAAACCTTTTGATGCATGTTCTGGTAGCACGACTTTCTACAGTCATATTTCTACTGAACAGGACTATAAACCTCAGGTAAGGAAGGAACATGTATGCGACTCAAAATTTGCACAATGATCTGATCAAAGTCCCGATGAAAATCGTGCATCGGTTGCCATCTTCCCGAGCCCTGATGAGAAACTCATCACCATGGCAAAGCAAGGCAAGGGAATCAAAGTGGTCATATTCTTGATATAGTTGGATGAACCCAGAGTAGGAGGAAGATGGAGGATAATCGTCTTGACGGAGGAGAAAGATCTCCTTTCTAAGTTGAAATATGGCCGAATTCCCTTTTCTAGAGTAAGTAGATTTAACCCTTTTCCAAATGCCGCGGTGCTGTTAAGGAACAAGTAACTGCAAGCTATCGACTCCTGCATTGAGTTGATAAGTTAAGACATAACTAACAAGTTCTCGGAATTCTATTGCCCCCGGGCAACGGTATCATGTGCGGGTTCTCCTTTGTTCCCATTTACATAGTCAAACTCTTCCGACTCTTAAGTGCCAAAGTAATGGACCTTGACCAAGACACATAATTTGTATTGTCGAGAATAGTCGCAATCTGAGGAACATTATGACTAACCCTGGTAGATCCGACGGGTGTTGATTGGTCTCTGGAATCAATAATAACTGACATATCTAATAACAATAGAAAACAAGAGAAACTTGAGAGTAAATCAAAGCCGAACTACTCGCTGAACAGTCGCCGAAAAATAGGTCCGAGAATCACCAGAACTGGAAGTGAATGATAAATCCCTCCTTAGAACCAACCAAGAGCCGAGAACACATCATGCTAAAGGTTTAGGGCTACAAAAGATCCAATTGTGTTGTAGATGCCAAAAATCTAGATCTGAAATCTAGGAAAATCTGATTATTAAATCCAAGAATCCCTTTAGTATGATATAGGGAAAAGCGATGTGAAGCTGCGGAAGAAATCTGGAGTGGACCCGTCGGAATGGGCTCAACACCCCATTTCGATTGATCGGTGCCAATCGGTCCCGGTCAGCGCTATAGGCAGAGAGGAGAAAAATCAGCGAAAACGACTGGAGGCGTCCTCTGTGTCGACTAGAAGAGAACTATGGAGTGAGTTGGTGTGGAGGATTGATCGAAATAGTGGAACAACGGATGCAACGGACGAGCGAGAGCAACGAGTAAAACAAACCCTACAGCTCTGATATCATGTTAGGACTGAAAAACATTCTTAATTAGATACAAGGTGGGCACCCCTCTATATATAATAGAGGAGTGTATAACCACAATACTAACAGATACGTAGAAGAAAGTGTTAGAGCAGCACTAGATGTGTCCTACGAGGTGTTCATAACCACTGGAGAGCGGATGGAAGGAGAACACATTTTTTTACAAAGAGCTTTGGTAGAGCGTGATCTAAGTTGGGAGATGCAATTGATGACCGAGAAGCAGCGACTGAGAAATTCTATGCCGATGCAATATGATCGAGGGAGAGAGGCCTCAACAGAATATGGAGAGCACCAATCGACGTCAATGGAGGCTGTAGGTCAGACTTGGCATTGACAGGGAATGGAAACGAGGAGACTCTCAACTTCACCAGAATCAAACTATGCCAAAGCGAGGGCTGGCAGGTTATGCATGTGAATAGTTTCATAGCCTCATAGCCATAGGTAACATTGTCAAATTTTTTGAACTTGTTAGTGAACCAGAGTTCGCAGCAGCTAAAACTGAATCAAGTGGAAAAAGCAGTGATGAAGGAATTTAAGCTAATCTTGTGAGTTATGATCAAGATGGTGGTGATTATTTATCATAAAAGAATTTTTACTATCCTTAAATATTTAATGTTGGCCTCTAAATTTTGTTTTAGTTGTTTAAGGACGTGTTTGGTGGGGCTGATCCGTCGTGGTCTCGCGGATGGCAGCCCGGCCACTACCGTGCGCCATTTCGTGGGGCCGCGGGGGTTTTTCTCTGCCAAGGGAAATCCATGGATTTCCACAGTGCGGGGGTGACCGCGGTCACAGCTGCCTCCGTGCGCCTCCTTGGGAAATCGGCGGGAAATCCGCATCGCCAAACCAGCCCTAAGTAAATATAAACTGTTGTTGACTGAATATAATTCATGATGACCAGCCCTAAGTAAATATAAGCTGTTGTTGACTGAATATAATTCATGATGACCAGCCCTAAGTAAATATAAGCTGTTGTTGACTGAATATAATTCATGATGACGTGTTTTCTTTATTCTGTTTTAGATCATGAAATAATTTTATTATTTTATTTTACTCCACAACAAATTATCCAGTTATGAAAATTGCTTCTGTAAGTTAATATAGCTTTTTACTCACCGGTCCCTTGTAAGCATGAACTTTCAATGTTGTGTTTTATTGTTTATTTGACCTCCTCCTTGGCTATGAAAATCCTAACCTCTACCCTGCCCAGTAGATACTCTTTTCACATTTAACACTTAGGCTCTATTTGTTTGGGCGTTTCGCTGCTCCGTTTTGGGCAAACACCGTCGGAAGGAGGGTAAACAAATGAATCTCCGGCGGCGTTTTCTCCGTTTCCACCCGCCCGCCTTGAGAAATGCCCCAAAAGCTCCGTTTGGAGCAGCCACCTCCCTCCGTTTCGAACACTCCGTTTCCACCGCCGGATCGACCGCCACCGCTAAACCAAATGAAGCCTAATTTCTATCAGGGTCCATTGATTGGTCAGAATTGTAGCTTTGAAATTGAAATGGGTGGTCTAATTCCATTCACAATGGATTTCTAATTCTAATTTCATGGCCCCCATTCTGTTCGTTTGGACGGAATTGAGGTCCTTAAATTAGAGCTGAAGGTCTATTTTCGATGGAATTAGACCTCTAATTTCAATTCCGAAGCTCCATTTCTGTCCAATAGAACAGATGGTTAAATGTTTATGAATTTTGTATGGCAGGAAAAGTTGTCTTTGTTTTGGTCTCCAGCAAGGATCCCAATCAAAATACAGAAAATATGTTAGAAGTCACACAGTTACCTCATTCAACAAGATGGCTGGCTGAAATAGGCTCTGATAATGAAACAATTGCAGAGATTAAACAGGTGTTGTTAGTGAGAAGGACTTTGGCCTGGATAACGGCTATTATTCTTCTCATCTCAACTCTAATCGGGGTATGTTACATAAACCTTTCTATTTATTTTTTTTATTTTAAATTTCTCTTGTTTAGCCAGTTTGATAAACTTGATGAGTTAGTAAGCCGAATTGAACTATTTTAATGACATGTTTCTTATTCAAAAATAACTAGAAATTCACATGAACCATCATGAAAACCAGGTGAAGATGAAATCATGTAGGCACTAAATATATTATAATCATTGTTTTAAATGACCTCGCACATGTCTGACATGTCTCCCGACATGTCATTTTTTAGAGGAAAACGATATGTTTTTCTCAAAATAATAGATTATGTCCTTTTGTAAAATATCGGCCGACATGTCCGATCTTTTCCGATATATCAGCCGACACGACTTTTAAATATATCCCCCGCTATTTTATTTTATGTTATATTTGCAGACAAATATCATATATTTAAATCATCTATGGATACTATATTATGTATGTTTAAATCGATTAAACTTATTATTTCAAATTTTTAACGTTTTATTTTTACAATCAATTTTGTATAATTGTTTCACAAATTTTTAATTTCATATTATAAAAAATAGGAAAATATTTAATACATTTATTAGGTGATTGTTTCATATTTTTAATATAAATTTATAAGTTTGAAAAAACTTATAATAAATTAAGTATTTTTAACTTTTAATTTTTTTTAATTTGCAATAAATTTATTGTTATCAAAATAAAATTAGTGTATAGTATTAAATATATTTTACAATGTATAATTTTGTATTTGTTAATAATATGTTTTCTTAAATACTATTTAAATTTATTTCATAATATAAATGACTCATTTTTTATCTATTTGTTATATTATTTTTCTATTTTTATAACATATAATTATAGTTAGTATACATTAAATAAAAATTTTATTTATAATATATGGAAATCCGATATTTTAAAATATCTCCGACATGTCTCCGACTTCCGACATCCGACATTTAAAAACACAATCTGATATGTGTCCGACATCCGATATTTAAAACATTGATTATAATGCTTACCTTGGTATAGGAAACATTTTTTTGTGAAAATAGCTTAAAATTCACTTGAACCACTATGAAACTTAAGGGTGCAACTCGAATCGGTTCGGATCGGTCTCCATCCATGTCTGTCTTCTTCGACAAGTGCCGTCTTCCTCAATCCTCCTTTCCAGCGACTCCTTTGTTCCACTTGTGATCCCAATCGTCATCTAGCACGCATGCCACCGTCCTGACGCGCTGCGTCCGTTGCTAACTCCTCCCCGTGGACTGTCGTTCCCGACGCCCTTGGCCATGACTGATTGTATAGATATTAGAACAATGGAACGGAACCCTTTTTTCTCGAGCCGAGAACAACCACCACCATGAACCTCCTCCATCCAACTCCATCGCCGTCGAACCCATAGAAAGCACCACTCACCCTTACTGATACCGCCTCTAATCACAACGCTCGCCAATCTTATGCTCTGCTTGGATATTCTGATCTTTGAGGGCACAAACCCCTCTCAGCTGGATCATGTGCGCAAATAGATTTTCGGAGCTATAATAGACACCAGAAGGCAACAAGTTACCTCTATCCTTGATATATATTGCAGACTAGACTCTCCAATTGTTGTGTCTGCTCCGCCAAATGAACCCAACTATGACTTGGCCAATTTTGTATGACATTGGCAAGCGCAATGCGCAGTCCACCAGGGTAACTCGATTGACATCTATATTGACACGTTTTTTTCTTTTGCGGTGTTGACGAATAATGTCCCGTCTTGGAGGGACCCATTAATTGGGTTACTTTTTTTGTGGTCTCCAGCCCTAGATCCAGTCCCACCTTTTGCATTCATAATATCATCACCCTCTCTTGCAGTGCAACAAACTCATTTTATGTATACTAATTTTTGGGTCAGGGTCCCAGACCCAGATTTTTCATCTGGGTCTGGGACATCTCAGATACGTTTGTCACACCCGAGATGTCCCTGAGTTGTCACCGAGATGTCTCTCCTAGTTTAAAAACATATCTGAGATGTCCCAGACTCGAAAAATCTGGGTCTGGGGATTTGATGTAAGGTATATATTTTTTTCTTTTATGTAAGGTATTTTTGTTCATGGATGCTATGAAATGTAATTTCAAAATTAAGAAAGGTGCAATCTGAAATTATACTAAATTTCAAGGGACATTTTGGTAATTATTTGGTGATTTTATTTACATAGGGTCTGTGATGTCCCGGACTCGGAAAAATCTGGGTACGGGGCCCGAACCCAAAAATATTCTTTTTTGTAAGGTATAATTTTTTTTTCTTTTATGTAAGGTATCTTTGTTCATGGATGCTATGAAATGTAAACTTACATTAGAGATTTTCGTAATTTCATAAATAAGAATGGTGCAATCTGTAATTATGCTAAATTTCAAGGGATATTTTGGTGATTTTATTTACTTAGGGTATATTCCATAGCTGAATTTATTTCATGCAGGTATACTTCCTAATGTGCATGCCCCTCACAAGGGACACTCTCCTCTACTCCAACGTAAAGCTGGATTAAATCGCGTTTCGGGGTACCCTCTTCCAAACCAAACCGGTCTAATAAAATGCGCATTTTTTTGTATTATTATTATTAACATTTTTATTATTGTTTGTTAGGTTATATTGTTGCATCCTATCATGATAGAATTGAAGTTTTCTCATGAACTCTATGATAGTTTTGGTTGTGGTGCTTTAAAATTTTTGAATCATGTGCTCAACAGCATTATTTTTCATCAACCAATGGAATATGAATGCACGCATGTATGTGCGCGCGCACGGAATCCCATGCACATTATGTGATGGGACACTCCTTGATGCATGTTTTATTGGAGATGACTGCGACAAATATACACATGCGCGCTAGCGCGCGCACTGTGCGCGGGATTTATGTGCACAATATGTGGCGGGACGCTCTATTGTGCGTGTATTATTGGAGATGATTGCATCATCAATCTCACGGGAGACACGTGTCTCGTTGTGGAAGATTGGAGGGCGATTTTCATTTGGAATGGCACGGGCCTAGCCTCCCACGAGACTCGCATCTCCGGCCTTGGGCTCGGTTTGATGCGGTTTTTTTTGCCCCCGTGAGTTTGGACAAACACCACCGTCGTAGAATTCATGTTTGACATGACAGCAGTTATGACCATCACTAAGAGAAAAAAAACTACTTTTGAAACATAAAAATGGATGAAGGGCGTTCGCGAATGATGGTTCATAACCATCTCGTTCACGACCGCTACCCCCATGCCGAATGAAGCCTTGATCTCATTACTTTAACTACCATCTCATGACTACTGTTTGTATTAATGTATCATTGGATCCATGAGCTTGATATCTCTTTTAGTTGTTAATCATTATTGTTTTCTATATATATTTTTATAAAATTGTTATAATAATAATGATAAATTAACACTTGATTATTATGAATTTAACAGTGTCACTTTAAAATGATGATGCTTTGCACTTTATAATAGTATAGATAAGTGCATAATCAAATTTAAATTTATCACCCCCCTAAATTATTGGACTCAAGATTTTCTCAATTTGGAGTGAAATTGATAATATCCATTTCATAATTTAGATTTATTTCCATTTGATTCGACGGGTTTATTAATTTCATTCTTTTATATATTTTTTTAATCAAAAATTGAGTGAGAATGCATTCACACAGTGAAATGGACCTCCATTTGAGATCCTAAATAGAAAGAATCATGATCCAAATTATTGATGTCATGTTTGACTCTTCAAAAAAATCGTAAACAACAACACTCAAGCCTTTATCCCATTATAATGGGGTCGGTTATATGGATCATTTGTCGTCATTGTGCTCTATTTTTGTCATAATCTCACTAATGCCTTGCATCACGTTTTTCCTTATATTTTCATTCCAAGTCTCTCTATTTAGGCTTCATTTGTTTTAGCGGTGGCGGGTCGATCCGGCGGGTGGAAACGGAGAGTTCTAACCGGAGAGGGAAGGTGACTGCTCCAAACGGAGCTTTTTGGGGCGTTTCTCAAGGCGGGCGGGTGGTAACGGAGCAAACGCCGCCGGAGGTTCATTTGTTTACCCTCCTTTCGGCGTCGTTTGCCCAAAATGGAGTTATGAAACGCCCAAATAAATAGAGCCTTAAAATGCCTAGTGACTGGACTCTCATAACACCTAACAAATTCTCTTATGATCTCCTTTGCACGTGTCCAAACAATCTTAGTCGAGCTTCTCGCATTTTCTCTGCAATTGGTGCTACTCCTATCTTATCTCTGTTACATTCATTTGTAATTCTATTCAGTCTCGTGTGTCCACACATCCACCTAAGTATTCTCATCTCCGCAAGTCCCATTTTTTTTGCTCATGTACACAATTAACTGCCCAACGCTCAAAATCATAGAGCGTCGCTGGTCTAATCGCGACATGGTAGAACTTGCCCTTAAGTTTTAATGGTACTTTAGGATCACACGCGCCTCTTCACTTCAATCAACCACTTGGATTCTATGTGTCACATCTTTATCAATACCTCCATCCTTTTGAACTATCGATCCAAAATATTTAAAACATTCACTATGAGAAATATCTTGATCATACAACTTAATAATGAAGTCATCACCCTTCTTGCATTGCTAAATTTAAACTCAATATACTCTATTTTTGCCCTGCTCAACTTGAAACCCTTATGTTCTAAAGTGTCTCGCCAAAGTTCAAGTTTTGTGTTTACACCCTCGCGCGTCTCATCGAGCAAAACGATATCATCCGCAAATAATAAACACCAAAGTATTTCTTGTTGGATATGTCCGATGAGCTCATCTAAGATAAGGGTAAATATATAATGGCTTAAAGTTGAACCCTGATGTAAGTCAACATTGATAGAGATTTTTTGTGTTAATCCTCCAGATGTCCTAACCCTTGTCACTAAATTTTTATACACATCTTTGATTATGTCAATGTATGATACATTTACACATTTCTTTTCTAAGGCTATGTTTGGTAGGACTTATTTTCACCGGTCAAGCGGTTACGACCGCATGAATCGGGTCATAATTAAGGTCCGGTTCATGCGGTCGTAACCGCTTGACCGGTGAAAATAAGTCCTCCCAAACGGAGCCTAAGGCTCTGTTTGGCGCAGCTCTGGCTGCTGGAAAATCTCTATTCCAGCCGTCAGAGCTGCTTTATATGTGTTTGGGACAGCTCCCTGTGAAGAGCTTTTCAAAAATCTGGAGCTGTTTTGCAGCTTTTCAGAAATCTCCTCCCCCAGCTTCTGCTCTTGCAAAATAGCTTTCTCTCTCACAAGTTTTGGAAATCTAATGGTTTCTTCAGTTGGAACATGCTTAGAGGTCGGACGGCCTACCTCCGGCGATTCCGAGCCCCTGACGGCCTTCCTCCGGCGATTCCGAGCCCCGACGTCCTTCCTCGGGCGATTCCGAGCGCACTTCTGCACAGAATACTCAAACACTCTGCAGCTTTTCAAAACTGCTCCCCAGAAATCTATTTTAAAACAGCTCTATCCGGACAGCAGCTTTTCAATCCGCCAGAGCTGTCCCAAACAGAGCCTCTCTCCCTAAGATTTCTCTTGAAATTCTATCATAAGCCTTCTCAAGATAGATAAACAACATATGCAAATCTTGCTTTAAAGATAAACCTTCTTCAAATTAAGCTTTAGTTTTAATATATAGCATGGGCAATTGAATAAAATATGTTGAAGTTAGTTTCGTAGTGAATTTAAAATGCTCAAATTGCAAGCAGATATTCTAATTAATTGGCCCAATAATTATATGAACAGACTGGAAACAAATAAATATAAATATAAATATAAATGAATATATACATAAAATAATAATAATAATAATAATAATAATAGTTCTGAATGCTTCAGTACTTGCCATGGGAATCATTGCTAGGGTTATCCAAATCAGATGGGTCTATTTGTATACCCTCCAAACCAACCCCCTCCTTATTGGAAATGACGCTGGATTGGCCGGTGTGAATTGTAAAAAATTTAACCGTCCGATGAAATACATGCGGTTCTGCTGGACACGCACGATTCGCGAGAGTGAGAGATCTGAACTGTATACCCCCCCCCCCCCCCCCCCCATGCGGGCCTGTTGGACACGCACGATTCACGAGAGAGTGAGAGATCTGGACCGTATACCCCCCCCATACGATCATGTTTTTATGGGCTAGTGTTATTGTCATTGTCATATCCATGAGTCTACGACCGGGCCTACCGTATCAAACAAAGTAAATGAGGTCCTTTAGTATTTTTAAATTTAAAATAATAATTAAATCATAAATAAATAGTATTTTATTAAATTCGAGCTGGTGTAAATCATATTTTGAACGGTTCAGAGAACCAGAGCAAACACGAAAACGACATGAAGTGTTGTGAATCGGAGTCAAATTGAATTGAATCAATTGTAAGTTTGTAACTAAGGCTTCGTTTGGCTGTGGCGGGAGCACCCGGCGGTTTGAAACCGGACTTTGGAACCCGAGGGGAAGAGACGGGGGTCGAAACGAAGCGGATATGTGACACCACCAAATTTAAAATGTCGACGGCGTGCCAATTCATAAAAAACAAAATGTTACTTAAGGTGTTTATAGTGTGCACATAGCTATTTAAAAGGGGGAGAGACCTGAACCAGAGGTTTACGGTGAGTCACGCCTCATGCGTGTCGTAACGAGGAGAGGCGGTGGCCGATTAAATAGAACCCGCACTCATTTCCTTCTTCCGATTCCCGCACGATGCCCAGGAGGCGGACTGAAGCCGCACGCCGACGGAAGCCCCCGAGCCCTCGTTTCTCCTCCGTTTCTTTTGTGATTTCTCTTCTGTTTGAAAGGTAATCTCTTCCTCTCCACTCCTCTTGTTTCTTTCATGAAGTTGTTGTATTGATTAAAACATGTAGAAACGTAGGGTTTGAGATTTCTAATATTCCTTTCTTTTAAACTATATCAAAAGTTTCTGTAGAGGATTTTTAGGTCCTAAATCATGATTTGAAGTGCTTTTAGTGAAATCCTAGTGAAACCCTAAGTCATATACTAGGGATTCCGAAATTTAAAAAGCATGTATGAGGATACTTATGTCCTTCTAAATTAGCAATATCTTCATCCTCATATTATTAGAGTGATAAAAAAGTTAACGTAGATGATATTCTTTCACTTCAAATAATTATTTGGAGGATAGGGAGTGCTGCCCCTTCACTACAAGTGAATAAACCTCATTTTACCATTTAGGACAGCAAACAATTAGGGGATTTTGAGCCAGGGCAGCAAAAATTGGCTAGGGCATGATGTTCTCTCGCCAATTGGACCAAAAGCTCATTGTTTTCAAGATAGGACAGCCACCCATTAAACCCTAAATGACTCTTTTGACCAAATTAGGTCAAGTGGAGCCCGTCAAAAACGTCTTTAAGTGTTTGACCTTAATTAAAACATCAGCTTATGTCTATCTTTAAAATATTTTCGATTTAGGACATGGCGTCACGAGGTGGTGGAAGACAAGACGACGATAGTGGTCGAAGGGATAAAGGGAGAGGGGTTGACAAAGTGAGTTCTTACCCTTTTTATTAATTGTTCTCTTTGATTTGCATATTATTGTCTTACTAAGTTGTTGATATGTTGTAAAGAAAGAAACATAAATAAGAATGAAATTAATTTACATAAACAAGTAAACAAACAAATGAGCTAAGTTAGGGGTGAACCCAAGTAGTGGAGATGGGGCGAATGTCCTCCCCAAGTTTGATGAAATGAAAATGAATAAACGTGCGAATAAGAAAAGACACGTGAATGAAAGTGTGCGAATAAGAAAAGGCATACGAGCGCGCTATATAAATATTATGAAACGATAACGTACCTTTAACTTCGCCCTATAAGAAAAGAAGAAATAGTTATTGAAAGAGAACACGTACTAAAATAAGGATGTACGTTAATGACAAAAAGAAAATGAAAGGAATAATATGCACATATAACTAAATGAAAATAAGAAGAAATTTGAAGTACGTGCGGGAACAGGGAAAGCAAAATAAACAAATAATGTGAGAAGACATGACAACAAGAGAGTATGAAACAAGAAATATCATATAATTTACTATGAGAATTAAAGGGATTAATAAAGAATTCATTTAGGGGATTGTTATTCGCAGATCATGAATGACTATTCGCAGACCGAAAAAAACCTTTTTTGGGTTCAAAGGCTCAGGTGGTTTCCTATTTTTTTATTTTCAAACCAAAGCACTGGTTTCTTCTCCCTCGATACCTGCTCTCTCTGAAAGGAGGCGATCTACCGCTCGCGATCCGCCGATGGCTCCGCTGGCCGCCCGACACTCGCCCCGCTCGCCGGCGAAGAAGAATCGATCCCCCCGCCGCTCGCCGTTGTGTGTACTTTGCCGACGAAGAAGAATCGATCGCCATTCACCGCTCGCCCCGCCCAATGTACTTCACTTTTTTTGCATCAAGGATCTTGGTGGATCTTTAAGTAGAGATGCAACTACTGGAAGAGGAGTACTATTTGCCACACAAGCTCTGCTTGAAGAGTATGAGAAGAGCATCTCAGATCAGTGTTTTGTCATACAGGTTTGTAAATTGGTTCTTAGTAATAATCATTTGATCTTGTCTAAATCTCTGCTTCCTCATCAATGTAGGGGTCTTGTCTCGTCGTGGAGAAGGTATCGGGATCTCATTGCTGAATCATGGGAAGATATATTTATTTCAAGATTGGGGACTACTAAAATACAAGAGAATATACAATAAGAGATAGTCAATTTGGATGGTTAGTACTTTTGAGGTATGTTAATACTCATTATAATATTGAGTTTAGTTTCTGATTGCAATTACTGATTAGTACCAACATGAGTGTTAATAATTTAAAGATATTTCTTTTACAGGTCAGCGGCAAGGTGCTGGTATTGTTGAGCACTTGTGGTTTTGAGCTACATATTATATATTTTGATGGACTTGATATTTTTTGAGCACTTGGGGTGCTAGTGTTTCATATTTTTGATGCAGGTTATATATATTTTGATGGACTTGATATTTTGTGTGCACTTGTCGTGCTAGTGCTTCATATTTTTTGATGCGGGTTATGTATACTTTTTTATATGCTCGAATTTTGGTGGTACTTGTGGTGCTGGTGCACATCTTGATTTTTTTTTTTACTTTTAATGTTGGTCTGCGAATAACAATGATTTATGCGAATAACAATTTTAAGAGTCTTTGGGCCTGCGAATAGTAATAATCTACGAATAGCCATTTTCGATCTGCGGATAATAATTCCCTTCATTTAATCACTTGACTAATAGAAAATGTAACTAAAACAGATCAAGACGGATGATACTCCCGCTAGCTCTACCAGGTCCCCTACACGCAAGGAGAAGATGTACAAGATTTGGGTTGACGTCATCACAACCGTCTTTGGAGTCATGGATGCCCACAAGGCAGCCTGCCGCGACCCCGACTGTTCCCATGACGAGTTCCAATTCTATTTCCAGTAGTCTGCTCGTGGTTATGTTGTATTTTACAGTATAGTTTTTGTTCTGAGTTACATGTGTAGTTTTGATATAATCTTGTAGTATACTTGTAACTGTAGCTCAGATTTTGTGATGACTCCTTTTTGTGTTTATATATCGAGTCATCTTTTAGCGATGTACTATACTGTATCTTGTACCTGATATAAAATAAATAATAAAAAGAGAAAATGTGTTTTACTTCTTTGCAATTTTTATATACTCTGTCATTATAGCTGTTTATGTATAATGGTTGAATGATCATATTTCTGCCGCTCTTTGATTTAATAAGGAGATAAATGAAAATTACGACGGTAGCCTAATAAGTGGGGCCGTTACAGGATCGGGGTCCTTTTCTCCTTGCTACGGGCAGAAACGGAGCAAACGAGAACG
This sequence comes from Platanthera guangdongensis, assembly GCA_039583875.1. NCBI lineage: Eukaryota > Viridiplantae > Streptophyta > Magnoliopsida > Asparagales > Orchidaceae > Platanthera > Platanthera guangdongensis. The sequence goes on from CM077156.1 coordinate 4,562,463, forward strand.
ACGGGTCATTTGATTACCCGCCGTCCGGCGGCGTTTGCTCCAAAGGGCACACCCAAAAACGTGGAATAATATGGGCAGCTCTCATTTGACTAAAGGCAACATTTTTACTATCAATATTGAAAATATATATAATTTAAATTATTATAATATACTATGTGAATAAAAAATATATAATTTTGATCACGATTTTGGATAATAAAAAAAATGGCAACCTTATGCTTGCTCGTCCAAGTCCCAACAACACAAAATAATTTAACAATTTAAGCAACAAAAATTATAATATTAGTATTGTTGTGGCTCACTCGAGGCTCCTATAGATCGGTGTAGATTGTACCGTCTTAGCCCTTGAGCGGTTTGTGGAATCCCAGTATGTGCTTAAAGGGGGCTCGAAGATCTTCAACCGTTCTTCGATGGCGATCAAAAATCTTTGAAGGATTAAGTGCAAAGTAGATCTTCAAAGATCTCTTCTTACACGTAGGAGAAAAGGTGAGAGGAGAGAGATAGAATTGCATGAAGGAGAGATTGAGCTCCAATTTATATGTTTAAGAGAGTGGTTATGGTAGTTATGCGGTTATCGCAGATCATAATCACATGATTTACTATTTGAATACCAATTTTATATAGTTTATGACACGTATTTTTTAATAATTTTACTACGTGCACACCAGTTATTATTCTGTTTATGTGCACTCCCTCCACCATAATGGGTGATTATGGAAGGTGGTTAAGCGGTGATCGGACGGTGGAGGTCGTGCGGTGGAGATCGAACGATGGAGAAGGGTCGACCGATGGTGGTGGCCAGCGACGAGGCCCTGGCTGCGGGAGGCCGCCAGGGGGAAGGGAGCGACAGCCAGCCACATGGTTTTTCAACCCTTTTCGGGGTTTCCACATGAAAAAAACCCTTCCTGCCAAGCGTCTCATTTCTCCGTGATTGATTGCGCGCTCGACTATAATCGTTTTCTTAATTTTTTTCTTTAGCATTAATTCTTGGTTCTCTGGTTGGTTCTTGGTACTCGACCTATGGAGCCAGGAACCGAACCGAATTGTCGGTTTTGATATTATAAGAACCATACCTGAACCAATCCTATTTGGAACCGACCTGAATCGTTCAATTTGGTTTGGTTCGAGTTAGGCTCACGAATTTTTTGTTATTTTTTCACACCCGTATTCACCACTACTTGTATTTGCATGAATTGGTCTTGTATTTTTATTATTTTTATTTTTGTATTTATCTACAAATAACAAAAAAATGCTTTAATATTTAACTTGAAATTTGGCTTATGATCTTTAATTCAAATAAATGATTTAATATTTGGTGTGTAAATAAAGAATTTTGCTTCATCTAAAATAATTTTCTTAAATAAACATATTAAATTTTAAATATACTTGTTGCAGCTCACTTGAGGCTATGTAGACCGGTCTAGATTATACCGCCTTAACCCGGGAGCGATCGAGCGCTCAACTTGTTACTGGGGAAGTCTATTTAATGTTACGTTTGTTTTCTCTGCAAATGAGAAAAACCACTCATCCAAAGAGAATTATTTTGCCTTTCTAAAAGTTACCAGCAGAGTAAACAAACGTAACATTGACAACGGGGCAAAAATTTATGTAAGTGTAACATAACAAGAGGTAGGTGTGCAGATCATTTTTTTGGGACAAATTATGATCTTTTTTAATAAATAAATTATGAAATATTATTTATTTATTTTTACGATCATTTTAAGATCTCGTATGTATATGTTTTAAGGAAAAAATATAGTTGTAAATTATTATACTTATTTTACAACTATATTTTATTCAGAAATTACAGTTGTAATTTACAACTGTAAATGACATTCACAATTGTAATTTGTAAATGACGTTAGAACTGTAATTTTGCCTATAAAAAAGTCCCACGCGTACCTCATAAACAAAAAGAAGGAAAAATATGTAGGTGTCTTTCTCCCATTTAGTTTTAGGTGGAGGATTAAATACAATCGTATGATCCGATATCCTACGGTTGAGTTATTTTCACGAAATACTGCACTATCCTACGTTCAATATCGTATTTTTATAAGTAACGATATTAGAAGTGTTTCTTCCAATTTAATGTGGGCCCCACCCAAATTGGAAGAAACACTTCTAAAATATTCGCACTCTCACTTTCACTCTCTTCAGCGTCTCTCCCACCTTCCTCTGTCCTTCCCCAGTCCCGCCCTCCCCCCACCTCCTTCAATCATCTCTCTCTCTCTCTCTCTCTCTCTCTCTCTCTCTCCCCCCCATTCTGGCGGCATTATGAAGTTTCAGTGAATGATCCTCCATTGACACTGCGAGAAACAGAGGAAGAAAGGTACGCACGGCCGATGATCGCCTGCTCCGCCGCCGGCGTGATCTTCTTCCCCTGCATTTAAACCATAATTTTATCCTCCATTGACCTTTCTTGCATGCAGATGCATGCTCTTTTTTTCGCTTTAATCTTCCGTCAATTCCAATTACAGTAAACAAATTCCCGACGATCTCCGATTTCTCTACAGTTTTGCTAAGAATTCATTGTTCACGCATTGTTTCTGAGAAAAAGCGGATTCGTCACATGTGATTTGCAAGTTGGATTCATTAAAGTGCGGGAAGTACAAATCTCGTGATCGTCTCCCCGATTGTTTCTCCATTACTTCACTGAAGGCTTTGGGGAGGAATTAGAGAAGAAGAAGAAGAAGAAGGGGTTTGATTCAAACTTCAATGGATTCTGCTCTCGAGAAAAGCTTGGAGAAGATCATCTCCCCAAGATGAGTGAATCGGACTTGTTTTGATCAGTTTCCCGATTGTTTCTCCATTACTTCACTGAGAAATTTGGGGAAAAATTAGTGATGAAGAAGAAGGGGATTGATTCAACATTCAATGGATTCTGCTCCGGAGATGAGTGAATCGGACTCTTTTTGATCTGCTCCCCGATTGTTTTTCCTTTATACTTCACTGAAGGATTTGGGGGAAATTAGAGAAGAAGAAGGAGGAGGGGAATTATTCAACATTCAATGGATTCTGCTCTGGAGAAGAGCTTGGCGAAGATCATCTCCCGAAGATGAGTGAATCGGACTCTTTTTGATCAGCTCCCCGATTGTTTCTCCATTATACTTCACTGAAGGATTTGGGGGAAATTAGAGAAGAAGAAGAAGGAGGAGGAGGAGGAGGAGGGGATTGATTCAACATTCAATGGATTCTGCTCCCGAGAAGAGCTTGGAGAAGATAAACTCCTCAAGATGAGTGAATCGAACTCATTTTGATCAGCTCCATTATACTTCACTGAAGGATTTGGGGGAAAAAATAGCGAAGAAGAAGAGGATTGGGATTGATTCAACATTCAATGGATTCTGCTCCCCAAGATAGAATCGCACTAGTTTCTCCATTACTTCACTGAAGAATTTGGGAAAAATCAGTGAAGAAGAAGAAGAGGATTGATTGAATCTTCAATGGATTTTGCTCCGGAGAAGAGCTTGGAGAAGATTCTCTCCCCAAGATGAGAGAATCGAACTCGTTTTGATCGGCTCCCCAAGAAGAAGAAGAAGAAGAAGTAGAAGAAGAAGTAGAAGAAGAAGAAGAAGAAGAAGAAGAAGAAGAAGAAAAAGGGATTGATTGAATCTTTCAATGGATTCAGCTCCGGAGAAGAGCTTGGAGAGGATGATCTCGCAGAGGGCGATGAAGATGAGCTCGTCGGCGCATTGCAAAAGCTGGGTTGTCGGATTCTTCGCTGGCGTCTGCATTACGTATCTCTTTCTTCTCGCCTTCGCCCCCCGATCGATTCCAGAGTTCAGATTCGCGTTTTCAATTCTCCTGCTGCAGCTTCTCCCACTTCCTCCACCCTGTTCAATTCAGGTAAAATCCTCTATTATCTAGCTGTCTCAGTAGGGCGTTTTAGGCTGGGTTTGACGCTGCTTGTCGCGCTTATTTGCTCGGGTGAGGTTGGATAAAAATATCATTGTCATATCAAAATCTTATGCCCCAAACTAATTTCTTATTTTGGTAACGGTAGTAACATTTGTCATACCAAACATACATTTTATAACAATGACGTTTTTGTCCAACCTCGTCTGAGCAAATAAGCCGCGTCAAACACAACCTTAATTGACCTGATTTAAGACTCCCTTTGGGGGGGGGGGGGGGGGCGTCCGTTTTTGGTACGTATATGTACTTATTTTCTAATGTACGCGAGCAGATCCGTCCATAGGAGTTGATCACGTGGTTTTTAATTAACGGCGCAGATCATTTCCCGCAAAATACGGCCGTATCAAAAAGTGACCGTAGTATGGTCCAAACAAATCTGCATCGTTGATTTAAAGCCACGTCATCATAAGGTCATATCTGCTCGCACGCCTCCATAATGTACGCATATGTACCGAATTATTTCACCTCTTTGAGGCGGCGTTTTTGCACTAGTCAGTTTGGACAAAAATGCAAAATTATTATGACCGTCACTAGGCCTGCCCAAAAGGCCCGATCGGGCCGGCCCAGACCGGGCCTGATCGGGCCCGGGCTTTTGCAAACCGGGCCGAGCCCGGGCCCTTTCTTTATCGGGCTCGGGCCGGGCCCGGGCTTTGACCCGGGAAGGGGCCCGAGCCGACCCCCGGGCCGGGCCGGGCCGGGCCGGGCCCTCTTAAGAAAAAAAAGCTACTTAAAAAAAAATAAAAAAATTGAAATAAAAATTAGAATAAAAAATTTTATTAATATTGAATTTTAAAAAACAAAATTACGCTTTAAAAAAAGTAGAAAAAAATGAAACTTATTATTTTAAATGATAATAAAAAATTTACATTTTTACAAATTCAGGTTGTCCATCTTCTCTTCAATTTTCTCGGAGCTCTCCTCCAACGCTGAAATGTGTTGCTTCCTATTCGTAGCATCCAAATAATCTTTGTAGCAGATGCATAGTTCGAGTGATTCTTCATTTAGTCGGCTCCTCCGCGTGTTCAAAATCCTGCCACTAAGAGAAAAAGCGGACTCCGAAGCTACTGTACTAGCTTGAATTGTTAGTAAATCACGTGCCATATAGGACAAAATAGGATAGGTATTAGTTTTACCTTTCCACCACTTTAAGATATCGAAGTTTTCGATCTCTTCCGTAGTTATAAAATCACGAAATTGCGTTTTCGTATACAGTCATAATTCGTTTAAACTACTCGATGTGCGTGTTTTTTTTTTCTGAAAGCTAATTCTAAAATTTTATTTGTAAAAGAATCTTTTGTCATAGGTTGTGTTATTTCTTCTCGGGATCGTGAGCCATATAAGTTGTCGTAATAATTAAAATATTCGGTAAAAATAGAATTAAATTTAGTAGTACTAACGTCGTCAACGTCATCGAAATTTATATTTATGTCTAAGTTAACGTTAATTTCATCTATTAAATTTTCTACGCCATCTACAGCGAATAACGGGTTTAAAGCGGCGGCGCATGAAAATGCAGGAGACATTTCTCTATAATATTTTAAAAAATTTTCTTCTATTACTTCAATTAAAGGAAGTCATCCGGAGTGTTGCTTAAAATAGTTAAGTTTTTGTGCGATATTTACAAAATTTTCAACTACTAACGAGCTAGTGGGATAATACACACCAGATAAAAAAACAGTCGCCCTATAAAAACATTTTAATAAATCCATATAATGAAATAGTACGTCCAAATCGTTATCAGTTAAATTATGATTATTTGTCATAGTGTAATATTTCATAAGAAATGTTTTTGTTGAAACGCTCTTTTAACATTTTATATGTGGAGTTCCATCTTACAGGCATATCAAATTGAGGTTTCAAATATTTTTGACCTTGTGCGATCACAAATTTTCGAAAATCTTGACTTCGCTGTTTGGTACAATAAATAAATCTAAGCATAGTACGAATTTTCTCAACATATGGTTTCATAGCTTCTAAACTATCTTGTACCACTAAGTTTAAAATGTGGCACACACATCGAGTGTGAAAAAACGCACCGTTGAGCATTGGTTTTAATTCACGTTTTAACCACTCTACTGCGGTGTTGTTATTACTAGCGTTATCAAAAGAAATACTCATTATTTTATCTTTTATTTTAAATTCACGCAAACATTTAATAATTACCGAATATATGGCCTTACCCGTGTGCGGAAACTCAAAACCTTCAAAACATATTACGCGCTTATTTAAATCCCATGAAACGGGATCGATCCAATGAGCCGTTATACAAATATAAGATAACCCTACCCTTACGCTACTACTTCAAACGTCGCTCGTTAAACTCACACGTCCCTCGAAAGTTTCAAAATTTTTTATTAAATCTTGTTTTGCGTCAAAATATAATTTAAGTGCGTCGCGTCTAATAGTGGATCTACTTACCTGTTGATATTTGGGCTGAAGCCCTTCGTGTATATACTCCGTCGTCTCATCGTTGTCGTAGTGACTGAATGACAACCCACGTCTGATGTCGTTTTTCACCTGTAGGTCTCGCTGTATTGCTTGATCGTACGTCCAAATTTGTCATGATGCTGATATTTGTCCATGACTGGACTCGGGAGCTTGATTTGCAAAACAGGACTTAACGTGTCTCGCTAGTGTTGAGTTGCCGGTAAGAGTTAGCAACTTTGAGCACAACTTGCACCGCGCCTTGAATTCGTCGCCGACTTTAACCTTGTCGAAATGCTCTCACACGGGCGCCCTCCGATTATGCTCCACCACTTCGGCCGTGCTTTGAGTCGACGACGCCGGCGTTGAGGAGGACGATGTCATGCAGCGAGAGAGAGTAAGAGAGTAAGAGAGGGAGAAAGTAAGTGAGAGAGAGTGGAAGAGAGAGAGAGAGAAAGTGAGTGGAAGAGAGAGAGAGAGAGTGAGTGGAAGAGAGAGAGAGAGAGGGGATCGGGTAGAGGGGGGGTTTATATAAAAAAAATTTAATTTTTTTTTTTTTTAATATGGCCTAGGGCCTAGGCTTTTGTCTAGGCCCTAGGCCAAAGTACTGCAGCCAGCAGGGCTGCAGCAGCCCTGCTGGCTGCAGTTCTAACGGCTCTAAGAGCCGTTGGATTTCCAACGGCTCTTAGAGCCGTTGGATTTCCAACGGCTCTTAGAGCCGTTGGCAGCAGGTCCGGGCCGGCCTGCGGGCCCGGTTCGGGCTTTGTCCGGGCCCGGATCCGAGCCCGGGTCCGGGCCCAAGCCGGCCCGATTTTCGGGCTTTGCCCGCCCCGGCCCGGGCCGGGCATCGGGCCAAGCTAGCCCCCAAAACCAGGGCCATGTAAGGGCCCTGAGCCCGGTCTCGGGCCTGGCTTTTTCCGGGCCGGGCCGAAATAGGCTTTTGCCGGGCCGGGCTCGGGCCGGCCCACTAGGCCCGAGCCTTTTGGACAAGCCTAACCGTCACTAAGAAAAAATGGTTTTGAGCGTAACAATGAGGGTTGCATAAGAGCTCGAGTCGAGCTTGACAAAAGTTTTAAGCTCGAGCTAATCATTTCAAGCTTGAGCTCAGCGAGCTCATTTTATTCTGGTTCAAGCTCGAGCTTTGTGGCTACTTATCGAGCTCGAGCTCAAGTTTCGAACTCGCGAGCTCGAGCTGCTCACGAGTTCGAGCTGCTCACGAGTTTTTTTTAGCTCACGAGTCTTATTTCTATATATTTTTAGAAAAATGTACGAATAAAAAGTTCGTGAGTCAGCTCGCTAGCTCATGAATAACAGTTTGTTAACTCGAGCTCGACTCGTAACCGAGCTCGTTCTCTACGGACTCGAGCTTGAGTCTAGCTTTTTTTTGAGCCAGCTCAACTCAACTTACATTCCTAATAAAAATGACTGAAGTTCCATTGAATTACTGGTTTGATATTTGGCTTGCAGATGAACGATCTTTAATTCAAATAAATGGACAGATATTTGATTTGCGAATAGTGGCTTTTGCTCTCCTATTTTTATTAAGTGACATTTTTGTAATTTCTTTGTTTTTTTTATTTTAGGGTTTGGTTTGTTATTTTTTTCTATATATAGTCTTATTTTTGAATGGGAGCCTTCACACACCGGTTAAGGTGTTGTTGTGTGACCTTGAAGTCACGGATTTGAGTCCTGAAAAAGATCTCTTGCAGAAAAATCTAGGGTAAGTTTTGCCTACATTTCACCCTTGTGATGAGACCCTTACTCAGGCTCTCGCTACCGAGGACGCTTTGTGTGCCGGACTACCCTTTTATAGTCTTACTCTTGTATCTTAACATCAAGTTTGGATTGAGTATAGAAATTCTAACTATTTCTTCGCTTTTTTCTTCTTGGAGTTCCGAGTTGTATCATTCGATCTCCTTCATATATGCGGAATAAGTCAAACAAACGAAGGAAGTACAAAAATTGCAATTATATTTTCATCCTCCGCCGTGAGAATTCAAATTCGAATTCACGGAAAGAACCCGAAATGACAGCATTTACTTGATAATAGTCTGCATGAATCTCTAATTATGTAACTAATCACCAAGTGATTGCTGCAGAAATTGATAAAAACCCGGGATGCGAATTTTCGAGCAAAGATTCGAAAACTTCAGTTAATTCTGACGGCAATGAGCAGCAAAATGATGTGGAGAGAGCAGCCTTGCTTTACTCTGCCTGGACTGCAATGCTTGATGATTCAAATGAATCCAGTGGAGAGTTTTTCAACAGAAGACTAAAAGGAAACAGTGTGCCCAAACCCCCTCACCTGGAAAACTGCAAGATGAATGCAAAAATCAATGAACATTTCGATAAACGCGGCGAAAATGGAAGCCTTCCTCTATGGTCATTGTGGAAGGGGAAATTAGGCCTTGAGCTGTTCGAACTTGCCTTACCGTCGGAGGCGCAGCAGACACAGTTTGGCTCCCGGGCAGTACTTGAAAACGACAATCCTCCATGGGTACGTCTTCGTTTGAATCTATCTTAAAATTTGAAAGCAATTCTACGGCGTTTTCGCTTTCAATACTCCTGATTTGCCGTCTTAGGATTAGGAATATGAGTAATGATACACATCGCTTGCGGATCCAAGAAATTGATAATGTGTGCGATTATCAATTTTTTTATAATGTGTGCGGATCCAAGAAATTGATAATGGGGGGCACACATTTTTTTTAATGAAAGAACAAGTCAATGTTAAATTATTGACATTACAAAGTCATATAAAATTACATAACACTGAAAAATATGATATACATGAAAAATTATTACAATTTTCTAGGTCAAACATGAATATCCAATTTGGGTGTGCGATTAGCCGACTTTAGGTGTGCGGATATTCAATTTTTTGTGTTCTTATAGCAAATCTCAAAAAATAAAGGGGGGGGGGATGTCCCTACGGCCCTCCTCTGTATCCGCCCATGATACACACTCCATAGTATAGCACCAGACTTGTGGAATTGGCATTCATTACAAAGTTAGAGCTATTTTTCAATAAGCACTTTTCAAGTGCTATAAGAAGAATGAAAGTATTGATAAGATATAGGTATGTTATTCAAATATAAGATTTTTTACTGAAAAATAAGAGCTTTCAATCAAATTTAAGGGTCTCTGGTCTGTTTGGTAAGGCGGTGGCTGCTTGAAGTAGTGGTCATGAACTGTCATATATGTTTAGGTTCACCACAAAGGTTTTTGCAGAAGTGTTTGCAACTGGCCGGTGTTTGGCAGATGATTTATGAAGGTGACATTTTTGTTCGAACGAATCGGAGCAAAAATGCCACCCGAATTTGGATTAAAGATATGGTTCTATTAGATATGGTAATTGTAGAAATGGAGAAAGCCAACCTTGTATATATGTCCACTTGATACAAATACAAAGAATGAGTACATATATATAGATGAGAGAAAGAGAGAGAAAAGTCCTATACACAATGTGGGACTAAAGAGAGGAGAGAAAAAGCAATAAATGCTATACAAATGGGCCTAATGTTAAGTGGGCTTTTCCAACACTCCCCGCAAGCTGGAGCGTATAGGTCATATGCACCCAGCTTGGACAAACATTGGTAGAACATAGTGCTTGATAAGGCCTTTGTGAGGATGTCGGCAACTTGATCAGTTCCTGGAACATGCTTTAATTCAAGTTTCTTCAATTGAACCTTTTCACGAACAAAGTGACAGTCAACCTCGATATGTTTTGTGCGCTCATGAAAGACCGGATTCTTTGCGATGTGTATGGCGGCTTGACTATCACAAAATAGAACAGCAGAGGAGGGGAGTTTTACTCCTAGGTCAGTAAGGAGACTTTCAAGCCATGTGAGTTCTGAAACAACTGAGGCCATCGATCTGTATTCAGCCTCTGCAGAGGAACGAGCCACCACAGCTTGTTTCTTACTCTTCCAAGTAATAAGATGCCCACCAAAATACGTACAGAACCACTAGTTGACCTTCGATCGTCCAGGGAACCCGCATAGTCGGCATCAGAATAGGCAACCAATGCGGGAGCAGAGTCAGAGGTTTTGTAAACCAGCCCTTGGCCTGGAGCTCCCTTAAGGTATCGGAGAATCCGTTCAACCGCTTGGAGATGAGAAGCCCGGGGGGCATGCATGAACCTACTGACAACCCCAACTGCAAATGATATATCTGGCCTTGTGACTGTTAGATAGATCAACTTGCCCACCAGGCGTCGATAGTATTCCGGGTTCGGAAGAAGCAAATCGTCATCCGAAGCATGAGCGCATAATTTGTGATTTGCCTCCATCGGGGTACACGCAGGCTTGCAACCAGACTGTCCAGCATCTTTGAGAAGATCGAGACAGTACTTTCGTTGGGAGAGTACCAACCCGTCCGGCCGCCGGGCGATTTCGAGACCAAGGAAGTAGCGAAGTGTCCCCAGATCTTTAGTCTGAAAAACAGTGCTCAGGTGTTGTTTGACGTCTTGAATCCCCTTTGAGTCATCCCCAGTGAGAATGATGTCGTCAACATAAACCAATAGAAGAATGGTGCCAGTGGCCCGGTGTCGGGTAAAAAGGGAGAAATCTGCAGAGCTCCGAGTGAACCCCATGTCCCGAACCACCTTGCTAAACTTGTCAAACCACGCCCGTGGGGACTGTTTGAGACCATAGATGGACTTTTTGAGAAGACAGACCCGAGACTCCCCCGTGGTCTCAAACCCGGGCGGTTGGCGCATGTAGACAGTTTCCTGAAGGTCGCCATTCAAAAAGGCGTTCTTGATATCAAGCTGATGAAGGGGCCAGCGGCGGTGCACCGCGACGGAGAGAAGAACGCGGACAGTGTTAAGCTTGGCTACCGGAGAAAATGTTTCCTCATAGTCGAGGCCCTCCTGTTGTGTGAAGCCACGGGCCACAAGACGGGCCTTCAGTCGGGCAATAGTGCCATCCGAAGCATGCTTGATGACGAAGACCCATTTGCATCCAACAGGGTGCTGACCGGGAGGTAAGGAACCAAGACCCAGGTCTGGTTGGCCCAAAGGGCCGTCATTTCTTCGTCCATGGCAGCCCGCCAGCCAGGATGGTGAAGCGCCTCCTGCAAAGAGTTAGGGACTGAAACAGAAGATAAGGAGGTGGCAAAGTGAAGAAGAGAGGGGGAGAGGCGATGGAGCGAGACGTAGTTCGCCATCGGATGAGCGGTGGAGACGGGAGCCGGAGCAGCAGGGAGCAGAGCACCAGAGGGCGAAGCCGACTGCAGAGGAGCCACAGAATGAGGAGAGCGACGAGAATAGACCCGGATAACCGGTGGTGGTGGACGGACCGGAGGCGGGGAAGGGAGAGGGGCTGAGGAGTGAGGAGCAGGAATGACAGGACGAACGACGGGAGCGGGATGCAGAGCGATATCCGGAGCAGGAAAGAATGGAAGATCTTCACGGAAAGTTACGTCAGGCGAGACAGTAACCTTGCGGGTAGTAGGCGAATAACATACATACCCCTTCTGAGTGCGGGAGTACCCGACAAAGATCTGCTTGGTGGCACGAGGGTCCAACTTGTCCGTGGAGGGACCAAGGTGGTGAACGTAGCAGGTACACCCAAACACCCGTGGCGGAAGGGGAAAAGGCGGAGTTGTGGGAAAGAGGAGGCTGAAAGGAGTAGCATACTGGAGGACGGAAGACGGGAGGCGGTTGATGAGGAAGCAAGCCGTGGAGAGAGCGTAGTTCCAGTATGGTTTGGGGACCTGCATTTGAAGCATAAGCGAGCGAGCGACATCAAGAAGGTGACGATTCTTGCGCTCAGCGACACCATTCTGTTGTGGTGTGTACGGACAGGATGTTTGGTGAAGAATGCCGAACTCAGAGCAGAGGGTGGCAAACGTATGACTGGTGTACTCCCGCGCATTGTCAGTGCGAATAGTGCGAATAGGTGCAGAGAACTGAGTGCGAGTCTCAAGTATGAAGGCCCTAAATACGCGGGGAAGTTCAGAGCGATCCCGAAGGAGATATAACCACGTCATGCGAGAGTAATCATCAATAAAAGTAAGAAAATAACGATAGCCAGAAATACTAGTAAATTTGTACGGACCCCATATATCGGAGTGTACTAAAATAAAAGGAGCGGAGCTCCGAGTACAATGAGGGGGGAAAGAAGAACGGGGCTGTTTGCCCAAAATACATGTGTCACAACGAAAAGCAGGGAGAGTGACATCAGGAAGAGCCTTCCGGAGGACTGGAAGAGGAGCATGTCCCAGACGGCGATGCCAATCCGAAGAGGAGATAGATGCGAGGACAGTGGGAGAGTCGTCAAGAAGATAGAGCCCATTCTGCAGCCGTCCTCTACCAATGATAGTCTGCGTCTGCTGATCCTGTATGAGAAAAGAAGAAGAAGTAAATGTTACTGAGTAATTAGAATCTGTAGTAAGGCGACCGACAGAGAGTAAATTGAAAGGAGAGCCCGGAACATGAAGAGCCGAGCGGAGGAGGAGAGAAGAGGTGAGAGAAATATCAGCACATCCAGATACGGGAACCGACGCCCCATTAGCAACAGTAATGTACTTCGGGTGAGGTGAAGACAAGTACTGTGGTGGCCTAACAGAGGTGATATGATGAGTGGCACCAGAATCAAGGATCCAGCGCGTGCCAGAGGATAGGCAGGCGATACCTTCATTGGAGAGAGAGGCAGCAGAGGCAACCGAGGCAGGCGGACGGCTGAGCAAGCCATGAAGATGCTGGAGCTGAAGACGAACCTCGTCGAGCTCAGTACGAGAGGAGGCAGAGTCGGTAGTAGCAGCAGAGACCTGTGGACGAGGAGGTCGGCCATGTTTGCGAAAGCAAGTGGCCTCAAGATGACCAACTCTACCACAGAACGAGCATTGAGGCCTAGATCGGCCACCGCGACCCCGACCGCGAGAGTCAGAGCGGCCACCCCGGGCAGAGGGGGGAAGAGGCAATAAGGGAGCGGGTGCCTGTTGAACAAGGGCCGGAGAAGGAAGGCCGGGAACATCCGGAGGCGGGGAGACCTTGAGAAGCATTGAGCACACGTCGGAAAAGGACGGTGTAACAGTAGAGGAGAGGATGTGAGCCCGGACACTGTGAAGATGAGAGGGTACCCGAGCCATCATCATGGCGATACCCACAGCTTCCTTCTGGGTACGTTGGGCAGCGAGATCTAGAGTGGGAGGCTGATGGTGGATCCAAGCCTCAACCAGAGACCGGGCTTGAGCAACAAAGGACGTCAAGTCGGTTGCGCCACTGCTGTCAAGGGCCTGGAGAGCGGTGATGATATCATAGAGATGGTGGAGACTATCTTTGCCAGAATAGAGGGTGTGTAGCTCGTCCCACATGCCTTTGGCCGTCTCATGATACATGGCCAGGCGATAAGATTCTCCATCGAGAGAGTTGAGGAGCCAAGTCTGCACACGCCCATCATTGCGTAACCACTCCTCAGTAGGGACACCAATAACGGTCTGGGTTAGATGATGAAGGAAGCCCTTTGACTGAAGGACACGGCGAACTGAGTGTGCCCATTCCACAAAGTTCTTCTTGCCAGTGAGCGAAATAGTAGTGATCCGGAGCTCGTCGCGGACTTCTGGTATAGAGGGCGGGCGTTCAGGAGGAACTGCCATACCAACGGAGTCTGCAGAGGTAGACATGGAGACCGCAGCGAGCTCAAGGAGGCCGCAGCGAGCTGAAGGAGGCCGCAGCTAGTTGGAGGAGGCCGCAGCGAGTTAGAGGAGACCGCAGCGGGCGGGAGGCCGCAGCGAGCTGGAGGAGACCGCAGCGGGCTGGAGGCAGCCGCGAGAGGAAGCGGACAGCGGACTGGGAGAGGACGTGGCGACCTGGATGAGGTCGCGGCGAGCTGGAAGTCGTTGCGGTCTGGGTCAGGTCGCGGCGGTCTGGGTCAGGCCGCGGCGGTCTGGGTCAGGCCGCAGCGGACGGGAGAGCTGAGAAGAGAAGCCGGGGCTGACTGGCGAGCAGGCGGGCTGGCTGGCGGGCGACTGGCGAGCTGGCGAGCTGGCGACAAGCGAGTTGGCGAGCTGGCGAGCCGAAGAGGACCAAGAGGAGGAGGCGAGCTGGCGAGCTGGCGAGCTGGCGAGCTGGCGAGCTGGCGAGCTGGCGAACTGGCGAGCTGGCGAGCTGAAGAAGACCAGAAGAGGAGGCGAGCTGGCGACTGAAGGAGAGCAAGGAGAAGAAGCGAAGGCAGAGGTCGCGCCGGACAGGAAGAGTCCGCAGCGGACAAGGGAAAGCAGTGGACCCCACAGGATGGCTATAAATAAGGGGCAAGAGAGAAGGAGAAGACGAGAGGTGAAGTGGTTCCACGGGAGGAGAGTCTGCGGACTGGACAAGGAAGGCCGCAGGAGTGAAGCGGCTAGAAGGAGCGGACACACTGTCACAGGTCGCAGAGGAGAGGTGGTTCCACGGAGAGGCTGCGGACTGGATAAGGGAGTCCGCAGGAGGTCGCAGGCCGCAGGGCGGACGGAGAGGGGAGTCCGCAGGAGTCAGGAACCTCGCTCTGATACCATGTAGAAATGGAGAAAGCCAACCTTGTATATATGTCCACTTGATACAAATACAAAGAATGAGTACATATATATAGATGAGAGAAAGAGAGAGAAAAGTCCTATACACAATGTGGGACTAAAGAGAGGAGAGAAAAAGCAATAAATGCTATACAAATGGGCCTAATGTTAAGTGGGCTTTTCCAACAGTAATTATTACTCAACTATAATGTTTATGGCTCAGATTCAAGGATGTGAGATGTTTATTCATATGTGATGCATTTTATAAGATTTTGGGAGAGTTTCTTATGAGATCTTTTCATAGCATTAACTACCAATTTGAATTTGGTCACATCAGCTGCCCAATTTATGTGTAGATTTATGGGAAATAGATCATTTTGCTTTACTAGACTTTGATTTCATTGAATTTATTGCATTGGCAGGAGGTTGTGAGGGGCCCAAGTACTGTGATTGGATTCATTTTTCTAAAGAGGCAATCTTTATTGTTTCCCAAACAAAGTTTCTTCCAAATTAATTCGACATTTCATTGATTTAATGTAGGTTTTAGGATCGGATGCGGACAATTTTCCGCTCACGAGACGCGTCCAACGGGACTTGTGGATTCATCAGCATCCTGTGAACTGCAGTGATCCTAGCCTGCGGTTTCTCGTCGCCGACTGGGAGAGAATTCAGGGATTTGGCATTGGAGCTCAGCTTGCAGGAATGGCAGGGATTCTTGCAATTGCCATCAATGATAATAGGGTTCTCGTTACGGGCTATTATAATCGAGCCGACCATCGCGGCTGTCAAGGTGCTATATTCTGTCCACCTATTAGCACTTGTGGTTGTGAACTAGGTTCCCCGTGCTCCGTGTGTGATGTTGATAGTACCCGACTGTCACTCGAGCGATGATCGAGTACTATGAGCGTCACACACTGCACATAAGAGTGACCCTATAACCTTTATCATATAGAAACATCATACATTTTTTTATGCTAGCTCCATCATAAAATAAGGTGTTGCCGTGTGACCTTGAGGCCACGGATTTGAGTCCTGGAAACAGCCTCTTGCAAAAATGCAAGGTAAGGTTTGCCTACATTTTACCATTGTGATGGAACCCTTCCCTGAACCCTCACCGTGCAAGGATGCTTTGTGCACCAAGCTGTTCTTTTTTTATGCTAGCTCCATCACAGGGATTGAAATTCAAGGGCTCGGATTTATTTGATGATAATGTAGATATAATTACTAAATATTCAATTTGATTTTCACATGCTTTAGGTTCATTTCGTGGTCATTGGTCTTGCTATTTTTTCTCCGAGACCTCACAAGAATGTCGGGACCGTGCCTATTACCTCATGAGGAGTAAGGAGGCTCGGGACGATCGTTTGATCACTATGAAGGATAACTACACATCAAAGGAGATATGGGCCGGACGGATTCCCCGGTATAATTTTTTGACATCTTCGATTGGAATTGTGAGATTAAAGTTGCTTTTAGGTTAAAATTTCTCATATGAATGTTGACATTTAGAGTGTGGGGTGATCCATGGAGTTATTTGCAACCGACAACGGATGTAGATGGAGAGTTGCTTAGGCGTCATCGTAAAATGGATAGGCGGTGGTGGCGGGCGCAGGTATTTTTCAAAATTGAAACTTTTTTGATTTCTCGAGAGTTCTTATACTTAGATTTAACTATAGAATATTTGAATATCTTGTTATACTAATTGACTAAGTTGAGATTAGAGGGTCTAAACGGCTCCCGAAGACCCTAAAGCCCAAAAAATTGGCGTTGTCATGAGCCTTTATTAAAGGTCTGCTTGGCATGGCAGTGGCAGTCTATAAACTGCCGTTCATGAACGCTCAGCCTTACCAAAAGAACTCCGTTCACTTTTATATTCAAAAATAAATTTTTTCCTTACTGACTGTCATAACAGTTGTCATGCAAAACACATATTTTAGGACTATTGCATTTGTCCAAATTCACTGGAGTAAAAACGCTATGCCAAACGGACCCTAACTCACCAATTTTCTCCAAGTCGCCGGATTTTCGTTCGATACTATTGCAATGAATTCAGAAAGTTCTGCCACTTTGGGTCCTCCAGCATCAAAATTTTTCCCATTTTGGAACTACTGAGCACATATTTAGCATTAAATAAAGATATTTAATCTTTTTTTTCTAGAATTCAATCTATAATCATGTAACATATACCCTCACTAAGAAATATTTTCTCTTTTTTTTTCAGGCGCTGCGTTATCTAATGCGATTTCGGAGCGAGTACACGTGTAAGCTACTAAACACCGCCCGGCATTCGGCTTTTGGATTGCAAGCTGCTGAAATGGTTCTCAAAGCTATTCCTTCTGGTTGGCCAAAGGTATTCATGATGCTTGTGCTTTACTACTCTTGCTATATCTCTCTGTGACTTAAAGTTCACTATAATATTGATGATTTTGAAATGTTTTTATTATTCACACAAAATATGATTTTGAGCAAATTAAATTAATTACTTTAGATTAATTTAAATGATGATTTAACAAAATTGAAAAACAAAAGCAAAAGCCAAAGAAAAGTTGTATGATAGCTATATGGGTAAGTGCACAAAAAATTTGTAGTGTGTTGAGAATGACAGAGGGAGAGAGAGAGAGTTTCACAATATTCAAAAGGACGAGATTTTTCGTGTAGACGACCCGCAGACCACCACAACAAAACATTAACCATCAAGAACAACTTTTTTTTCTTTAGAGCGAAACACAATATGTATGAGTATACAAAAACATAAATGTACAAAATAAAAACTTTCATTTCATTAAATGCAGATTTACATAGTCCAAAAATAAAATAAGCACCGACAAATAAAATATACTTCAATAAATATTTGTCACGAAAACAAATAAAGGGCAGCCTGGTGCACAAAGCATCCCCTTGTAACGGGAGTCCGGGGAAAGGTCCCACCACAAGGGTGAAATGTAGGCAAACAGTTGAAATGAAATCTCTTATGTTATTAGGGCCACAACTTGGCTATTTTATAGGTTACAAACGCACATTATATATTACAACGCATATTACATATTACAACACTCATCCTCAAGTTGGCGAAAGATATTCACTAAGCTCATCTTGTTACAACCGTGATCATCTCTTTTTGAAATAAGTCTCTTCGTCAAGCAGTCTGACACCTGCCCTTTGTCGAAACGTGGCTCAACTCCAGTAGCCCGTTATAAAGCTTTTTCTTGATAAAAAATCTATTAATCTTTATATGTTTGGTACGATCGTATTGAACTGGATTGTTTGCAATACTGATGGCTGACTGCTGTCGCACCACAGTTTCATCCCGCCCTTTTGTCCAGCCTCAACTCCTCGAGCATTCCTTTCAGCCACATGAGTTCTGCAACCTTCTGCTACCATGGCTCTATACTCTTGCCTATGCTGTCGATTTGGACACTACCGACTGCTTCTTGCTCCTCCATGAGACCAGGTTGCCCCCCCCCCCCCCCCAAAATATGCAATAGCCTGAAGTGGATCTCCTATCATCCACACAGCTAGCCCAGTCAGAGTCGCAATAGCCTTCGATTCTCACGTGTCCATTCCTCCTGAAGGTCAGCCCCTTCCCAGAGGCACTCTTCAAGTATCGCAGAATCCGGTACACTGTCATCCATATGGCCCTTCCTTGGATCATGCATGTAGCGGCTCACTACGCTTACAGAGAATGAGATGTCCGGGCGTGTATGGCTCAAGTAGATCAACCTCCCAACTAGCCTTTGGTACATTTCCCGATCTACTGGTTCTTCGGCCTCTGCACTCAGTTTGCACCTTTGATCAATTGGCGTCGCAGCAGGCTTGCACCCCAACATCCTGATTTCAGTGAGGAGGTCCAACACATACTTCCTTTGGGAGAAAATTATCCCCTCGGCCTCATACACAATCTCGATTCCAAGGAAATATCGAAGAAGACCCAGGTCTTTCACCTCGAACTCCTTACCTAGGGCCCCCATGAGACGGATAATCTCCCGCTCATCATCCCCTGTATGATCATGTCGTTCACATACACTGTATTAGAACACGAAGAACACCGTGTGGACTGCGTTGATTTGGTGATACCCCATGTCAATCATTGCTCTCCTGAATCGGTCAAACCATGCACGGTGTGACTGCTTCAGCCCATAGAGAGATTTTTTCAGTTTGCAAACTCTGCTGCCTTCTGTCTTGGTCGTACTGAATCTCGGTGGTATCTTCATGTACACCTCCTCTGCTAGATCCCCATGAAGGAATGCATTCTTCACATCCAGTTGGTGTAGCAGTTATCCTCCATTCGCTGCCAGACTGATGAGGGTCCTAACAGTGCTCATCTTCTCCACTGGTGCAAATGTCTCGTCGTAGTCGATGTCGTAGGTCTGGCTGTACCCCTTGACCACCAATCGAGCTTTGTAACGCTCAACCTGTCCATCTGGGTTTTGCTTTACGGTGAACACCCACTTGCACCCAACGACCTCTTGTCCTTTGACAGTCATGCCAGCTCCCCAGGTCTTGTACTTCTCAAGGGCCATCATCTCTTCCTTCATTATTGCCTCCCACTTCGGATCAGCTTTGGCGACCTGCCAATTGTTAGGTACAATAACACTATCCAAAGATGCAATGAATGCTCTGTGTGTAGGGAGATATGATCATACGAAACAAAGAACGTGAGGTCCCAACCGTATATGTTAGGAGGATTTCCCGCATTGCTGCGAGTAGTCTTCTGTTACATAAGAGAAGAAGTAGGGAGAGGAGAAAGGATATCACCTGAGGGTTGTGGAGGTGTAGGTGTTCCAGAAAAGGGGGCGACGCAGGCATGGGGACTAGGAGCTTGGTTGGGCACTGATCCTGGATCCGATAATGCTGTGTGCTTTTTCCTTCTACTATATGTCAGCAGTTCCCCCTGAGCCATGGGTCTCACACCCTTCCTCTGCTCCTCAATCTCCTCCTGCTTATCATCGTTCTCCTGCTTCTCCTCCTCCTTCGCAGATCCTCCCTGCCATACTCACAAATCTGTTACCAACATATCTCTTTCTAGCATTGTACTTTCTTTATTTAATGAGTCTAATGTAGGGATGACATCCTCTTTCCGGTAGTACTGTTCCAGCTCTCTAAAGACCACATCCATACTCACGAAGCATCTTTTCTCCACTGGGCTCCAGAACATGTAACCCTTTGAGTACGAGAGTAGCCACAAACATACACTTGATTGCCCTTGCATCGAGCTTACCAACACCCGGTCTGTTGTCCTTCACGAAGCATACACACCTGCATACCTTCAAGGGAAGTATCCCCCCCATTGTGTCCCTGTAGCTGCTGGCACGGGGACCTCCACCCTAGTACATGTGATGACATCCTATTGATCAGATGTGTCGCTGTTAACACGCATAACCCCACAAATTCTGCGGCACCTTCATGTTCAGTATCATGCTCCTTGCTACCTCCATGAGGTGTCTGTTCTTCCTCTCTCCGCCACTCCGTTCTGTGCTGGTATGCAGGCACAAGTGGTTTGGTGCACTATCTCATGAGTTGATAGGTACTTCCCCATTGCCTTGTTGGTGTATTCTGTTTCATTGTCCCGACCTTAGCACCTTGACTACCGCATGATATTGTGTCTGTACAATCTTATGGAAATCCCGGAAGCATGTGAACACCTTACTTTTATTTTTCATCATATACAGTCATGTAACACGAGATGCACAGTCAATGAAAGTAACAAAATACTTATAACCATTTAAAAAGCTTACAGTACAAGGTCCCCAGACATCCGAATGAATAACATCAAAAATGGAAGAGTTTATTCGGCCCGTACTAACATAAGAACTCCTAGTGAGTTTGCCTAAATCACATGCATCACACACCAACTTTGTTTTATTTGTTGCATCAAAAACAGTAGGAAACAACCTAGCTACAGCCCTGAAGGAGGGGTGGCTCAACCGTCTGTGATGGAGTATCAACACGTCATCTGCACTCATCTTTTGTCCGCCATTCCTCGTTGTCTCTACCACAAAGATCAAATCTGCATCCAGCCCTTCCCGATCCAGAAACCACAGCCCATCATGCCTCGTCCCAGTCCCAAGTATCTGCCTCGTCCCCTTCTCCCGGAACGTCCCTTAGGTATATCAAAGGAAAGAACACATTTTAGTTGAATAATTATGAAACTAATAGATAACAAACTAACTGGAAAGGAAGGAGCATACAAAACATTAGAAAACGTTACAGAACCTGAACAATTAACAGTACCCTTACTGACCACTGGCTGAAACGTGTTGTCCGCTGTCTAGATGTTATCCGTCGTGGCTAGACGTGTATAGGAGGAGAACTCGCCTGCATTTCCGGTCACATGGCGGGATGCGACTGAGTCGATGATCCAGACTGATGCCCTGTAAGGAGATATAGACGCCAGTTCAAGAGATCCATTTGGAGGTGGGTGGGCATACATAGCGACCCCCCCCCCCAACTCCCTCTCTACACTCCCTCGCCCGCCTGCTTTCTCTTGATACCCTCCATCATACTCAGGAGGGTCTGCTCCTCCTCTGTATAGATAACGACAAGCTCCTCCACACTCTCAGTCATACCCAAATTGGCCCGATAACCTCCTCTACCACCACAGCCACGACCACGTCCTCGTCACCTCCCAAATCTCTCTCTTGGGCGGCTTAGAGCATGCATGTCTCAGGTGGCCAACCTCACCACAGTTGTAGCATTGTCGGGTCTCTTCCCTCTGTCCAGTAATACCAGGAGCCGCAACCGCTAGTGCTGACTTCACAGGCATAGACCCTCCTGTCCCTGCCTGCAGTTTGAGACGCGTCTCCTCCTGAATCATAGCGTAGATAGCCTCCGTAAGGGTAGGAATCGTCGTACCTGATAGGAGTAGAGCTCTCCGCTGATCAAACTTATCATCCAACCCCTTTAAGAACTTCATTGTCCTTTCTTCCATGATGATTTTGGAAGCCCGATACTGTGTATCACTGCAGCACATCCCACCAGAGGCGTGGTCGTAGTCCACCCATAGTCGCTCCAACTCAGAGGCATACTCCTGCACTGTTTTCTCCCCCTGAATTGTGTCATCAATTTCTCCCCTTCACCTGGAAGACCCGCAGAGTGTTCCCCACACCATCATATGTGTTCTTCAGCTTATCTCACACCTCCATGACTGTCTCGATGCCATCTACCGTAGCGGCAATCGATGAGACAACCGAGCTAAGAAGCCACATAAACACGGTCATATGGGCCGACTCCCACTCATCTCCAGCCGAGTTCTCTGGTTTCTTTAACACGGCGTGACCAACTCAGATAGGTCGTCGGTCCATCCAACTTGAGATCGATGGGTGGAAGTTCCAGTTTTGCATGCCGTTGCGATGAACCCAACACCCTCAACAATGTGGCCAACTCGTCCGGGCCCAAAATCTTGAAGACGTCTGTCATCGTTCCCTCCTTCGGCTCCATGGATCACCTTCCAACCGATCACCGCGTCTCGTTCGGTACGAATACATTAGTTTGCCCTAGATCCGATCACCGCATCGGGAGTGACGCAAGGAGGCATTAGGGCACGGAGGTCGGCGGCCAGAAGCAGAGACAACGGCCTCCGGAGGCTACAAAATCCCTATACCCGCAACCCAAGAGGCAGCCCTAGACGGGCGTGAGCGGGCGCAGATGCCGCCTGAGGTAGTCAACCCTGGAGATCGGGAGGAAGCCGCTGTCGATCGGGAGATGTACCAAAGCCATTGTCGATCGACAGCCCTAGATCGGGAGGGAGCGGGCGCAGGTGACGCTTTGGATCGGCAGCCCTAGATCGGGAGGGAGGGAGCTGGAGCCGCTATCGTCGGCATCGTTCAGGAGCAGAAACGGGGCGTCCGCTTCGGTTCCGATCGGTCGGGAGAAGAATCAGGAGAAAGGAAGGGAAAAACGGCGGAACCTGCCTCTGATACCAAGTTGAAATGAAATCTCTTATGTTATTAGGGCCACAACTTGACTATTTATAGGTTACACACGCACATTACATATTACAACGCGTATTACATATTACAACACAAACCTTACCCTGTATTTTTGCAAGGGGCTGCTTTTAGGACTCAAACCCGTGACCTCAAGATCACAAAAACAAATATACGATGAAAGTGTCAAACAAATTTCTTCATTTTAGAGGAATTTAATTTTTAATTCTAGATGAGATTTGGGTGTTACACATGACATCATAAAAGAAATTTATATTTGGATACTAACTAATCTTATAAAAAATATTTGTAGTATATCTTATAAACACAATGCTTCATTGATTGCCAATTTATACAAGTTTCATCAATGTTGAGTAACAATCCATACATTAGGTTTTCTTTTCCACCTCCAAACTCTCTTGTTTACATAAAAACACTGTACCCAGATGCTGTAACAGGTTTTTACTCTCCCAGGGACACGCAGACATCCCGATTTCCGATATCGAAAATTTCGTGTGGTCCGGCCATGAGCCCTGGAGTCCGAGGCCAATTCTGAGCATGCACGTTAGGATGGGGGACAAAGCTTGCGAGATGAAGGTGGTCGAATTCGAGAGCTACATGCGTCTCGCGGAGCGAATTCGCAGGAATTTCCCCAATCTTAACAGCATATGGCTTTCCACAGAAATGCAGGCAAGTCCTCTCCATGAAGATATTTCTCTTTTATCACTTTCGCCGCAATTCGTTTTTTTCTTTTGAAAGGGACGTCGTTGTTAATGGCAGATCAACTTCAGTTATGAGCAGATAATTGTTAATGACAGACCAAAAAAAAACCAAAAAGACCCGTGAACCCATAAAGGTGGTATGTCAATAATAGTCACATGGGATCTGCCATTAAATTTTGGTTCCAAATATAATCCTCGCATCCGAAAACTCAGTGTACCCTTCTGAAAAAATTGATTGGTTTAGGGTTGGATACATATTAAACTGCCCAAGGCATGTTCCCACATCACAAATTAGCATCGAGAGGCCAAAGGCTACCCTACACACGAAGGCTCCGTTTGGCACGGTGGTGGTGGTCATGAACATGGGGTTAAATTGTCATCGGTTAACGCCCACCTAAGGATACATTTTATGTTCAAACGGATGTTCATTAGGTGATCCTTAACGAATAACGAATAACGGTTTAACCCGTGTTTATGACCGCTCCCACCGTGCCAAACGTAGCCGAAGTTTAGGTTCTTGGCCCTAAAATCAATTGGTTTTGGACCGAATGCATATGATCCAATGTTTTGTAAGTGCGGGCTATACCTGAAGTCCCTAAGGTTATGAGCCAACATAGGATAATACCCTACAATATTTTGGGCCAGAAGCCCAAAGACTACCCTACATCTACGGGCCGCTTTGTAATAATTATAATAATATAGCCGTGTGAGGGGGCAAGTTGGGAACATGATGAGCCCTTGTCTCGGGACGTCCACATTAACCAAATTGATTTCGGGTTAGAAACATATGCTCCCACATAGTGTAAGGGCTCGGTCATATCACCCAATTAAAAACTGCCTCTAAGTGCCAGAAACCAAATACCCTACAATATTTCGGGCCATAGGCCCAAAGACTACCCTACATCTGCTCATGCAGCCCGTGCACTTAACAATAATGATAAATTTGTAATGCAAGAAGTAGATAAATCAATATTATTCCCGGATTGGAAATTCTACAACAGTCGCCTGAGGCGGCAAGTCGGCCCGGCGGGAACATTATAAAGTATAAACCCATTGTCTCGTGTGAAAACTCATATAGCTTTGTGCACTTATTATACATCTTGGGACGTCCACCCTAAACAAATTGAATTTAGGTTAGAAACATATGCTCCAAAAGGGCTCACCCGTATCACACAATTCAAAACGGCGTCCAAGCGCCAAAGACCAAAGACCCTACAATATTTTGGGCCAGAGGCCCTTAGACCGCCCTATATCCGAGGGCTCACATTGAGTATGTATTCATCTTATCCGAAAAACTCATACAGCCTCGTGCACTTAATACATATATTATAATTAACTAATTCTAATAATAATATACTTTTAATGCAGGAAGTAGTTGATAAATCAAGATTATACCCCCAGTGGAAATTCTATTACAGCCGCGTGCGGCGGCAGGTCGGGAACACGACGATGGCAAGATACGAGGCCAGCCTCGGCCGGGAAATCAGCACAAACTATCCCCTCGTCAACTTCATCATGGCCGCCGACGCCGATTTCTTCATCGGAGCCATGGGCTCCACGTGGTGCTACCTCATTGACGGCATGAGAAACACCGGCGGGAAGGTGATGGCCGGTTATTTGAGTGTCAACCGGGACAGATTTTGGTAGATACGTAAATATTCTCATAATCAGGGCTTGTATTTAAAATGGATATTAATCGCAATTTAATTCACTTTTTTTTTCATATTACCGCACGTGGTAGAGCATAGTAGGTAACAGACTGATGCTCACTTTTTCAAGGTTATGCAATGCGACCAAGTTATTAGTGGCATGAGCGTCCAATAATATGCCTTTGCTTTACAAATTACACGTACTAAACTTTGTAATTAGTTTATATTCTTTTTAAAATAGAAAAGTAATTATATTCACAGAGACTTGGGCTCTGCTTGACAACCCGGCGGGCATCATTCCGGCGGGGATGATCCGGAGTGGAGGCGTTTGGGAAACCGTCGCGAGCTCCGTTTTAGAATGACCGGCGTGAAAGGGTGAATTCTGGCCGTTTTGGCACTGGCCATCCGAGCACCAATGGCCGGCGTGAAAGGGTGAATTCTGGCCGTTTTGGCACTGGCCATCCGACCACCAATGGCCGTTTCCACTGACCGTTTTGATTTTTTTTTTAATTAATTTCCCGCAGGCTTCCTCGGTGTACCTCCTCCCAACAGGGCTTCCACGACGTTCCTCCCCCCAGCAGGGCTTCCACGGCATTCCTCCTCCCACCACTCGTCCTCTTGCAGGGCTTCCGTGGCGAGCTTCTGCGAGGGCTGCGGGGAGGAAGCATTAATGAGGGACGAAGCATTAATGCTTCCGGAAGATGAAAAGGATAGTAAGAATTATTAATTGCAAGTCAAACAATGTTAAATTTTATTAAGAAATTTATTTAGTAAAATAATTAATCATAATTATACATTTATACTGTTGTACACTTGTAATTATACATTTAAATAATTTTATTTAAAGTTATATAATTTTTACTCCTATGGACCGGAGGTTATCCAAACATAACCTCAATTTTAAAACCGCAGTTTTAAAAATACAGTTTAAAATCTTCCTTTTGAACCGTTCACTTTTAAAACGGCATCGATATCCCAAACAGTGTCTTCCTCTCAAAATTTGTGTAATTACAGTTTGCACCCCTATAATTTTAAAATTATAATTATTTTCGCTCAATGTTTACATTTCATAACATTTATGCACAAAAAGACCCACCTCAAGATTTACTTTAAGGAGCTACTTTTTTTGTGCATGAATGTTATGAAATGTAAACATTAAGGGGAGGTTTTTGTAATTTTGAAAATTAGAGGGATTCAAGCTGTAATTATGCAAACTTTAAGAAGAGATCCCCATAAATAATCCTATATATATTATATATAAGTAAAAAAAGAATTTAATGAGATATTCATCTTTTCAATTTTACACTTTCATTATTATAACTTTACAAATATTTATAACTGAATCTAATTTATGCAATTTTTTTATTTTATTTTAAAAAATATTCAATTATCTTTTAAGCTTTTATCAAGTTTTATATTTGGCCAGACATAATTGAATGACAAGTATACCGTGAAATAGAGAAAACTTAGGGTTAGTGCATGCCTACTTTTATTTTTATACATATGTGAAAATGTGGTCTATATTTTTTTGCTCACGACATTAAGGCTCTGTTTGGCATGGAGGTGGGCCAAGTGGCGGTCACGAACACGGTGGTTATGAATTATCGTTCGTGAATGCTCGACTTCACCTAAGGAATTTCATCCATTTTATGTTCAAAAGTAGTTCTCTTTTTTTGACGGCGGTCGTAACCATTGACATGCTGAATATACATTCTATGAAAACGGTTGTTACTTGGCCAATTTTATCAATGTGGGAGGGGGTTGACTCGATGCGCCCCTCGGGGACTAGTCCTTCGATGGTTTGAGTGTTTTTTTTCTTTTCATCGTCTTTAATCATGAGTATCGATGTGTCGGGGGTACAGTCTTCTGAGGATGCTGGGAACTCGCTTCCCACAAATCGCTCCAAACTGTTGTGGCCTAATTCGACGTCCCGGTCGGACCGGAATAACCTGGACCGCCTTATCTCTCGAAACGGTTGAGCGCGTACACGATCAATAAATAGGTCGATCGTACACACGAAGTTTTAACTTGAAAAAATCACTCAACCGGGTAAAAAACCACGTGACCGAATCTGTGTCGGTCAAAGTCCACTATTTCCTGGTTGTTACATCTTGTTTATGAAATCAAGGATGACAGACCATCTCTCGTTACAGTTTTGAGGTGAGAGAACACTTGACACTCGGCGGATGACAGACCGCCGCGCCGGGAGTTTGTTACAAGTTGCACTTTGCATTGATGGGCTTCGCTGAGCGTCTTGCTAATTCTAGACGTGGGAGCGGAACACCTGAACATGCGGTTACGGAGGCCACTTGGAAGTCGAGAGATTGAGCTTCGTCGGGTGGCTTCGAATTGGCTTGTACGTGGCCCAGGTACGACTCGGGTGCGGCTCTAGTGCGGCTCGGGTGCTGCTTGTAGGAGGAATCTGACAGAGCTTCGACCTGAGAAAGAAGAAGACTCGGAGAAAAAAAGTGAGAAATGAGGAGGCCTGAGGCTACTTTTATAGGCTCCAGAGGGTAGTTCGGTGGTTATGCGGTTATCCGCACACAGTAACTACCCAAAATAAATACGTTTTCCATAGTTTAAGGCTGCGTATTTATAATAATTAATCTCACAATTTGCATCATAAATAAACTATTAAATTATTAATTAAATCCCCCCACTAACCCGGTGGTTAGTGGGTGGTTACACGCGAATCGGACTGCGGGGAACGACCCCAAACGATCGGACGGCGAGGGCGAAACTCCACGGGCAGGCGGCGAACTCGCCGCCAAATTTGCCGGCGAGGGGAGGACCGCCGACGGCGACCGAGGAGGGGCAGCCTGAACAACCGTTCACTCGGCCGTGGTTGGCGGCCGAGGGAGGGGAGCGGCCCGGGCGGTCGGAGGAGTGAGATTGTCATCAATCTCTCGGTTAATTTTTCCTCCTTTATAGTCATATTGTTTGTTTGAGAAATAAAAAAATGTCTGCACAGCGAACGTACTCAATTTTCGGGGAACCACTTTAAATTTTGTGTTTTTTTGATTGCGGTGTTTCTTATTGTTTTGCTTGTAGCTTGTTCTTTTGCCCTTCGTAACCGCTCTATTTTTGCAGTTAGATTATTCTTTGAGAACCTAAAATCTATCTGTCTGGATTATCTTCCTCCTCGCACACTCCGGCAGGTATCTCCTCTCCCGCTTCCTCTGCTGGTTGATTCCATGTACGCGCTCCTAAGGTGTTTGACATTTTTTCCTTGAGATAGCAAAGCTATAATTTCTTATCTGGACCGTTTGGTTTCATAATAAGTTTATTTCATGTATAAAAATAGTGTTTGATTGAGATAGTAAAACTATAAATTGTTATTCGCTTGAAAATCATAATTGGATGGTGAAGAACCATTTGGCATGCTCATTCTTTAAGAATAATAATAAAGAAAAGTTAATTTTATTTGATCATTTTCATTCTATCCAATATCTAATAAAGAAGAAAAAATGTTATTTGCAAGTTTAATGTATTCACTGTTGTATCAATCTATATTATAATTTATTGCATACATTATAATATTGAAACCATGAACAAGCAAGGAATTACATGTAGCCAGATTGGAATTGCAATGACGATTTCTAAACATATAAATACATAACAAACAGGAGGGAAAACAAACCAATTCTTCAAATTTATTGAATTGATAAATATCTTTACTTCATATTCTTTTGAAGTGGGTTAGGCAAAGCATATATACAGATTCAACCAATGAAAAAACAACAACACATCATTCATTCATCATCGGGTCTTCAATTCACACAATAGTTTGCGCCAATTGTTGGCGTTGTTGTCACCAATTTGTTTAAAAATGTTGCCTGCATTTTATGGATATATATTGTGGGCTCTTTATATTTTCTTCTTCACATTATTATACTATTTTTTCAAGTTATTTATGTTAACCTTACATGCAATTAGAATAAACATTTAATCTTGTGTTTCAATTTTGTTTGTTATGCAGACAATTGATCAATTTTATTTGTTATGGTTAAAATTTGAAAAGATGATGTGGGAGATGATGTACAAATGAAGTTGAATGTTCATCATGCTTGTTTCAATGTCAATGAAGCTAATGATTAAAGAAGAAAATTTTGAAGGCTCATAGTGCTTGTATTGTTTCAGTTATTTTTTTGCATTGAAAACAATGTATATATTGAATGATTTTGTTTTTTGCAAGTTATGCTACTTGGAACCTGTTTGTTTATCATTAATGTGATCTGTTGCATGTTCATACAATTCAATCTTAATGATGATTTAATATGTAGGTATTTGAATTATTTTGTTTTGTAGAACTCAAGCTCTCATTATTTTGATAATATGTTGCAAATCTCTCTCGATATATCTTAGTATTACTCCCAAAAATATTTAAAATACGAAAAAATAATATATTTAAAAAATATTTATAATTTTAATTAAAATTTTAGATGCTAGATTTATTTTTAGAGTTTAAATTATCATAAATTTTTATTTTTTAAATTTTTTTTTCCTTAAAATGCAATGTTATGTTTTTTTTTAAAAAAATGTTAAAATAGATTTAAATTGCCTCGAACATTTTGTAAAAAAAAATCATGGTAGAATTATTATTTTTGACGTTTTTTGAAAGTGTCACGATAGAACAATCAATCATGACATTTTTTTGAAAAAAGTGTCGCGATAGAACAACTGTCAATTATGACGTTTTTTTGGAAAAATGTCACTATACAGCAATTATCAAGCATGACGTTTTTTGGAAAAAAAACGTCACGATATAGTACATTCCAATCACGACATTTTTTTTGAAAGCGTCACAATGAGCTACGGTGACGGCCGCAAGCGTGACGGTTTAGTGACGTTTTTATAAACGTCACGAAAACTATCGTGACGCTTTAAAATCGTCACAGAAGTTATAAAAAAACGTCATCATATATCGACTTTGTTGTAGTGACATTTCATAAAAGTATAAATATTTAAACATAATAATATCTGAGATACGTATTAAGAAGTTTCACGTGCAAGTGCAACACTTATTCCAGTTCCAGCACTAAACATGCATATAAGTTTTTCAATTTGATTCTTCATACTACTCATCTCGGCTTGATGAGCTTGTTGTTGTTGACTTATATAATCTTGATACTCTCGTTATTGTTGGCTCCATAATTCTTGTTGCTGGCACGTACAGTCTTTCTTGGACTATAACTTTCACATCTTCAATACGAGCTACTGATCTTTTCTTGCTCCGCCTATCATTCTTGAAAAAACTTTTAAGGGTGAAAAACTTGTCATCAGCTCTAACTCTGCCCGGATGTTTTTGGCCTAAAACAGATGTAAGAATGTCATCTCTTCCATGTGACACTATTTCAGCACTCTGGGACTCTTGGATTGACAACTCATCTTAAGTAAAAGTAATAAATATTAATATAGAATTGCATATAAGAAATTATATTTCACAAACAATATTAATATATTACTATTGATAATTTACAAATGATGAAATGATACATTTACACTTACAATTTTAGATGTCAACTCAGCTACATCTTTACTAATGTATTCACTAGTCTTTCTTTTATGACCGACTTTCCATAACTCCGCACGCGAAATTCGTGCAACTGCACCTTATTCAAACTTGACAATAAAATAAAAATAAATTATCATTTAAATTATTGAGAAAACTAATTTTTAAAATAAAAAATACGAGAGAGAAGTAGAGAACTAATGACATTCTTTTTTCTAATTAAGAATAACTCATTCTGGAAGTAGTATGAAAGGTTTTTTGTGCTTTTGTTCTCTTTGTATTAATATTACTCTTCTCCCACACAAATAAATATTTGTTAATACTTAAATTGTTTATAAGTTGTAAAGTTAAAAATGATATAAAATATTGAATTTAATAAAAATTAAGAACACATAACCATATATTCTAATGTGGTGCGATGGTCGACAAAAACTCTCTAATCTTTGACAGTAATAAAGTTATATTTGACAGGAAGTGTAACAGTCCAAATTTCGGAAACAGAAAATTTTTGGGTGACACGGCCTGGGACACGGGCGTGTCCCAGGGCGTGTCCAAGGACACGGCCTGCGACACGGGCGTGTCGCAGGGCGTGTCGAGGTTATGTCGACGATCGGGCTTTGTCTCGACGATTTTTCGCTCGATGGTGTGTCGAGAGGGAGCACACGTCCCAGGACACGGGCGTGTCACAGGGCGTGTCAAATCGGGTCGACGAACTCAGCCCGCCGAAGGATTTCGACAGGGCGTGTCTTTGTGCCGTGTTAGGGCACACGGCCTGGGACACGGGCGTGTCACAGGCCGTGTGAAGTCTCGGGATGTTTTGGGATTTTTTTCGCCCAGCCACACGGCCATAGACACGGGCGTGTCAGAAGGCATGTTGGTGACACGGCCCATGACACGGGCGTGTCCAATGGGCGTGTCACTGGTTTGGATAAATCGGTTGCCCACCGCTTGAGGCACACGGCCTGGCACACGGCCGTGTCAGAAGCCGTGTCGGGTCAAAATCTGTGTTTTTGGCAAAATCGTGGCCGTCCATTCCTTCAGCTGGGATCCAAGGGCTGAAGCTTCTTCCTCTTTTTCTTAAAGGCCGAAAACTGAGAAGTGATTCTCATTTGATTTGGCCTTGATCTTTCTTCAAGTTAAGAGAAAGAGAGAGAGAAAGGAGGAGGAAGAAGAAAATGGGGCTGCTGCTGGTGGTGCTGCTGGTTAGCGACGAGAAATCCGAAGCCGGCGTTGCGGAGGAAACGCTCTTGCGAGTCTTGCAAGCAAGCTTTGAGGTCATGGCACCGAAGCGGTCGTCAAGGGTAACGACTTTTCTTCCTAGCCATGTGAAGGCTTCTTTTGGCATAGCTTTGTGATTCCCCCCACCAAGAGGTGGCTGATTTTGGGAATCTTTGGGTGGATGCTTGAAATCCCCTTTGTTAGCATATAGATCCGGAAATGGAGTACGGAATAGGCATGTTGTGTGAAGCCCATCTGGACAGGTTGGTCTGGATTGGTGATGTTGCATACGGACCGAAGAAGACTCCGTGATAACGTGTAGTTTGAGGAGTCAACGGTTATGCCTGCGAAAAGGAGTAGCAGGAAGTACTGGGGTGGTAGCCCAGGAAAGTAGCCATGTGATGTGTTTGGGTCCAACCTGTGAATGAAGCACAGGAAGTACTGGTGTGACCAGGAAATGCCGTTTGTGATGCTTGATGTCGTAGGGTGTCCACATGTGAAGCGAGTAACAGGAAGTACTGACAGGATAGCCAGGAAAGACCCCTGACATTTGTGTTTGTGCGGTGTCCACCTGTGAAGAGAGTCACAGGAAGTACTGGGAGGCCAGGAAAACCCGCTGTTGTGCTAAGGAAATGGGTATCGAGATATGCACAGGCTTGAATGCCAAGAACAGGATTGGTGAGACCGACCCGCGCCTTTGATATAGCCATGAGTACGCTGTACTCGGAGAAGGCAAGGCGATTTGAGCAACGGGGGGTGGAGGATCCGACCTGCGCTATGTCCGTCCGACGTGAGACCAAAAGGTGCGGTCTGTTGGAGTGCATAGCAAGAGTCATCGGCCTGCGCGCCATGACACAATGGGGGGCTACGGGCCATCCCGGTGTAGGAAGACTAACTCCGGCTGCACGCCATGGAGTAAATGCTCAAGAGATTTACCGTTGTGTTATGAACCTGATACGGTGGTGGGCAAGAGATTTGCCGGAACACCAAGAATGTGCCCTGAGTGCACGAACCGTTGGGCCGGGTGGCGAACGGTTGTGATGGCTTGTGTGCGTGAAAGCACATTTTAATGATATATATATTGCCATCCTTGTGATTTGCTATGCCTGCAGGGAAGATTACCGCTGCCCCGAGAGAAGGGTAGAGTCGTTATAATTTGGTCAGCTGAACGCTGACCGTTGCTTTTGTTTGCCACCGATTGGGTGGATTATCCCTGTACAGGTGCTGGAGAGCCGAGCGGGACGCATAGAGGTTGATGTTCCTGCTGTTGTTGCTGCTACTGCTGCTAGCCCTCGAAGGCTATCTGTGTTATTGTGTGTGTTTTCTTTATTGTGGCCGGCCTGCGCGCCAATTTGTTTAGGCCACTGTTTGAAAGCCATGTAAGGCCATAAGGTCAACTCTTTGGACTTGTTGTAAGACATTCCTATAGTTTATAAAATGTGGAGTTTTATGTTTGGACATTCATGAGGAGTTCAAGTTGTAGTCTAGGCTTCCGCTAGAATGATTTGTGATAGGTGCGATGCGCTACTCTGGTATCATCCTGTACCTTCACCGTCTGTTTTGTGGTATATACTGTGGGGCCCCGGCCGACCTTCTAGAATATACCATATGAACGGATGGGGTTGTTACATTTTTGGTATCGGTTATCTTGGTCTTTCCCTCTCGAAGTCGTGGCCGACTTCTTTTGTGGGGTGGCGAGCACGTGTTTGTGCAAACCACAGTCTACGATTGAACTCCTGAATGTCCATGATAGGAATGCAAACTTGATGTGTTTGAGGAACCTGCGTATTCTTATCTTGTGTTGCTTGCTTGGGTACGACCGCTAATGAGTGTCTCTTGTCCACCTTTAGGTGACACGAAGTGGAGCTGGGCCGTCTGAGTCCCAGCGTTCTGATGAAAGTATGGCACCAGCCGTGGTGCCTACACCTCCACCATCTGCAGAACATGTGCGTTTAGTTGCGGAGGCCTTATTTACCATGATCCAAGGCCAGCCCTTAGGCAGGAGCAAGCGGCTGTGAGGCCAGAACAGGTGGCGGCGAGGCCTGAACCTGTCATGGATTTGGCTCCTCGAGCGGCTGAGAAGCAACTAACGCGGTTTATGAGTTTCCATCCGCCTACGTTTTCGGGAGCGGGAACGCCGACGCAGGCTGAGGATTGGCTATCGCGCGTCAAGTGAGTGATGACGGCGATAGGAACGGCGGAACATCAGAAAGTTACCTTAGTTACCTTTTTGCTTGAAGGAGAAGCTCGGTTATGGTGGGATGAGATGGAGTTGCATCACTTGGCGGGTCGTCCGTTAACCCAAGTATCGATGGAAGAATTCTCCCGGCTCTTCCTCGCGAAGCACCTTCCTGCGGCTCAGCGGATAGCCATGGAAAATGAATTCCAAAGGTTAACACAAGGTGATGGCAGTGTTGACGCCTATTTGCATGAATTTACTCGCTTGGGGCGGTATGCGGGTTCTATATTTGCTGATGAACAGAGGAAGACCAACAGGTTCTATGAAGGACTGAGGGACGAGATGAGGTTCCTTGTGTCAAGTTCTGTGAATCAAGGTTTTCAAGCATTAGTTGACACTGCGAGTGCGTTGGAAAAGGATATGAAAAGGGTGCAAGGGAAGAGAGCTTTGGCTGTGTTGCAACAGGAGTGGAAGGCGCCCCGATCTGGGAAACCATTTTATAAGAAGAGATGGGGCAAGAAGTCCAAGCCTAGTGGACAAGCTCCTTCATCCGTTGCAACGGGAGCAACGTCAGGGGCTACCTCCAAGCCAAATACTCGGGTCTGCTTCAATTGTGGCCGCATGGGGCATATTGCGCGCGATTGTCGATGCCGCCAAAGAGTGAAAAGAAGGCGGGAGCATCTTATGCGGAAAAAGGAAAGGCGGTGGTGGATTCCTCTGCCTCGCAGGCGCAACCCCCGGGTATACAATCTTGGCCTGCAAGAGGCCATCAAGCAGAGTGACGTGGTCACAGGTATGAGTTTCGTTTTTGCATATGCTATTGGTTGTATGCTTTGCTTAGTACCCCTATGTTTGCGGTTTGTATGTGTGACATGTTTGTCATAGGCTTTGTTATGATTCGGGACACGCTGGCGCGAGCACTGTTTGATACAGGTGCATCGCATTCTTTTCTGTCTAGTGAGTTTATGACGCGGCTTGGGATACCCAGTCATGCAAAGACAGATAGCGTCAGAGTGGTGTTGCCGAATGGCTGTTGGATGCTTGTGGATCAAGCTTGCGATGTGGTGGTTCAGTTAGGAAGTCGGGATTTTCGTTTAACTGCATTTGTTTTGCCAATATCGGAATTCGGCGTGATTTTTGGGATGGATTGGCTTGCGGAGCAGCATGCTATGATTGATTGCCAGTCCAAAGAAATCACGTTGGGCCAGAATACTGAACAGGAGACAAAGTTCGCGGGTATGCGAGGAGTGGGCGGGACATTGATGTCTGCACTCCAGGTAGTCAAGGCTGTTCGGAAGGGTGCAGAGTGTTACTTTGCACTAATTCAGGCTGTTGAGCCTAAGACCAGTTTGTGCGAGGTTCCGATTATGGCAGAATTTACAGATGTGTTTCCCACGGATCTCCCTGGGCTACCACCCCAGCGGGAGATTGACTTCACAATTGAGTTGGTGCCAGGTGCGAAACCTGTGCCCGCTCGCCATATCGCGTTGCTCCAAAAGAGATGGCTGAATTGAAGGTTCAACTCCAAGAAATGTTGGAGCAAGGTTATATACGCCCAAGCATGTCACCTTGGAGCGCGCCTGTGCTTTTTGTAAAGAAGAAAGATGGTGGGTTGCGGTTGTGTATTCATTACCGTGAACTGAATAAGCTGACCGAGAAGAATAAGTATCTGATACCCCGGATTGATGAGTTATTCGATCAGCTGGTGGGCTCGACCGTCTATTCGAAGTTGGACCTGAAGTCTGGTTATTACCAGTTAAGAATTCGGGAAGGTGACATTCCCAAAACCGCATTTGGAACGCGTTATGGGCACTATGAGTTCACAGTCATGTCATTTGGACTGTGCAATGCGCCCTCGGTGTTTATGTATCTGATGCATCGTATTTTTCGTGAGTACCTGGATCTGTTTGTGATTGTGTTCATTGATGACATCCTGGTGTACACAAAGTCGAAAGCTGAGCATGAGATTCACTTGCGGTTGGTGTTGAACACGTTGAGGCAAAATCAGCTCTATGCCAAGTTCTCGAAGTGCGAATTTTGGCCATCGTCAGTGGCATTTTGGGCCATGTGGTGAGTGGAGCGGCATTGCAGTGGATCCAGCGAAGATAAGGGCCATACAGGAGTGGCCAGATTTGTCTTCCATGGCCGAAGTCCGAAGTTTCCTTGGACTGGCGGGCTACTATAGAAGATTTGTGGAAAATTTCTCGCGGATCGCTTTGCCACTAACCACCTTGACGCGAAAAGATCAGAAGTTCGTTGGGACGCCAGAGTGCGCACGAGCGTTTGAAGAGCTGAAGATTCGTTGACCACGGCGCCGGTGTTGTCTTCGCCCAGTGGAACCGACAGATTTGTGATTTATAGTGATGCATCAGGGAGCGGCTTAGGCTGCGTTCTTCTGCAGAATGGAAAGGTGATTGCTTATGGCTCACGCCAGCTGAAGGTGCACGAGCGAAATTATCCGTCCATGATTTGGAACTAGCGGCGGTGATTTTTTGCACTCAAGTTGTGGCGACACTACCTTATTATGTGTGAAGGTGGAGATCTATACCGATCATAAGAGCCTAAAGTATCTTTTGGAGCAGAAACTTGAACATGCGACAACGAAGGTGGTTGGAGTTCCTTGGGACTACACTTTCGAGATTCACTATACGCCCGGGAAGGGGAATGTTGTCGCGGATGCCTTGAGTCGGCGGGTTCCGGCCAGAGCGAATTGGGTGCAAAGCATGATGAACGTCTTATCCAAGAGTTGGAAGCATTAGAGATCTATTGTGTTGACAAGAGTTCCACTGCCACTGTATGTTTGAACTGGACCGAGGTGCAATGTGACCTTGCAGACCGAGTTCGACGGGCAACGGAGTTGGATGAAGATCTCTTACGCTATGTGAATGAAGGGCCAGAGGGCAAATTCACATGGATTGACGGTCTTTTGCGAAAAGAGGGCCGTTTGTGCATCCCGAATGTGGGGAAACTGAGGGAAGAACTATGTATGAAGCGCATTATACAAAGTATTTCATTCACCCCGGGAGCACAAAGATGTTCAACGATATGAAGAAGCTTTTCTTGTGGCCAGGGATCAAGAAAGATGTTGCCCTTTATGTAGCCAAATGTCAAACATGTGCGATGGTGAAGGCGGAATGCCAAAAGCCGGGCGGTTATCTGAAGTCACTGTCGATCCTAGAGTGGAAATTTGATGATATTTCCATGGATTTTGTGCATGGGTTGCCAAGATCGCAACGAGGAAATGATTCCATTTGGGTCATTGTGGACCGGCTAACAAAAGTAGCACATTTTCTCCCAAACAGACGGGATGATTCAGTTGAAAGTTTAGCAAAGTTATATGTTGATCAGATTGTGCGGCTTCACGGTGTTCCTCGGAGCATCGTAAGTGATCGAGATGGGCGATTCACGTCAAATGATTGGAGGCTAGTTCACCGACTGTTGGGTACGAAGTTGACTTTCAGTACAGCCTTTCATCCCCAAACGGATGGCCAAACTGAACGTACCAACAGAACAATGAAGGACATGCTCCGAATGTGCGCCCTTGACTTCGGAAAGAGATGGGAAGATCATCTCTATATGGTAGAGTTTGCATATAATAATAGCTACCAGGCGAGCATTGGGATGGCACCATATGAAGCTCTATATGGAAGGAAGTGTCGTACTCCCTAGCTTGGGTAGAAGCGTGCGAAGCTCGGGTTTTTTAAACCAAAAGAGATTGATGAAGCAAACTCAACCTCCGGACGATTCGAGAGAGATTGCTTATTGCTCAAGATCTACAAGCGAAGTTACTACAACGCCAAGCACCGGAACGTGGAATTTGCGGTTGGTGATTGGGTTCTACATGAAGATCAAGCCTTTCAAAGGTGTCTCCAGGATTCGACGATTGAAAAAGTTGAGTCCAAGATATTTGGGTCCTTTTGAAGTGGTTGAGCGAGTTGGCGAAGCGGCTTATCGACTAGCTCTGTCGGCAGACTTGGGTGGGTTGCATGATGTCTTTCACATCTCGGTGCTTCGGAAGGCCGTGAAGATCCAGCTCAAGTGATCGCGGATGATCGTGTGCCGTGGAGTATGGGCTAACAACGAGAGTTAGACCAATTCAGATCGAAGATCGAGCCGATAAAACAGTTTGCGGAACAAGGCGGTCGCCATGGTAAAAGTCCGGTGGGACAAATGTGGCCGTGAAGAACTGTCATGGGAGCGAGAGCAAACCATGCATGCGCGAAGAGTTCTCTGAACTGTTTTTTGTAATCTCGAGAGAGAGGATGTTGTAACATAAACTTTTGTATGTTTTAACAAATTTCTTGTTGTTTACTGTTGCCTTCCTGTGTCTGAATTTCGAGGACGAAATTTTCCTGTAGGAGGGGAGGATTGTAACAGTCCAAATTTCGGAAACAGAAATTATTTTGGGTGACACGGCCTGGGACACGGGCGTGTCCCAGGGCGTGTCCAAGGACACGGCCTGCGACACGGGCGTGTCGAGGTTGTGTCGACGATTGGGCTATTATCTCGATGATTTTTCGCTCGACGGTGTGTCGAGAGGGAGCACACGGCCCAGACACGCGTGTCCAAGCCGTGTCGTGTGCTCGACGACTTTTGCTCGACGATCGTCGAGTGTCGAGACGTGGGTGTCGAGTGTCGAGAAGTTGCACACGGCCTGTGACACGGGCGTGTCCCAGGGCGTGTCAAATCGGGTCGACGAACTCAGCCCGCCGAAGGATTTCGACAGGGCGAGTCTTTGTGCCGAGTCAGGGCACACGGCTGGGACACGGGCGTGTCACAGGCCGTGTGAAGTCTCCGGGATGTTTTTGGATTTTTTTCGCCCAGGCACACGGCCATAGACACGGGCGTGTCAGAAGGCGTGTTGGTAACACGTCCCATGACACGGGCGTGTCCAAGGGCGTGTCACTGGTTTGGATAAGTCGGTTGCCCACCGCTTGAGGCACACGGCCTGGCACATGCCGTGTCAGAAGAAGCCGTGTCGGGTCAAAATCTGTTTTTTTTTGCAAAATCGTGGCTTCCATTCCTTCAGCTGGGATCCAAGGGCTGAAGCTTCTTCCTCTTTTTCTTAAAGGCCGAAAACTGAGAAGTGATTCTCATTTGATTTGGCCTTGATCTATCTTCAAGTTAAGAGAAAGAGAGAGAGAAAAGGAGGAGGAAGAAGGAAAGGGGGCTGCTGCTGGTGGTGCTGTTGGTTACCGACGAGAAATCCGAAGCCGGCGTTTGCGGAGGAAACGCTCTTGCGAGTCTTGCAAGCAAGCTTTGAGGTCATGGCACCGAAGCGGTCGTCAAGGGTAACGACTTTTCTTCTAGCCATATGAAGGCTTCTTTTTGCATAGCTTTGTGATTTCCCCCACCAAGAGGTGGCAGATTTTGGGAATCTTTGGGTGGATGCTTGAAATCCTCTTTGATAGCATATAGATCCGGAAATGGAGTACGGAATAGGCATGCTGTGTGAAGCCCATCTGGACAGGCTGGTCTGGATTGGTGAAGTTTTGCATACGGACCGGAGAAGACTCCGTGATAACGTGTAGTTTGAGGAGTCAACGAGTTATGCCTGCGAAAAGGAGTAGCAGGAAGTCTGGGGTGGTAGCCCAGGAAAGTAGCCATGTGATGTGTTTGGGTCCAACCTGGGAAAGAAGCACAGGAAGTACTGGTGTGACCAGAAAATGCCCTTTGTGATGCTTGATGTCGTAGGTGTCCACCTGTGAAGCGAGTAACAGGAAGTACTGGCAGGATAGCCAGGAAAGACCCCTGACATTTGTGCTTGTGCGGTGTCCACCTGTGAAGAGAGTCACAGGAAGTACTGGGAGGCCCAGGAAAGACCCGCTGTTGTGCTAAGAAAATGTGTATCGAGATATGCCCAGGCTTGAATGCCAAGAACAGGATTGGTGAGACCGACCCGCGCCTTTGATATAGCCAATGAGTACGCTGTACTCGAGAAGGCAAGGCGATTTGAGCAATGGGGGGTGGAGGATCCGACCTGCGCTATGTCCGTCCGACGTGAGACCAAAAGGTGCGGTCTGTTGGAGCGCATAGCAAGAGTCTTCGGCCTTGCGCGCCATGACACAATGGGGGGCTACGACATCCCGTTGTAGGAAGACTACTACTCCGGCTGCACGCCATGGAGTAAATGCTCAAGAGATTTACCGTTGGGTTATGACCCTGATACGGTGGTGGGCAAGAGATTTGCCAGAACACCAAGAATGTGCCCTGAGTGCACGGACCGTTGGGCTGGTTGGCGAACGGTTGTGATGGCTTGTGTGCGTGAAAGCACATTTTAATGATATATATTGCCATCCTTGTGATTTGCTATGCCTGCAGGGAAGATTACCGCTGCCCCCGACCGAAGAAGGTAGGGTCCGTTATAATTTGGTCAGCTGAACGCTGACCGTTGCTTTTTTGTTGCCACCGATTGGGTGGATTGTCCCTGTACAGGTGCAGGAGAGCCGAGCGGGACACATAGAGGTTGATGTTCCTGCTGTTGTTGCTGCTACTGCTGCTAGCCCTCGAAGGCTATCTGTGTTATTGTGTGTGTTTTTTTTATTGTGGCCCCGGCCTGCGCGCCAATTTGTTTAGGCCACTGTTTGAAAGCCATGTAAGGTCATAAGGCCAACTCTTTGGACTTGTTGTAAGACAATTCTATAGTTTATAAAAATGGAGTTTTATGTTGTGGACATTCATGAGGAGTTCAAGTTGTAGTCTAGGCTTCCGCTAGAATGATTTGTGATAGGTGCGATGCGCTACTCTGGTATCATCATGTACCTTACCCGTCTGTTTTGTGGTATATACTGTGGGGCCCCCCGCCGGACCTTCTAGAATATACCAAATGAACGGATGGGGTTTTTGTTACAGGAAGATTGTATCGATGGTCCAAATCAACATGTTTACATAAGTGATAAAAAGGTTTGGAATTGCAAGACCTCCAACTTTCACCCATATTTTTCATTAATGCATTGTGAAGATCATCAATATTATCAAAATAAATCTGAAAATAATAGACAATATTAATTAAATATTAACTAAAACACCACAATAATGTAATCACTGATAATAAAGTTACGTACATTTAATTCTGCGCATATTTGATTTTTAATTTGTTTATCAACTTCTTTCCATGCAGCATATTTAATTGGCACATAAGACCTCACAAAAGATCTCATAAAACTCATCAATTTATTTGTTTTAGGCCCGGGAATAATGCGGCCATCGTCACTCACAAAAATAATAAACTTCTTCCCTTATATCCTAAGCTTATTCAATTCATTCATTTTAGTGAAGCCTCTTGTTGACTTTGATGAAGATCTTTTATCAGCCATTTTTTTGAAATAAGAAAACCCTAAAGAAAACATTAAACCATCCAAAAACCTTAAACAAAATTCATAAAAAATCACAATGATATTGAGTTACTATGTTAGTGTTAAATACTAATATAGAACTATATAGTCAGCTGGTTTAGACATGTACAATAAAGGTTAAAATGTAATAATTACACTAATATATAGAGTCAGTGTATTTTTTAGACTATCAAATATAAAAAT
Organism: Platanthera guangdongensis; assembly: GCA_039583875.1. Lineage (NCBI taxonomy): Eukaryota > Viridiplantae > Streptophyta > Magnoliopsida > Asparagales > Orchidaceae > Platanthera > Platanthera guangdongensis. Next base: position 4,604,041 of record CM077156.1, read on the forward strand.
ACAAATTGTGTTATTTATATATATTTAGCATATCCAATACATGAGATTGAAAGATTCAGTTTGTACAAACTGTATTCATCGAGAATGGGTCCTACCACAGCCAGGACAGCAGAAGTCAAGGTCAACAAGTCAAGACAGAAGTCAAAGTCAGCGCGCAAGACCGCAGAAGGCCTGGACGAGTATGGCGAGCTCCCCTCGCATACTCGCCGGGTAGGCGACTAGGCGAGATACTCGCCCAGCCCGTACGAGTTCTCATGGAAGTTCCTAGCGCCAGGGGATGGGGTATAAATATGACCCCCCCCCCCCCTCCTTGGATTTCACTATAAATAGGACCCCATTGGTACGAGGTGAGACACGTAAAATCTACGACAGGATACTCACGAGCTCTTCTTTCAAGATGCTAGCCGAACCTTTGAATTCCTTTTCCTTAGAGGCCAGGTAACGACCTTGCGACTTAGTCATCAGCTAGTCTCCCTCATACCTAGTTCGGCCATTTTTTGGTTGAGAAGAGGTTGTTCCTTTTGAGCATCCGGGTACGTGGTGGGACCTTCCTGCCGCAAACATCTGGGCACCTGTTTGCCTTCGTTTTTCATCCTAGTCATCCTAGTCGTCTGACCTTACCTCTGAGCCGGTAACCTTAGGCGGCATTGGTCTGAATTCTGAGGTTGGGACTTTTCCTGGCTTCAACACAGTGGGTGCTTGCTAGGCTGCTACACAAATAACACAATGTTATACTACTACTACAGTACTACTAATAATAAAGACATTAGCATAAAGCTCAAAACTGAGAAAGGTCTTAAGAAATAATATACCTAGTGAGAATATGAAATTTGTCGAAAAAGAATTATCAAATTGAAGCAAAGGAGAGCAAAAAGCTCGAAACTTTCACAAAATTGCGTTTAGGGTTTATCACACAGAGCAGCGACTGTAAGAACTAAACTGTCGCGGTAAAAACTAGAATTTACGGCTCACGGTTTAAAATAGATAGTATAGAAATCGATTTTTACAATCGCTGTCTATTCTAGGGTTCATAGTAGAATAGACAATAGTTATTATAAAAATCACTGTCTATTCGCAGAAGAATAGACAACAGTTTATTTATTAACCGTTGTTTATTCCAAGGATCAATAATAGACAGTGGTTAATATATAAACCGCTGTCTATTATATAATAGACACCGGTTATTGTAAAAACTACTGTCTATTTGTTAAAGAAAAGACAACGGTTTATATATCAACCGTTGTTTATTCTATGGATCAAGAATAGATAGCGGTTTGTATATAAACTGTCGTCTATTCTAAAGTTTAGGAAAAAGACAACGGTTTATATATAAACCACTGTCTATTCTTATATTTTTAAAAAATTAAGGCGCTCAATGCCTTGTTTACAATAGGGCACTGGGACGCCTAAGCCGCTCTTCCGGCCGCGGCCGGTGGCCGGGAGAGAGCAGCCCATGCGACACAACTTTCGGCCCGCGGTCAGCGGCCCCGAGGAGCGGCCCATTGCGGCCCGCTTTCTCGACCGAGGGAGGGCGACCCGGGCGACCTCTCTCTTGGCCGCTGGCAGGCGGCCGCTTGCTCGGTCGCGGCCGGTGGCCGAGGGGGAGTGTAACGCCCCCCCCCCCCCCCCCCCCCCCCCCGATTATTTTCTGTGCGATTATTTAATTCTCGTTGGGCGTTACGTTGACGCGTTTTATCCGACATGTACGTTTGTTAGAGCGCGGTTTTAGCTCTTTAGGTTTCTTGGTGTTGGTTGGCAGCCTTTTTTGGCAAGATCCCCTAGCAAGCCGGGTCTGTGTTGGTGACCGGTGGAGGCCTCTCGGGAATGCTTGTGTTTTGGCTTCGGGTAGTGATAACCCGAGTTTTGTTCGTCAAAAGTTGATTTTGACTTTGTCGTTGCGTTCGTAGCATAGGTAATTAGCTACGGTGTTGAAAGAATTAGTGTCTAACACCACCTAGAGGGGGGTGAATAGGTGTAATTCCTTTTTCTTTTTAAGGCAGAAAATCAGTTTAGTTAAATAAAAAGAAACTGCAAATTTCTACAGCTAACACAGCACAACATTCACAGCAACATTCAATAACACAGTGCACACAGTTTTTATAGTGGTTTCCCCAAGGTCTGGGTACATCCACTTTCCCTCTTCGCCTATCTAGCAGTGTACTAGATTCGGCCTAACTTCTGCACTTCACCTCAGATCCTCAGATCTTACAACTCAGAACCCCACAAGGCTCCTACATCTCAGGAAATCTGCCCTACCTCAGCCTACACAAGGCCTACAACTCAGAGATATCAATCTCCTACAACTCAGACTCACAGCCCTACCTCAGCCTTTAACAAGGCCTACCACTCAGAGAAAATATTCTCCTACACTCAGTCTTTATAAACACAGGCTTACAACTCAGATCTATAAAGATCGTACATAAAATTGATTTAATAAAATGTTTTACACCACCCTGGTAGAGATAGAATGAGTGTATGGCTTCTTGATCAGTTCTTGGAAGAATTGGATGGCAGAGAACAACCTCTCTTATCTTTCTTCAAAGCTTCTTGAATCTGAACTCAGTAGGTTTGAACTCTTGAGAAGTTGATCTTCAATCAGCTTCTGACTTGAGATTCAGATCTCAATCTGAATCTTTCTTGGCAGCCTGGTTCAGCAACTGCACTTCAGTAGATGGAACTCTCTCTCTCCAACTTCTTCTTAGATTTTCTGAAGAAAATCTTCTTCTGTCTTCTATTATAACTTTGTGTCTTATGATCTGTTATTTTTCTTGTTCTTCTGTTGAAGAGTAAGCCTTTATATAGCCTTCCTCCATGGTAACCGGCTGATCCGGTTTCTAACAAACTTCTGACAGCTTTGACAGTTGCAGTAGACCGTTGGGTTGGTAAACGGTAGCTGTCAAGTCATCCAGTCACTTCTTGAAATACTGTCTCTGTCTGAAAGTGTCGAGACTGAACTTCGTCATGTGTCGAAACAAGTAAACTAAGTGTCGACACAAGTGGACTAAGTGCCGACACAAGCCTTGGTGGTGTCGACACATCTCCTTTGTTGTTGTTAATACTTCTTGACACAGCCTTCTGTAGAATGTGTCGACACTGATTCTGTGTGTCGACACAATCACTTCTCTTCTTTAACATAGTTTAAACTTTACTGTGTTTCGACCATAAGTCATGTTTGTCGACACAGTTGATGTCGACAAGGTCTTCTGTGTGTCGACACTGTCTCTATGTGTCGACACAGTTACTTCTTTTCTTTAACTTTGTTGAAACTCTGCAGTGTGTTGACAAAGTCCTCTGTGTGTTGACACTGCCTCTGGTGTCGACACAGTTAATGTCGACTAAATATTCCTGTGTGTCGACACTGGCTCTTGTGTCGACACAATTGATGTCGACAATGGCTTCACTGTGTGTCGACACTGCCTCTGCATGTCGACACAGTTTCTTCAGGTGTCGACACAAACCATTCCCAAGTGTCGACAGCAATTAGCTCCATGTGTCAACACAGCTTTTCTTCCAGTGTCGACACAAGCCTTTATAAGTGTCGACAACACTTTTCCTGGTGTCGACATATGGACTTAGAAATTTTTCTGCATTCCTACATTTACTTAACCTGCACATATAAACTCAAAATACATCAAATACACCTTGATTCATATCAATGAGCAGGGTGAGGCTTCTTCAAATCTGGTACACATTTTTCCAATGTACCCAACAATCTCCTCCTATTTGGAGAAGTCATAACCCTTAGTCAATGATATACACAATTCATAACAAATACACATTATGATGTATAACAACATTAAATGACAGGGTAAATACTTAAACAAAACATATATAAACAATCATCACAGAATAATAACAATGCTACTACAGAATAAGCATTAATCATGTTTTGCTTCACTTCAAAAGTTTCTTTAATAAAAGTTTACATAAATTTTAAACACCAAGTTTACAATGTTATAAAATCGAGTAAATCAATTCTAAGGCTGCTCTAGCTCCTGATGACAATTCCTTTGCCTGATTGGACCTTGGCTTGAACTAGAGCATCAGTATCATCAGCAGGCTTCTTGCCCTTTAGATCTTTCTTCTTAAGTTCTTCAGCCCTTATTTTTGATCTTTTCAAAGTAGTGAAAGGCTTAGGGAAATATTGCTAGGCTCCTGAGCATTATGAGGTAGCTTCCCAAGTTTTGCCTTTCTTCTATACTGAACAATAGCTTCTTGCCTGGCTTCATGCTTTTGCTATTCTTGTGCAGAGTACCATTTACCCCTATCATGGGTTTTATCCTTTACAGCCTTCCAAGCAGTCAGTATAATGTTCCTGGAGTTTGGACTCCACTGCTCAAAATCAGGCTTCAATTTTGCCTATTCTCTGAATCTCTTCTTAGACAATAGACTTCTTGCTCTTTGTTCAAAACTTCCTCTAACACTGGCATGTCTACTTTCTCAAGGATAATATTTTTATTACCCTCTTGAGGACTGTACATAGACTGTACTTCTTGATGTATCATCTCAAAATCTGCTGGAGGATAAATTACTTGAGCAACTTCAGGTTGTTCACCTCCAAAATAAGCAGGGTGTATTCCAGACTCAGCCACATTGTCATCATCAAGAGGGGTGGATATCCAAGTGTGGCTCTAATGCTATTAGATATCCATTTAGCATGATCAGATCCAGCTTTGACTAATACTCTCTCCCCCTTTATGACTTCTCTGGCCACATGATCTCTGATGTCATCTTTTTGAAATCTGATTTGTTCATCCAGAAAATTTACACCATCTTTGTAAAATGACTTTAACTTTAGCAGCTGTGCAGAAATAGTCTTTTGAGATTGCTCAATAGCAGTTTTTACAGTAGAGAGGCCTTCCTGTAATTGCTTATCAAAAGTTGTCTTGGTTGTAGCATGTGCTTCAGTTTGTGCAGTAGCAATATTCTTCATTTCTGTTATAAATCACATTATGTGATTCAGTCAAATTATCATTCATTCTAATCTGATTCTCTAGAACATAGCCTTGCTTCACAGCTACATCATCAACTTGAGTTTTGATTTTCTCTTGGTGTGTTGCTAGAAAAACTACAGCATTGCCTCCCTTGTGCAAACAATCAGTCATTTCCTTCTTGTGTTGATTTACTTCAAATCTTATTGACTTTATATCTTGTGCCAAGGAGAATTGTAGATCTTTGTGGGTCTCATCCATATATTTCTCCATTGCAATCCTTTGCTATTCTAGCTTTACTTGCAGTGAGATTAATAAGGAGTTGTAATCAACTGTTGGGGCAGATTGTGGAGCAGTAGTTTGTAATGCCTTCTTGTAGCATTTGACTTCTCCTTTTGAAGACCATTAGCTTCCTCTTCTTAGCTCTTGTAGCTTCTTCATCCTCAGATGATGAGGAACTAGCAATATCAACTCTATCTTTAGGACTAGGAGGCAATACCTGTGCAATCCTAGGTTGCTCCCCCTGAGTCCTTTGCTCCTCCTCAATTCTTATCTGCTCCTCCTCAGTCCTTGCATTCTCCCCCAGTGCTCCTACTTGCTCCCCCTCAAGTCAACTTGCTCTCCCTCAAAAGCAGTTTTCTCCCCCCTCAAAACCAGCATGCTCACCCTCAATATTAGCTTGCACTAAATCAGGAAACAGCTCTTCTAAGGTAAACTCTTGTTGAGTAGGAACTGGAGATTCTCTTATCTCTGGAGAATCAGCAACTGCTGATGTATCCTCCATGATTACATCTTGAACTTGACTGTGTAGTTGTGTTGGCTGGTCAACATCAATCAAAAAATCAGTTATTGTCTCATCCTTATCATTAAGAATTGATTGATTAACCTCATGTATTACCTCAAGTATAGTTTGTGTTGCAATATCACTCTCCAAGTGTATGGATCTTCTTCAACATGAGCTCCTGGACTTGTGCACCATCTGTAGAGTCTTGTACAGGAATTTCTTGTTTGTAGATTTCTCAGGAACTCCTGCCTTCTCTCATCAGACATGTCCTTAGTTAGGACCCTATCCCATCTGGATATAATCCTGATGTCCATTCTCCTCATATGATTAATCTTAGATCCAACAGCCTGTGTCCATTACTTCTGGTATTGTTCTAAATAAGTAGAGACTCATAATCCTTCCAGATTTGGTTTCTTATGCTTTCCTTAATCTTCTCAAATATTATTACTGCTGACCAATCAGTGTTTATTCTATAGATGATTCTGGTCATAAACTGAACATATGTGCTGATATCCTATCATGCCCCCTGACTTACATAGAATCACTTTACCTACAACTTCAGACAGGAACTTCTCTTGCATATTCATGCCTTTCCTGTTCAAAGCTGAGCCAATCTTCATGGTGGAATCCAATCTACACCATTGAAGTGCTTCCCTTAGCTTAGATGCAGGTACATCTTCTTCCTCTTGTGTTCTTGGCAGGTGAAGAACTTTCCTTAAACTTTTCTGGGTGATTTTCACCTTTACTCCATGGACTGTGGATCTAATTTTGAGTCCAGTTTGATCTGGGTAGCAGCACCAAAGAATTCTAGTATTTCCTTCTTCCAAATCTTTGTTGGTTCAGAAACTAGAAACTCCAACCCATTCTCAGCAATTAGGGTTACTACAGCTTTAATTTCAGGTTCCGCTGGTCAAAGGCAATGTGTAGCAGCTCATATCCTTCATTGACATTGTCTTCAAGCTTGGGCGTCATTAGGGTTGAGAGAAATCTTGAATTTAGATGAGAGAATTTGTCGACACAAAGTTTTGGTCTCGAAACTATGGAGAGCGTGTCGACAGACAATGTTGTTGACCTATTTATACCTTTCTAAAAACGAAGGTGAAAAGGCACGTCATAATCCTCTTAATGTGTCGACACTGTTGAAAAGTGTCGACACAGACTTCTAATGTCTCGACATAAGTGTTGACTTATATGTGTCGACACTTATACATTTGCGCTCGACGATCAGTCGATACTCCACTCGACGAAATCTGTGTTGAACCTAAGTGTCGACACCATCTCTGGATGTGTCGACACCACTCCTGGATGTGTCGACATATTTCTCTGAAGTGTCAAACCAATTTTCTAGATGTGTCGACATCATTTTCCTGGAATGTCGACACCATTCCTATGTGTCGACACAGACAACTCCTTGTGTCGACACAATTTTACTTAGCCAATTTTGTTAAACTAATTTATGTTCAACATTCCTAATTCAATTTTAAACTTATTGAATTTAGTTTCATCTAGAGGCTTAGTAAACATATCTGCAATTTGATAATTTGTTTTGACAAATTCTAGTAAGATGTCCTCTTTCTCTACATGTTCTCTAAGAAAATGGTATCTAATTTCTATATGCTTCGTCCTACTATGTGAAACAGGATTATTAACAATAGAAATTGCACTTGTAGAATCACAAAACAAAGGTGTTCTACTTACCTGAATACCATAGTCTTCTAGCTGGTGCTGAATCCACAATAGCTGTGCACAGCAACTTCCTGCTGCACATATTCAGACTCAGCTGTGGAAATTGTCACACTAGTCTGCTTCTTACTGCTCTAAGACACCAATCTTCCTCCTAGAAATTGACAGGTGCTTGTAGTACTTTTTCTATCTTCTTTGCAACCTGCAAAATCTGCATCTGAATAGCCTGTCAGTAGAAAATCTCCATTCCTAGGGTACCAAAGGCCTAGATTAGGTGTGCCCTTAAGATATCTCAAAATCTTTTTGACTGCAGTAAGATGAGATTCTTTAGGGCATGATTGGTACCTAGCACAGACACATGTAGCATACATGATATCTGGTCTACTAGCAGTCAGATATAGGAGGGAGCCAACTATCCCTCTATATAAAGTTTCATCTACAGGTTTCCATGCATCATCTTTGCTTAGAGACACACTTGTCCCCATAGGAGTTCTCATGGTAGTGGATGATTCCATACCATACTTCTTTATTAACTCCAGGGTGAACCTGGACTGGGATATGAACAAGCCATCTTCAGTATGTCTTACTTGGAGACCCAAGAAGAACTTAAGTTCCCCCATACTGCTCATTTCAAATTTTCCATGCATAAGTTTTGCAAACTTTCTACAAAGATTACTTTCAGTAGAACCAAATATTATGTCATCAACATATATTTAGACTAGGATTATCTTTCCTTTGGATTCCCTAAGGAATAGAGTCTTGTCTATTTTTCCCCTTTAGAATTTGTTCTCAATGAGGAAATTAGACAGGGTTTCATACCAAGCCCTTGGGGCTTGTTTCAACCCATACAAGGCTTTCCTAAGTCTATAGACATAAGAAGGATGGAGTGGATCAACAAAACCTGAGGGCTGCTTTACATATACTTCCTCTTTTAAGTCTCCATTTAGGAATGCTGATTTCACATCCATCTGGAACACTTTGAAACCTTGATATGCTGCATAGGCTAGGAATAGTCTGATAGCTTCCAACCTAGCCACTAGAGCAAAGGTTTGATCAAAGTCAATACCCTCTTCCTGCATGTATCCTTTTGCAACAAGTCTTGCTTTGTTCTTTACAATGATCCCACTCTCATCCAGTTTGTTCCTAAAGATCCACTTTGTTCCAATGATGTTGTGGTATTTTGGTTTAGAAACTAACTTCCAGACCTTGTACCTTCTGAACTAATTCAGCTCCTCTTGCATGACATCAATCCAATGTGGGTTTAGAACAGCATCTTCAAATTTCTTGGGTTCTGCTTGTGATAAGAAGCTAGAGCAAAGAACTGTGTTCAGATTCCTGCTCCTTGTTTGTACTCCTTATCTTGGATCACCAATTATCTGATTTGCTGGATGATCCTTTAAGTGTCTATTAGCTGGAGGTAGTCTATCTTCAGGTTGAACACCTCCAGCCTCTTCATTATGCTGCACCTCTTGGTTTTCATCAGCATCTGGAGAGTCTTGTACTCCCCCTGGACATCAGCCACCATTTTCCACTTCCTCTTCTATAATGGTAAGCTTGTCCATTCTCTCATTTATACCTGTAGAACTGCAAGCACTACTTGACAACTCACAGTTAATCAGTCCTGTTTCATCAAAGACAACATGTACAGACTCTTCTACAACTTGAGTAATCAAGTTGTAGACCCTATAAGCCTTACTATTGTTGTTGTACCCAACAAATATCTCATCTTGGGATTTGGCAGCAAACTTAGTTAGATAAGACTTGCCATTGTTAAGGACATAACACTTGCAACCAAAGATCCTGAAATAGGATAAGTTTGGTTTTCTGCCCTTCATAATCTCATAGGGAGTTTTTTGTGGCTCTTGGTGATAGTAACCCTATTGATCACATGACATGCAATGTTTACTACCTCAGCCCAGAAATATTCTGGGAGAGAAGTGTCACTCAATAGAGTTCTACCAGCCTCAATCAGTGTTCTATTCTTCATTTCAGCAATATCATTTTGCTGTGGTGTTCTAGGTGAGGAAAATTCTTGAAAAATCTCAAATTCTTCACACAGTCTTGTCATACTCTCAGATTGAAATTCAGTGTCATGGTCACTTCTGATTTTGACCACAGTACTGTCCAGCTCATTCTGAATTTGTTTGACAAAACTATATAAAACACTTGGGGTTTCAGATTTTTGTCTCAGAAAGAACACCCATGAATATCTAGAATAGTCATCCACCACCACAAAAGTGTAGGCCTTCCTACCTAGACTATGAACTGGCATAGGACCAAATAGATCCATATGCAAGAGGTATAAACACCTCACTGAATCCTTGGTTTCAAGGCTATGAAAGGAGGATTTGGTCTGCTTGCCTTTTTGACAAGCTGAGTATATCTCATCCTTTATACACTTAACTTGAGGACTATTCTTCACTAACTCTTTGCTAAAGAGTTGGCTAATAGTCTTGTAGTTTAGATGAGCCAGTCTCTTGTGCCATTTAACACAATGAGAGGCTCTCTCATCAGCTACAAGACAAATAGGTGAAACATTGTTCTCACACTCAAAGTTAAGACAGTACACATTTCTTTTTCTATATCCTGTCAATATGATATTTTGATCACTTGACCTTTTGATATGACATCCATTCATAATAAATAAAATTTCATATCCTAAATCACTCAACTGACTTATGCTTATAAGGTTGTGTTTCAAACCCTTCATATAGGCCACTTGAGAGATAGTAATCTGGTTATTAGAAATGTTACCAAATCCTTTGATGATTCCTTTTTCAGAACAACCAAAGCTTACTTTAGGCCCATTCATGATATGTGAGTAATCCTTCAGCAACCCCCTTATTCCAGTCATATGTCTGGAACATCCACTGTCCAAGTACCATATAGTGGCATGACAACTTGGACTCACGTGTAATAAAGAATTACTTAACCTTAGAACCCAAATGAGTTTTGGGTCCTTGGTTCATGTTAGCCTGAACTTTAACACATCTGCCTGCAGCTTTTCTTACAGGCAGACTGTTACTCTCCTTGACACTGATATTGTGCCAACAATCTAAGGCAAAGTGGCATATCTTGCCACAGCACCAGCACTCAAACTTATTATACCTTTGTTTAGGTACAACCTTAGCTGAATTGTTTACAGCAGGTTTCTTGTTTTGTGCTAGGGTTTTGCCTTTCTTATAGGACTTAGCATCCCATGCTGTTTTCTTAAACCCTAACCCAGCCTTACCCTTTTGAGGTACAAACTCATCAATCAAGGGTAATACAGATTTTGGTTTAGAAAAACTAGCTACAATCTCCTTTTCTTTCTGAAGTCTATTCTCCAGACTCTTAATCTGATCATTCTTAAATATGATAGTACCCATCTGAATAACAGTAATGTTTTTCAGTCTGGTTATCTCATTCAACTTCTGATCCAGCAACTTCTCTGAATCAGATACAGTCATCTTAAGATCTGCAATTTCCTTAGCTAGAGTTTTGGCCAGGTTTTTTGCTTTTCTTTAGTGTCTGCAACAAGTCTCCATATTCATCTATCAGCTAATGAATATCACCTTCAGACTCAGACTTATCCACATCACTTGATGCAGATGTTGCTGACTCTGACTCAGTACTACAATCTGAATTTCTAGAAAGACATTGTACCTTACTAGGACCAGGCTGATCCTGGCACTTGTCTTCTTCTGACACAGCCATCAGTCTCTTGCACTGATGGTCTTCTTGTTCATAGATAGAGTTCAGCACTTGCAAAAACTCTTCTTCTTCATCTGCTGTATATAGACCAATGTATGCCTCAGCTTCAGATTCTGACTCTGAAGAAGATTGGTCTGTCAAGCTCTTCTCCTTCTTAGCAACAAAGGATTTCTCCTTCTTGCTCTGGTGTTGAATCTTCTTTTTATCAGTAGACTCTTTTATTTTATCTGGACACTCAGCCACAACATGTCCAGGCCTATTACAGCAGTAGCAAACTATCTTTGAAGTTGTAGATTTGCTTGGATTAGACCTGCTCCTGTCCTTTTTGGATGACTTCCTCTTTTGATAATAATCATCCTTAGGCTGAGATGTGGAAGGCTTAGACTTCCACTGCTTCTTCTTCAGGAATCTCTGAAACTATCTTGTAAATACTGCAAAGTCTTCATCTGAGTCACTGCTGTCTGAACTTTGGTTGTCTGAATTATCTGAAGCAATTTCAGCAACTATCTTAGGAGGTGATGGAGACATCCTCCTATTCTTCCTAGTGGCTTCAACCTTGAAGGTCACAAACTTTTCTCTATGCTCCCCTTTTACACTTTTCCTCTTTCCTAGTCATCAGCTGCATCTCATATGATAGCAATTTTCTAAATAAGGTTGAAGGAGAGATATCTGCAAGTTTGGCCACTTCCCTAATGGCAGAAATCTTAGTGTCTCAATCCTTTGTCAAGGATCTTAGGAATTTATCATTCAGTTCATAGGTACTGAAGATTCTTCCATAGGACATCAGCTCATTTACTATTCTATAGAACTTTTTATAACACTCAGTTATACTGTCAGACTTTCCTTGTCTGAAACTCTCATATTCCTGGTTCAGCATAGACTTTCTATCTTGTCTGACTTCTTCAGAACCCTCCATGTAGACTATTAAAGTATCTCACATTTCCTTGGAGGTCTTGTAGTGAATCAAATTTTGAAAGGTTGCATCATCAATGGCACTTACTATGATATTCTGGGCTCTTTTATCCATAGTTGCCAAGATGATCTCATCCTTGGTCATCTCTGAATAATCCTTGGAAATTCTTGGTTTGCATCTAGAACTGAAATCTTCATTGGAATATAAGGACCTTCCTTTACTGTAATGTAGATCCTTGGATCAGAAGCCTCCATAAACAGCCTGACCCTTTGTTTTCAGATGTCAAATATCTCCTTTCTGTATATGGGTAATTTCATAGAACCTAGTTCCTTATGATTTTCTCCTGAACCCATTTTCTTGATCTTGAATCTATCTTAAGGATCTAACTCAGACTGTTAAGTCCTTCTTTGAGTAACCTCGCTTTGATACCACTTGAAAGAATTAGTGTCTAACCACCTAGAGGGGGGGGGGGGGGTGAATAGGTGTAATTCCTTTTTCTTTTTAAGGCAGAAAATCAGTTTAGTTAAATAAAAAGAAACTACAAATTTCTACAGCTAACACAACACAGCATTCACAGCAACATTCAATTACAGAGTGCACACAGTTTTTATAGTGGTTTCCCAAGGTCTGGGTACATCCACTTTCCTCCTTCGCCTATCTAGCAGTGTACTAGATTCGGCCTAACTTCTGCACTTTACCTAAGATCCTCAGATCTTACAACTCAGAACCCAACAAGGCTCCTACAGCTCAGGCAATCTGCCCTACCTCAGCCTACACAAGGCCTACAACTCAGAGATATCAATCTCCTACAACTCAGGCTCATAGCCCTACCTCAGCCTTCAACAAGGCCTACCACTCAGAGAAAATATTCTCCTACACTCAGTTTTATAAACACAGGCTTACAACTTAGATCTATAAAGATCTTATAGAAAATTGATTTAACAAAATATTTTACCACCACCCTGGTAGAGAGAGAATGGATGGATGACTTCTTGATCAGTTCTTGGAAGAATCTGATGGCAGAGAACAACCTCTCTTAGCTTTCTTCAAAACTTCTTGAATCTGAACTCAGTAGGGTTGAACTCTTGAGAAATTGATCTTCAATCAGCTTCTGACTTGAGATTCAGATCTCAATCTGAATCTTTCTTGGCAGCCTGGTTCAACAACTGCACTTCAATAGATGGAGCTCTCTCTCTCCAACTTCTTCTTCTTAGATTTTCTGAAGAAAATCTTCTTCTGTCTTCTATTATAACTGTTGTGTCTAATGATCTGTTGTTGTTCTTGTTCTTCTGTTGAAGGAGTAAGCCGTTATATAGCCTTCCTCCATGGTAACCGGCTGATCCGGTTTCTAACAATCTTCTGACAGCTTTGACAGTTGCAGTAGACCGGTTGGTAACGGCAGCTGTCAAGTCATCCAGTCACTTCTTGAAATACTGTCTCTGTCTGAAAGTGTCGAGACTGAACTTCATCATGTGTCGACACAAGTAGACTAAGTGTCGACACAAGTGGACTAAGTGTCGACACAAGCCTTGGTGGTGTCGACACATCTCCTTTGTTGTTGTTAATACTTCTCGACACAGCCTTCTGTAGAATGTGTCGACACTGATTCTGTGTGTCAACACAATCACTTCTCTTCTTTAACATAGTTGAAACTTTACTGTATGTCGACACAAGTCCTGTGTGTCGACACAGTTGATGTCGACAAGGTCTTCTGTGTGTCGACACTGCCTCTGTGTGTCGACACAGTTACTTCTTTTCTTTAACTTTGTTGAAACTCTGCAGTGTGTTGACAAAGTCTTCTGTGTGTCGACACTGCCTCTTGGTGTCGACACAGTTGATGTCGACTAAATATTCCTGTGTGTCGACACTGCCTCTTGGTGTCGACACAATTGAGGTCGACAATGCTTCACTGTGTCGGCACTGCCTCTGCATGTTGACAAAGTTTCTTCAGGTGTCGACACAGCCATTCCAAGTGTCGACACAATTAGCTCCATGTGTCAACACAGCTTTTCTCTAGTGTCGACACAAGCCTTCATAAGTGTCGACACAGCTTTTCCTGGTGTCGACATATGGACTTAGAAATTTTTCTGCATTCCTGCATTTACTTAACCTGCACATATAAACTCAAAACACATCAAATACACTTTGATGCATATCATTGAGTAGGGTGAGGCTTCTTCAAATCTGGTACACATTTTCCAATGTACCCAACAGGTGTGAATTTCGTCGGATTCCGAGGTGGTTCGGTGTTCGTGTCGTTTTGATTGTGTAAATAATAATGGATGCAAATAATTAATTAATAAAGCTTGAAGAAATCCAGTGGCTTTTAGGTGTCTGTTAGGGCTGATAAGGTGTGTCCATGCATATATATATATAGTCTCAAGACAAAATCAAGACTTTTCATCGTCGCCTTCCGTGAGTGTATAACAGTCGCCTGTTTGAGAGGAAGAAAAAACCGCCAACCCTGCTTCCCTTCAGACGCCGATTCTGGGAGCGTTAGTGGACGGAATTCGATTCCGAAAACGGATTTGGATTACTCTCGCCTAGACCTTCATTCCTACGGTAAGAGATTCAATTTTCGTAGTGTTTCTAGGGGTCTCAGAATTTTAGTTTGATCCTTTTCCGCCATTAAAACTTTAGAATTCTGTTTAGGTGTTGTTGCGGCTGGAGCCGAGAGAGAGAGGAAGGACTGTGCAAGATAAATCACTGGGATTTGAGGCAAGTGGTGCTCCTACCCTTGCCAAGTTTTTTTCTTCTCCTTTTCATGGTTATAGTTGCTGTAATCATCCATGTTTCCCGAGACTGCGTATTTTGCTCCATTTTTCCGTCAAAGTCATGCAGATCTTAAACAAAAAATGCCGCTTTATGTTACTTTTTCTGCATTTTCTCAAGTTCTGAAACTCAAATTTCCAGCTGGGTTGCTGTAGCATTATTTTTTTAATCAAATTGTTCCCTGTTAATCTCGGTTTGGGTAGCAATTAGCCTATCAGCCTTAGAACTAGTAGCAGTGGGTTTTCATACTTATATTACGAGTAATAGGATCGAATTAGGCTAAGAAGATTGGTCGGAAATGAAGGTGGTTGTACAGCATTGTTGTGCACTCAACGCAGCCAGTTCTGCGAAGATCGTCGACCTGAGTTCGACGAAGATCGTCGAACTGAGATCGACGATCTCTGGTTGCTTGAGATCGATGAAGATCGTCGACTTGAGTTTGACGAAGATCGTCGAACTGAGATCGACGATCTCCGGTTGCCTGAGTTCGGCGAGGATCGTCGAGCTGAGTTCGACGAGGATCGTCGAGCTGAGTTCGACGAGGATCGTCGAGCTGAGTTCGACGAGGATCGTCGAGCTGAGTTCTACGAGGATCGTCGAGCTGAGTTCGACGATTTTCTGTGTCCGGTGTTTAACGCAAAAATCATCGAACGGAATTCGATGATTTCCTGTGGCCCGCGTTTAACGTAAAATCGCCGAACGGCGTTCGACGATTTTTCCCGTGACTTGTGTTCGACGAAAGGAAATCGTCGAACGACGTTCGACGATGTTTCCCGGGACTATTGTTCGATGAAAGGAAAATCGTCGAACAGCGTTCGACGATTTTTCCCGTGACCTGTGATCGACGAAAGGAAAATCGTCGAACGGAGTTCGACGATTTCCTGTGGCTGGACATTGACGATTCCTGTAAGCTGGGATTTATTCCTTTTTCAGTTTCTTTTCTTCCCGAGTGATTGCCTCCTATGGGGGGATGTCTTGTCGGCCTTTCGTTCTTCCTTTGTTTTGAGGGCCGAATCGTGGGTTATGGCAGATAGTGGTATTTTGACGCTCTAAAGGAGCATGATGTTTTGTGTGCGAGCCGTGTCCGCCACTTTTTAGTCCCAGTACGGGCTGGGTATTGTTGTGGCCGCCACCCTTTTAATCCCAGGTACGGGCTGGGTTTGAGGTGGTTTTGTGCTGACACAGTGAAATTTTATTTTTAGTTGGAACTGTTTTGTTTGGGGGACTGCTTTTTGGTCACCAACTCAGGTCCATGTTGTTTACTACTGCCATTAACTCACAAATTAGGATTGTTAGGTGTTTTCTTCCTTGTAGAATGCAGCATATTGTCTCAAGTTCTCTTGTCTTTTGCCTTGTAGCCTCTGCAGGTTTTGGGCAGGGCTTGTTGTTGTTACCATGTACTTGGTGTACTTTGGCTTACTTGGGACAGTGTTTTTACTGTCATGTTTACTTACTCTCCTTTGTCCTATTGTGATTTAATGCTCTAATTCTGATTTTTCTTGTTTTACTTGCTGAGGTGTTCTTTTCTTTTCTGAATGCCTCAGGTTCTGATTAGTAGCCGGGTAGGCGGCTAGATTTGCTGTGGTGTTGCTGGTGATCCCTTGAGTTGTAGGGAATCTTTCTCTTGCTGTTGTGAGGTAGTTTTTCTGCTTTTCTTACAAACATACATGCTTGTCAGTGGGTTCGTGTCAGTTTGTTGGAGCCCACTAGATATTTTACCTTATGACACTAGATATATTTCTTTTACTGCTACCTTTCTGGAGATAGTCTACTTGCTCTTGGGAAGATTTATGCTAGCTTGCTAGTTACTTTTAAACCTAAAAACACTATTACTATTATATTTCATGACCAACATGTTTATAAAGCTCATACACTACTTTCCAAGTAACGTAAAAAGATCGTTTTCCTACTTATAATATAAAATAATTCTAGAGTCTTGCATAGTATAAGTTGACCTCGGGGGTCACTTATGCACTCTCATAGGATGTCAAATTTAAATAAAGTATTTTCCGCCGCGTATAAATATAGTTTTTAAACCGTAGACTAGAGGATCCACCGAGCCGAGGGATACGGCCTCTAAAATATAACTGATTTTTTTTAATCATTAAACTTATAAATTTTCATAGTCTAGTTAGTGGGTGTTCGCCTGAGCGTCGATAGTTATCCCCTGCTCGACATGGCATCATGACACGTGTTTTCTCAAACTCTGATACTTCCTAAATTCGGAGAAAATGCGGGTTGTGACAGTTGGTATCAGAGCCAGGTTGCTTGACAATTTGTCGGGCAACCTTTCCTTGTAGGTATTAGATGTTTAGCATCATATCATACACACACTGATATGTCGTCAGCACGTCTTGGCTAAAGCACGAACACTACACTCATAGCATAACATGAAGTATACGAGGCATATTTTGTAGTATGAGATGCATAATATGTGTCTGTATATGGATCCACCATAGGGGCAACATGTGAGGGTTATGTAGTATGAGATGCATAACCTCACCACATGAATGCGACTAGCACGTTTCTTTTTCGTTGCATGAGAATGTTATGTAGTATGGGATGCATAATATTTTCATGTGTACGCTGCTCATGACATGAATTAGAGCCTTTTTAGAATGCATAACACAATCATGCATAACATAACATTGCATAAGCACAACGTGCCAAGCTAAAGATTTGCAGGATGACATATGTACACACATGGTTTTAAATCAGAAAAAGAATATAAATTCATGCATTCTCGATCCAGGCACAAGAGTTAGATGGTGGTGGTAAACCATCCTAGGTTAGGCATAACATCATTTTTGTTCAAATAAACTCCCAGAGCAAGTTTAGCAGTTTTGAGATCATATTTAGGTATGTATTGTCTGTACTTGTAGTTAGTTCCAACTATTGTACCAGGATTTGACTAATGTTGATATGGTTTTAGGATGGCGAGACGTCCTGCGACCAGGTCGACTCCCCTGTTTGAGGGTGAGTCTTCGGGAGCGCAGAGTGATGCGGTGATCGAGAGCCTGCGGCAGAGCAACGATTCCTTGATCAGGCAGTTGGTGGAGATGCAGGTCCAAATCCAGTCTCTGGCGGCAGTTGTGGCAGGACAGACTCAGGGAGTGCAAGACCCTGCAGGGGGGTCAGTTGCCCCTCCCCCTCCTGCTCCCCTGAGACCTCCAGTGGTGGTGCCAGCAAAGATGACCTTTATTTCTCAGTTTCAGAGACTTAGCCCTCATACATACGATGGGAAGGCAGATTTCATGGTCATAGATGATTGGCTGATCTCCATGGAGGAGATGTTATCGTACTCCAGTGTTGCAGATGATCAGAGAGTGATGATAGCCGCCTATCAGCTAAAGGGTTTGGCTAAGAGCTGGTGGCTTAGGGAAAAGGAGAACTTGGTGGCTGGTTGCTCTTGGGGTTTGTTCAAGGAGATGCTGTTGAGGAAGTTCTTGCCTTCGGTCGAGCGTGACCGACTAATGAATGACTTCCTTCACCTGAAGTAGAGGCAACTCACGGTTAGTGAGTACGAGATAGAGTTCAGTAAGTTGAGCCAGTTTGCTCCTGGGTTGGTGAGTGTTGAAGCTGATCGAGTCAAGCGGTTCCTTGGTGGCTTGAGGAGCGAGGTTCAGCAGTTGGCCAGTGCTTATGGATCAAAGACTTATGCAGGGGTAGTGGAGGTTGCTTTGAAAGTGGAGGCAATTGAGACCGCAAAGAATAGAGGACAACAAGTGAGGAAGGACAAGAGGAAGTCTGCTGAAGAGAAGAACCCCCAGGTACTCGATGCTGCTTCGGGAAAGAAGAGCAAGGTAGTGTGTAGCTTCTGTGGCCGATCAGGCCACCCTGTTGAGAGGTGTTTCCAGAAGGCGGGAGCTCAGAAGAAGGAGCAAGTTCATACTATTCAAGGTGCTCCTAGGAAGGATGGTTCCTGTTCTGTTTGCAAGCGACCCGGGCATGATGCTGCCTAGTGCTGGTCCAAGGATAAGGTTTGCTATCAGTGTGGCCAGAAGGGCCATATCAAGACAAGGTGTCCTCAGGTCCAGCCTGTTCTTCAAGCAGCTTCACTTTAGGCTTTATCTCCGCCTCAGCGTGTGGACAAGGGCAAAGGAAAGTGAACGTGATCTCTTCCGAGGAGGCTCAAGCTTCGACTCAGGTCATCTCAGGTTAGTTGTTTTCCTAGCCTGAAAGTTTTATTTTCTAGAATGATTATAGTTTTTGTTTTGGTAGTTCCTTAGTTGCTTATATACTCCTATAGGGAAATTTAAGGTGAAAAACCGTTGGGCGCGTGTTCTGTTCAACTCTGGTGCTACCACTCATTTGTGGCTAGAGCTTTTATAGAGCGTTATCGGTTGATTCTAGATCAAGTTCGTGACACCTTCCGCGTCAAGTTCCCTTCTGTTGAATCTGTGCTGTCAGATTTGGGCATTCTGGATTGCCCTGTTTTGTTGGGGGACTTTCTTGCGAAGGCAGACTTGAAGATGATTGATCTAGAGAACTTCGATGTTATTCTGGGCATGGACTGGTTGTCTAAGTATGATGCGGTTATTCAGTGCAAAGGGAAGCGCTTGGACTTCATCAAGGACAACGGTCGGCCTGGAAGTGTGTATGCTGATCCGTGCCAGGATTCTCCTATCATTTCTGCAGTATGTGCTCAGAAGCCGTTTCATTCTAAATGTTTTGCTTGTTTAGTCTCGGTGGTTGGGACTGCTGTCAGTGTGCCGCACTTGGACGAGATTCATGTGGTTCGTGGTTTCTCTGATGTTTTTCCTGATGACCTTCCTGGTCTTCCCTCCGAGCGGGATGTTGAGTTTGTGATTGATTTGGAACTAGGTACGCGTCCTATTGCTAAGGCACCATATCAGATGGCCCCTCGTGAGTTGGAGGAGTTGCGAATCCAGTTGGACGAGTTGTTGGCAAAAGGTTTTATCAGGCCGAGTTCGTCGCCTTGGGGTGCTCTTGTTCTATTTGTGAATAAGAAGGATGGGTCGATGAGGATGTGCATCGATTATAGGGAGCTGAACAAAGTCACCATTAAGAACAAGTACCCTCTGCCGAGGATCGATGATTTATTTGATCAGTTGCGTGGTAGCACGGTGCTTTCCAAGATCGATCTTTGTTCAGGTTATCATCAGCTCAGGATCCGTGAGTCGGACATTCCACGGACTGCTTTCAGGTCGAGGCATGGGCATTTCGAATTCCTGGTTATGTCGTTTGGTTTGACCAACGCGCCATCAGCATTCGTGGACATGATGAACCAGGTGTTCAAGGACTTTCTAGACAAGTTCGTGGTGGTATTCATCGATGATGTGTTGATCTACTCTCGCAGTGATGAGGAGCATGAACAGCATCTGCGCTTGGTTCTAGCGGAGTTGAGGAACCACAAGTTATTCTCCAAGCTGAGCAAGTGCGAATTTTGGTTGTCTCAGGTCTCATTTCTGGGCCACGTGGTAATAAGGATGGGATCTCGGTCGACCCGAAAAAGATCACAGCAGTGATGGATTGGCATAGGCCGAGCACACCCAAGGAGATTAGGAGCTTCTTGGGGTTGGCCGACTATTATAGAAGATTCGTGGAGGGATTTTCTACCTTGGCAACCCCTTTGACTAAGCTGACGCAGAAGAATGCGGGGTTCATTTGGAATGAGAAATGCGAGGAGGCTTTTTTGAAGCTGAAGAGCAGGTTGTGTTCTGCCCCTATTTTGACATTGCCTACGGAGGGCAAGGACTATGGTGTATATGTGGATTCCTCGCATGTTGGGCTCGGAGGTGTGTTGATGCAAGAAGGGAAGGTGATTGCGTATGGGTCGAGGCAATTGAAGACTCATGAGAGGAACTACCCCACGCATGATCTTGAGTTCGCAACAGTGATCTTTGCCTTGAAGCTGTGGAGACATTTACTTTATGGTGCGCAGTGCAAGATCTTCACAGATCATAAAAGCCTAAAGTACGTGTTCACACAGAAGGAGTTGAATCTGCGCCAACGGCGGTGGCTAGAGTATGTGGCCGATTATGATGTGGACATACAGTATCATCCGGGCAAGGCCAATGTGGTGGTCGACGCCCTGAGCCGGAAGACGGGGAAGATCTTTAATCTCACCGCCGATCGTTTAGTGGAAGAGTTTCTCCTGATGGATATCTCTGTGGGACGCTGCGACATGCAGAGCAGTTTGGCAGTGGCAGAGCCGTCTTGGATTTCACTTACCAGGTTGCACCAGAAGGATGATCCGGATCTTCTGCACTTATACCTCAGGACTGAGAGAGGGGAGTTGCCGTATTTTTCTATCGATGATGCGGGTACTTTGAAGTACCGCGACAGGCTTTGCATCCCAGCTGTTGGAGACATCAGGGTTATGTTATGCAGAGAGGCTCATGGATCCAGTGTTGCCTACCATCCAGGATCCACAAAGATGTATCATGAATTAAAGCAGATTGCCTGGTGGTATGGGATGAAGAGTGATATAGCCCGATTTGTTGCTGAGTGTCACACTTGCAAGCGTGTGAAGGCCGATCATGGAAGGCCTGGTGGCAAGTTGACTCCGTTGGAGATCCCTACTTGGAAGTGAGAAAGTATTTCTATGGACTTCATTACGGGCTTGCCAAGATCTCCAAGGGGATTTGATTCTGTTTGAGTTAAGTGGACAGACTGACGAAGTGTGCTCACTTCGTGCCGTATAAGATTGACTATCCGATGAAGAAGATAGCAGAGCTGTATCTGAATGAAGTCATCAGATTACACGGTGTGCCAGTTAGCATCATTTCGGATCGAGACTCCCGTTTTACATCTCGCTTCTGGAGGAGTCTGCAAGAGGGTTTGTGTACAGATTTGAGATATTCTACAGCTTACCACCCACAGACCAATGGCCAGATTGAGCGGGTGAACCAGATAGTTGAGGATATGATCAGGTGCTACATCTTGGACCACGGAGGAGCGTGGGATGAGCGTATGCGGCTTATGGAGTTCGCTTACAATAACAGTTACCAGGAGAGCTTGAAAATGGATCCGTTTGAAGCCTTGTATGGGAGGCGCTGCAGAACTCCCTTGTTTTGGACCGAGCTCGGTGAGAGGCCTGTGTTGGGTCCGGATGCACTCGAGGAAGTGGAAGTCGCAGTGAAGCTTATTCGAGAAAAGCTTCGTATTGCTCAGGAGAGATATGAGAAGAACGCCAACCGGCGTAGGTCTGACTTGGAATTTTCTGTAGGGGACCTTGTGTTTCTTAAGGTTTCCCCGATGGTTGGTGTTAAGAGGTTCGGTAAGAACCGGAAATTGGATTCGAGGTATGTGGGTCCGTTTAAGATTATTGAACGGATTGGCGTGTCGGCATATGGATTGGATTTGCCAGCAAATTTCCCAGGTATTCATAATGTGTTTCATGTAAGCCAATTACGGAAGTGTGTGCGAAGTAGTGGGCAAGTCTTGGATGTTGTGCCCCAGTTGGAGCCTAATCTTTCATATGTTGAGGTGCCGGTCCGCGTTTTGGATACTCAAGATCGGGTGCTGCAGTCGAAGTCTATCCCGATGGTGAAAGTTCTATGGAAGAATCAAGATTTGGAAAGCGCGGCTTGGGAGCTAGAATCGGCTATGAGGGAGGCTCACCCTCATCTGTTCCCTTGATTTGATTGGTACGTTTCTTTCTAGTAGCTCTTGTTTTGTTACTTTCCTTCTATAATAGTTGTGTATGTAAAGTTTCGGGACGAAACTTTCTTTTAGGGGGAGTGACTGTAACGCCCCCGATTTTTTCTGCGATTATTTAATTCTCGTTGGACGTTACGTTGACGCGTTTCCGGCATGTGCCGTTTGTTAGAGCGTGGTTTTAGCTCTTTAGGTTTCTTGTGTGGTTGTTGGCAGCCTTTTTTGGCAAGATCTCATAGCAAGCCGGGTCTGTGTTGGTGACCGATGAGGCCTCTCGGAGGATGCTTGTGTATTGGCTTCGGGTAGTGATAACCCGAGTTTTGTTCGTCGAAAGATGATTTCGACTTTGCTGTTGCGTTCGTAGCATAGGTAATTAGCTACGATGTGAATTTCGTCGGATTCCGAGGTGGTTCGGTGTTCGCGTCGTTTTGATTGTATTAATAATAATGGATGCAAATAATTAATTATTAATTAATAAAGCTTGAAGGAATCCAGTGGCTTTTAGGTGTCTGTTAGGGCTGATAAGGCGTGTCCATGCATATATGTATATATATATAGTCTCAAGACAAAATAGAGACTTTTCATCGTCTCCTTCCGTGAGTGTATAACCGTCGCCTGTTCGAGAGGAAGAAAAAAAACCGCCAACCCTGCTTCCCTTCAGACGTCGATTCTGGGCGCGTTAGTGGACGGAATTCGATTCCGAAAGCGGATTTGGATTGCTCTCGCCTAGACCTTCATTCCTACGGTAAGAGATTCAGTTTTCGTAGTGTTTCTAGGGGTCTCGGAATTTTTAGTTTGATCTTTTTCCGCCATTAAAACTTTAGAATCATGTTTAGGTGTTGTCGCGGCTGGAGCCGAGAGAGAGAGAGAGAGGAAGGGCTGTGCAAGATAAATCGCTGGGATTTGAGGCAAGTGGTGCTCCTACCCTTGCGAAGTTTTTTTTTCTTCTCCTTTTCATGGTCATAGTTGCTGTAATCATCCATGTTTCCCGAGACTGCGTATTTTGCTCTGTTTTTCCGTATAAGTCATGTGGATCTTAAACCAAAAATGCCCCTTTATGTTTCTTTTTCTGCATTTTCTCAAGTTCTGAAACTCAAATTTCCGGCCGGGTTGCTGTAGCATTGTTTTTTTAATCAAATTGTTCCCTGTTAATCTCGGTTTGGGTAGCAATTAATCTATCAGCCTTACAACTAGTAGCAGTGAGTTTTCATACTTATATTACGAGTAATAGGATCGAATTAGGCTAAGAATATTGGTCGGAAACGAAGGTGGTTGTACAGGATTGTTGTGCACTCAACGCAACCAGTTCTGCGAAGATCGTGGACCTGAGTTCGACGAAGATCGTCGAACTGAGATCGACGATCTCTGGTTGCTTGAGATCGACGAAGATCGTCGACCTGAGTTCGACGAAGATCGTCGAACTGAGATCGACAATCTCCGGTTGCCTGAGTTCGGCGAGGATCGTCGAGCTGAGTTCGACGAGGATCGTCGAACTGAGTTCGACGATTTTCTGTGTCTGGTGTTTAACACAAAAATCGTCGAACGGAATTCGATGATTTCCTGTGGCCTGCGTTTAACGTAAAATCATCGAACGACGTTCGACGATTTTTCCCGTGACTTGTGTTCAGCGAAAGGAAAATCGTCTAACGACGTTCGACGATGTTTCCCGTGACTAGTGTTCGACGAAAGGAAAATCGTCGAACAACATTCGACGATTTTTCCCGTGACCTGTGATCGACGAAAGGAAAATCGTCAAACGGAGTTCGACGATTTCCTGTGGCTGGACATTGACGATTCCTGTAAGCTGGGATTTATTCCTTTTTCAGTTTCTTTTATTCCCGAGTGATTGCCTCTGAGGGGGGATGTCTTGTCGGCCTTTTGTTCTTCCTTTATTTTGAGGGCCGAATCGTGAGTTATGACATGTAGTGGTATTTTGACGCTCTAAAGGAGCGGGATGTTTTGTGTGCGAGCCGTGGCCGCCACTTTTTAGTCCCAGTACGGGCTGGGTATTGTTGTGGCTGCCACCCTGTTAATCCCAGGTTTGGGCTGAGTTTGAGGTGGTTTTGTACTAACACAGTGAAATTTTATTTTTAGTTTGAACTGTTTTGTTTGGGGGACTGCTTTTTGGTCACCAACTCAGGTCCATGTTGTTTACTACTGTCATTAACTCACAAATTAGGATTGTTAGGCGTTTTCTTCCTTGTAGAATGCAGCATATTGTGGCAAGTTCTCTTGTCTTTTGCCTTGTAGCCTCTACAGGATTTAGACAGGGCTTGTTGTTGTTACCAGGTACTTGGTGTACTTTTGCTTACTTGAGACAGTGTTTTTACTGTCATGTTTACTTACTCTTTTTTGTCTCATTGTGATTTAACATTCTAATTCTGATTTTTCTTGTTTTACTTGCTGAGGTGTTCTTTTCTGAATACCTCAGGTTCTGATTAGTAGCCGGGTAGGCGGCTAGATTTGCTGTGGTGTTGCTGGTGATCCCTTGAGTTGTAAAGAATCTTTCTCTTGCCGTTGTGAGGTAGTTTTTCTGCTTTTCTTACAGACATACATGCTTGCCAGTGAGTTCGTGTCAGTTTGTTGGCGCTCACTGGTAGTTTTACCTTATGACACTAGATATTTTTCTTTTACTGCTACCTTTCTGGAGATAGTCTACTTGCACTTGTGAAGATTTATGCTAGGTTGCTAGTTACTTTTAAACCTAAAAACACTATTACTATTATATTTCATGACCAGCATGTTTATAAAGCTCATACACTACTTTCCAAGTAACGTAAAAAGATCGTTTTCCTACTTATAATATAAAATAAATCTAGAGTCTTGCATAGTATAAGTTGACCTCGGGGGTCACTTATGCACTCTCATAGGATGTCAAATTTAAATAAAGTATTTTCCGTCGAGTATAAGTATAGTTTTTAAACCGTGGACTAGATGATCCATCGAGACGAGGGATACGACCTCTAAAATATAACTGATTTTTTTTCTAATCATTAAACTTATAAGTTTTCATAGTCTAGTTAGTGGGTGTTCGCCCGAGCGTCGACAGTTATCCCCTGCTCGACGTGGCATCACGACGCGTATTTTCTCAAACTCTGATACTTCCTAAATTCGGAGAAAATGCGGGTTGTGACAGGGAGCGGCGATCGGGGCCGCCCCCACGCCCGCATGCTGGCGGCCGATATGGCGAGGGAAGGGGGTGGCCGACGTCCGAGGAGGAGGCCAGCCGCTCGCTGCCGGCAAGACGACGCTCGCTGCCGGCTGCACCCCAGGGTCCGAACTCTCATTGGGGCTAGTTTCTGGTTCCAACACTACGCGTGATGGGATTGATGTGCAGGGGGATCGGACACAGTGATCGCGCGTGCGGTCAAACCCATGATCCCACTACTTTTAAGGTGGAGATCATGAGTGTGTGGTTATGTGCACACTTGTATTTATAAAATGGATCTCATCCCTAACAAGGATAATTACCTGCCCTGGCTGGATACCGTCGGCCTCCCCCCTCTCCACCCGGTTCATGGTTCCTCCCAACCTATATATGGAGGGGTCGGACTCCCCTCTCTTTGATGAGGATTAGAAGTAGACGAGCAAGCCAGTTTTTCTTCCTCGTTACAACTGTGTGTGCGTAATGTGGTGGGTGGCCACCTTACGTGTCGTCGGGCTTCCTCCATGTCGCAGCCTTGCCGTCGGGCTTCCTCCGCGCTGCAGCCTTGCCGCTGGTTTTCTCTCTTGTTGCAACTTGTACGGACGGATCTTGGAGGAGTGAGATTGTCATCAATCTCTCGGTTAATTTTTCCACCTTTATAGTCGTATTGTATGTTTGAGAAAGAAAAAAATGTCTGCACAGTGAACGTACCCAGTTTTCGGGGAACCACTTTAAATTTGGTGTTTTTTGATTGTGATGTTTCTTATTGTCTTGCTTGTAGCTTGTTCTTTTGCCCTTTGTAACAACTCTATTTTTGCAGTTAGATTATTCTTTGAGTATCTGAAAATTATATGTCTGGATTATTTTCATAACAGTTATGAACATAACAATGGATTAAAATACTTAGGTGAGGTCGGATGTTCACGAACTACAGTTCATAACAATCGTGTTCACTACCGCCACCCTTGCACTAAATGGAGGAGAGATAATTGGGTACGGGTAACACACATGGTTCTCATCGAGCCGGATAAAATACAGCCCTACGATCTGCGATCCTATGATGGAGATATTTTGCAAAAAAAAACAAGCGCAATGCAGTCATAATATTTTTGATCAACCACATTAAAAAATCATGCTTGCAGAAAGCAACAATCTCATAATGTATAACACACGATAATCTTTGATGTTTTACACATAGGGCTGTTCACAAATAATATAGTTCGCGAATAATTCGGGATTCGATTCGTAAAGATTCGATTAAAATTCATATTTTTCGAATTCGAATCCGAATTCCATATTCGAATAGTTTTCGAATCCGAATATGAATAATTTCTCAATATTCGGAGGATTCGTGAATAGTTCGCGAATACTGAAATATATATTAAAAAAATTAATATATGTAAATAAATATTAAATATAATTATATTTTAATATTATATTAAATTAAATATTATAAAATTCAAATTCGAATTCGAATCCATGTTCGAATCCAAATTCGAATCTGAATTTGAACCCAAAGTCGAATCCAAATCCAAATCCAAATCCAAATCCAACACCAAATATTCGATCGAATCCGAATCTGAATCTCTGCATTTTTTGTCAAATTTGTATTCGATTGAAGAGTTATTTGATTCGATTCGATCCGTGAACACCCCTAATTACACGCACGAGCACACCCCAACAAATTTGTCAGCCGAGCTAGAATTAGTGGAATTTTATAATTCGGAGTTCACTTCAAAATTCAAATACTCACCTAACCTAAATGGATGACTTGGCTCGCTATAGCCCGCGCATCCAACCAGCGACGAATCAGTTTAATTTACAGCTCGCTTCGAAACCTGCCGGCGGCGGACGAAACCCTGGCCGGCGATCTGTCCGGCGAGGGAGCGATCAGCGGAGATGACGGAATCGCACGCCGGGATCCACGTGTCGGGCATGCAGTTCTCGTACGACGGCCGGCCGCCCCTTTTCGCCAGCTTTACCCTCCAGATCTCTCCCGGTTCTCGTTGCCTGCTCATCGGAGCTAATGGATCTGGTTTGTACATCTCCTTCTTACACTAAGATGTCTTAATCTTTGCTTGATTAAATATTTTTGTATTTATTTGCCATGGAAAAACAATTCTGACCTAATCCCCATTGCAAACGGATTTTCATCTTACATGGAGAAGTTTCATGTTTATTCTCAGAGATAGAAAAAAATACGGAACTATACAGTTTTGTAGACTTGAGGGTTAGAGATACTTGGAAATGTAAAACATTGTGGTGTCACTCCCCAAAATCACATTGTTAGGGGAGGAGCGGTCACCCCGCTTATACACCCAGGACCGAGGAGGATGCTAGGCGGTGTGAGACTAAACCGCCCCTTTTAACGAGCCGCAACACACACTCGGATATCGCCGTCCATTCCACGCGGCGCACTCAACACCCCCTCTCGCCACAAGCCCCCCTCCTCTGATACCATGTAAAGTATTGTGGCGTCATTGCCCAAAACCACGCAGTTAGGGGAGAAGTGGCCTCCCCGCTTATACACCCAGGGCCAAGGAGCACGCTATGCGGTGCGGGACTAAACCACCGCTTTTAACAAGCCACGAGATACACTTAGACATTGTCGTTCATTTCACGTGGCGCACACAGCACCCCCTTCGTCACGTGCCTCCATGCTTTGATACCATGTAAAGCATGCAACGCGGATGGGTATGAAGAGTGGTATTAAGCTCCTCGTAAAGGAGAACGGGGGATCGAAGCTGGGTGGCCTCACTGACCTCAACAGCCCGCCACGAACCCGATAAGACGTGATCATGTAGACCCGGTGTTGGGTTGGGATGTACGGGTTGTGTTGGGTCAAGCGGACTACAGTCCAGTCAGGGGCGTCCGGGATACTCACGATGAGTGGGCTGCGCCCCGTTCAACAGAAAAAGATCCATAGATCATGCAAAATAAGTAATTGTTTCTTAATTTGAGATGGAATCAGTTCTTGTCATGCATTTTCCCCATAGTTTGATGTTTGGTTGTAAAAGTGAAAAAAACCAAAATTTTCATTTTTGTTAGAAAAGCCTAATTAAGGGCCCATCTAGAGGCCCATTTTTCTCTTTTCCCTCTCTCTTTGTATTAGTCTCACATCTTGGATTGGGATTTCTCTCATTCCTCTTTTCCTATATAAATGTATTCATACTTGTAATTTATAATTCAAGAAGTATATACAAGATTTCAGGCCTCTCTTTACATGGTATCAGATGCACTGGTCTCCTCCTCGGGTTCTCGCGGTCTTTCTGTACGCCCTCTCTCGCGGTTTGTTCGCGACTGCTCGCGGTCTCCTTTTTCCTAACCGCCCGAGCTAGGTTGTTCGGCCTCTGTTTGGAAACCGCCTGTTCTCCCGGCTGACCGCGCGACTTTCCCTTCTCCAGCTTAGCCGCAGTGTCATGCGACCTGTTTTTTTTTTCTAGCCGCTGTCTTTGTAACTCTTTCTCTCGTGGCTTCCGCGTCTCCTCCTCGTCCTCCTACCTCCCTTTTATAAACCTCTCTCACACGTGGGGTCCACCCTCTCTTGTTTCTTTCTCTGACCGCCCGGTCTCCCTTGCTATCCGCACGGCCTTCTCTCACGTTTCTTTCTCTTCCCGCTTGTCGCAACCTCTCTAAAGTCGTCGCGGTCTCTCTATTGTCATACATTGCGCCTCTTACTCGCTGCAGTTTCTTCATCTTTTCTCGCCTCAGTCCGCATCTAGGTCGTGACATCTCTCCTTGCCGCTGGTGGACTCACCTTGACCGTGCGGACTCCTCTTCTAACCTATTCACCACTAGTCGCTGCGACCTGTCTTGTCGCTAGCGGTCTCTCCTCCTCCCTCAGCCGCATCATGGTCGCAACTTTCCTTGTCGCTGGTTGACTCACCTTGACCGTGCAGACTTCTCTTCTAACCGCTTCACCGCTAGTCGCTGCGACCTGTCTTGTCGCTAGCGGTCTCTCCTCTTCCCTTAGCCGCATCCTGGTCGCGACTTTCCTTGTCGCTGGTGTGTTCGCCGAGACCGTGCGACTACTTCCTCTGCCGACCTCTCTCTCTTCGGCCTCTTCTCCTTCTAGCCGTCCGACCTTATCTGCCAAGCCTCCCGACCTTCTCTGCCAAGCCGCCCGACCTTCTCTGCCAAGCCGCCCAGCTTCTCTTGCTAGCCGCCCGATCCAAACCTTGCTAGCCGCCCGACCTCTCTTGTTAGCCGTCCGGCTTCTCTTGCTAGAAGCCCAGCCTCTTCTGCTAGCCGCATGGCTTCCGATGCATCCACTGCCACTTCTGCTCCCCCAGCCCGTGCGGCTGCTACGGCTTCCGAACTCCGTGATGAGCTACAAATTACTACCATTTCTCTGACCGGGAAACAAAATTTCGTCAAATGGGTTCACTCTGTTCGTCGTGTTCTGCAGACAAAGGGTCTTCTTCACCACTTGACCCAAGCTACCCCCGATGCTCCCTCCGATGACTGGCTTCGCGATGATGGTCGGGTCCAGTCCTGACTCCTCAACTTTATGGACACCGAGCCCTACGGGATGACCATGTATCGTGACACGACCAAGGCCATGTGGGAGGAGCTCCACTCCTTTTACTCTGGGCACAACAGTCTTCAACACTTATATGATATTCTCTCCGACCTTCAGAAACTTGCTCCTGGTGCTCCCGACGATATGATCTCTTTCGCCGCCCAGGCAAAGACCCTGGCCGAGGCTTGGATTCAACATCAGCCTCCAACTACTGATCTAGCTGCTCAACGGGCCCAGAAAGAGGCTGTCACCATCGCGATGATGATGTCTCGTGTTCCGCCCCACCTCCATAGTGTTCGGGCCCAGATCCTTTTTTCCACGGTGACTCCTTCATTGTTTGATGTCTGCTCAATACTGCTTAGAGATACGCCTCCTACTGAGGCTCCTCCCGGATTTGATCCGACTCTTATTCAACAGCCTCTCCTTCCGACCCACCTCCTGCTCATAGATCTTCCACTCGAGGGGGCCGACCTCCGTCTCGAGGACGAGGACGTGGTGGTCGTTCGTCAATGAAATGCACATATTGTGGCCGGGGTGGTCATATTGAGGCTACCTGTTACAACAAGCATGAGTTTCCTCCCCACCTTGCTGTTACTTCCTCTGCTGCTCCTGCTCCCACTGCGGCTCTGCCCAGGATCCGGCGTCCACTACCCGCCAAGATATCGACGAGCTCCGCACCCAACTCCACCAGCTATAGGGTGCCCTCGGCCGCTCCTCCGGCTCGGTTCCGTCTTTCTCTGCGGAAGGTATAACCTGTCTCTCTCATAGCCCTCATCGGATCGTCGATTCCTGCGCTACTCACCATATTACCTCCAAGAAGCCCTCCCAGTATCTCCAGACGGCACATCCTCCGTGTATCACTGTGGCCAATGGTGACACCCTACCGTCTCTGGCGTCGCTGCTCTCCAGCTTACCCCGACCCTTTCTCTTTCCTGAGTTCTTCACGTTCCGGGGTCTCCTTTCAATTTACTTTCTTAGTCGCCTGACGCACGACCTTGATTGTTGCATAACCTTTTCTCTTTCTTCTTTTCTTATGCAGGATCGCCGCACCCTGAGTATCATTGGTAGGGGGCAACTGTTGAATGGGATCTACATCTTGGATATCTCACTCACTCTTCTCTCTGTCATCTCCACTGTCGATTGGCATCGCCGCCTTGAGCGTGCTCCCCTTCCGATTCTCAAGCGGGCTCTTCCTGATGTTTCTTTACGGGAGTTCTCTTGTAAATCATGTATCTACGACAAACAACATCGTTCTTCCTTTCCCCCTGCCTGTACCAGAAGTTGTACTCTTTTATTTTTAGTTCATTTTGATGTATGAGGCCCTTATAAATTCCCTAGTATATTTGGATTTCACGATTTTGTCACCTTTATTGATGATTACTCGCGTACTACGTGGTTATATTTACTACATGATCGTACTGAACTTACATCTGTGTTTCGTGCTTTTTTAACTGAGATGCGTACGCAGTTCACCACCCCCCTCAAAATCCCCCGCACTGATAATGCTCGCGAGTATACGGGTCGCACCTTCTCCAATATCTGCACCGAATTTGGCGTCATCCATCAAACTTCGTGTGCGTATACTCCTCAGCAAAACGGGGTGGCCGAATGGAAAAATCGTCATCTCCTCGGTGTTGCTCGGTCCCTCATATTTCAAATGCAAGTTCCGATCGAATATTGGAATTTTGCTGTCTCCACAGCCTGTCATCTCATCAACCGCCTACCCTCATTTGTTCTTGACTTTGCCTCACCTATCCAACTCCTCTATCTTTCCACCAACCCCACCTCTCTCACCCCGCGGGTCTTCGGGTGTGTTTGTTATGTTCATCTTCTTGGTCCCCCTTCCGACAAACTTGCTCCTCGGGCGACAAAATATATGTTTGTTGGCTACTCCCGTGCTCAAAAGGGGTATGTTTGCTACTCTCCTTCTGATGTCAAGCTAGTCATCTCGGCAGATGTCACCTTCTGCGAAGACCAGCCCTTCCTCTTACCATCCCCCACCCCGTCTTCCTCTCCTCCTCTTCCCCGGCCTGCCGTACCTATCACACCCTCTTCTCTGTCATCTCCTTCCTCCTCTCTCCCACCCCCCTCGGGTTCCTCCGCCCCTCATCCGTGTCTACAATCGTCGTCGCTCCAAAGATGATTCCCTGCACCAGCTCGCTGCTCCCAGCAACACCCAGGCACTGGCAGATCCAGCTCCCGCCTCTACAGCTCATCCTTTGGCCAACTACGTTTCTCTCCATCGGCTGACTCCATCTCTCTACGCCTTTGCCACCTCTCTTTCCTCTATTTCTATTCCTAACACTGTGCAAGAGGCACTTCAGCACCCGGGGCGGCGTGCGGCCATGGACGATGAAATGCGGGCTCTCTGGGCTAACCGGACTTGGGATCTGGTTCCTCTTTCTGCAGGTCAACACTGTGTTAGCTGCAAGTGGGTCTTTGTTGTCAAACATGCGGCGGATGGCACCGTTGAGCGTCTAAACGCCCGCCTCGTGGCCCTGGGTTTTACTCAGTAATATGGCCTTGATTATGATGAAACCTTCTCTCCGGTGGCCAAATTGAACACGGTCTGCATTCTTCTCTCTTTGGCTGTTCATCATCATTGACCTCTTTATCAGTTGGATGTTAAGAATGCATTCCTCAACGGCGATCTGCATGAGACTGTTTATATGCACCAACCTCCCTGGTTTGAGACCACGGGGGAGTCTCGGGTCTGTCATCTTCGGAAATCTATTTATGGTCTGAAACATTCCCCGCGCGCTTGGTTTGAAAAATTCAGCAAGGTTGTCTGTGATATTGACTTCATTCGGAGCTCGGCTGACTTTTCTCTCTTCACCCGACACCGTTCAACCGGAACTGTGATCCTACTTGTCTATGTTGACGATATCCTCATTACTAGCGACGATACTACATGGATACAACATTTCAAGCAACAGTTGAACTCCGCCTTTCAGACCAAAGATCTCGGCAACCTTCAGTATTTTTTTGGGCTTGAGGTTGCACAACGCCCTGATGGTCTTGTGTTATCCCAAAGGAAGTATTGTATGGACCTCCTTCATGATGCTAGCTATTCGGATGCAAACATACAGATACTCCTATGGGCGCTAATCACATGCTCTCGGCCCACAACTCTGATTCCGATAAGCTTCTTACAAATCCGGAATACTATAGACGCTTGGTTGGGAAGTTGATCTATCTTACAGTTACTCGGTCAAACATTACTTTTGTCGTGGGAGTTGTGAATCGTTTCATGCATGCTCCTCGGACATCTCATCTTCAAGTTGTCGAGCGCATTTTTCGATATCTCAAGAACGCTCCAGGACAAGGGCTTGTGTACAAGCCATCCACATCTCTATCTTTTGTCGCGTACTCTGACGATGACTATGCAGGATCCATTGATGATAGGCGTTCCACAACTGGTTTCTGTACCTACTTCGGTGTACATCTCATAACCTGGCATCGCAAGAAACAGACTGTGGTTGCTCGCTCCTCTGCTGAAGCCGAGTACCGGGCTATGACTGCTGTTGTTTCCGATTTAACTTGGCTGGAGAGCTTTCTGGGAGACTTGGGTGTTCTTCTCTCATCACCGGTGACCCTATTTTGTGATAGTCAAGCAGCAATACATATTGCCAAGAATCCGGTCTTTCACGAACGCACAAAACATATTGAAGTTGACTGTCACTTTATTCGGGAAAAAGTACAGTCAAAGAAGATAGATTTGGAGCATGTTCCTGCTACAAACTAAGTTGCTGACATTCAGACTAAAGCTCTCTCCCGGCTGCTATACTACCAGTTTTTATCCAAGCTTGGTGCCTACGACTTGTACGCTCCAGCTTGCGGGGGAGTGTTAGAAAAGCCTAATTAAGGGCCCATCTAGGGGCCCTTTTTCCTCTTTTCCCTCTCTCTTTGTATTAGTCCCACATCTTGGATTGAGATTTCTCTCCTTCCTCTTTTCCTATATAAATGTATTCATACTTGTAATTTATAATTCAAGAAGTATATACAAGGTTTCAGGTCTCTCTTTGCAATTTTCAACTCTCAGCGGGAGCCCAATTCTCCCCAGAGATTTATTGTTCAGATTCACTGGCACTGCTCTCTCGGATGAGGCTACGACTCTGTTTGGCACGGTGGTAGCGGTCATGAACGTGGTGGTTATGAACCGTTGTTCATGAATGCTAGACCTCGCGTAAAGAACTTCATTCAAGTTTATGTTCAAAACTAGTTTTCTTTTCTTTGTAGCAGTCATAACCGCGGTCTTGCCAAACATGTTTTCTATGATGGTGGTGTTTTTGTTTAAACTCACCGGAGCAAAAATGCCCCATCAAACGGAGCCTACAACTAAGTCGTGCATAAAGGAAATGAAAATGCTAAAATAGATGTGTGACAAAAGCAAGAAATTTGCAAATGAAGGGTGATCTTAGTTGGAGTGGCACCGAGTGGAGATAACTGAAAAGAGTATTGAGGTGCTTTAACATCCAATGAAGAGTATGGAATCTGTTGATTAGACTGGTGGATCAAATAGTGATGAGAGATTATGTAGGACAAGAGGTAAACCCTTGGTGGTGAGATGTATAGAAGTTATGCAAAGAGATTTGCAAAGAATAGATTTAACATACAAATTGGAAGTTCTATTTTTTAAATCTGACTCCAAATAAACGGGATATGCCTAGTTTGGTTCTATTTGTTTGATATACTCAAAAGGATGATCGGAGGTGGCAGGGGTGGATCTAAAGGGGGGTGGGCTAGGGCCCGGGCGCCCCAATGAATTTTACAAAATAGATAGTGGCTTTGGATTCCTTTCGTCGAAGCAATGAATTTGGACTATTTACACGTAAAAAACGGTGGCCAGATGAGGGAAAAACGGCTCCGGTAAGATGAAGGCATTCAAATTTCTTTTTGGCTGGAGGAAGACAATGTCGGGCCTCCCCTTATTGGAATTCCTGGACCCGCCCCCGAGAGGTGGTGAAAGATGAT
This sequence comes from Platanthera guangdongensis, assembly GCA_039583875.1. NCBI lineage: Eukaryota > Viridiplantae > Streptophyta > Magnoliopsida > Asparagales > Orchidaceae > Platanthera > Platanthera guangdongensis. Next base: position 4,639,081 of record CM077156.1, read on the forward strand.
TGGTGGTGGTTGTTGAAGCCAAAAATGACTTCTGTGGAGTTCGGGGTCCCTAGAAAGGGGTGACCTCGCACCTACTACATTCAGGAGAACGTCACAGACTAAAGATCAAGAAGCTAGAAACAGACCCTCGGTTCTAGCGCGGAGGTCACACCTCACACCCGGAAGACCTTTGTGGTCTCCCCCTCCCTAGCCAATGCAGAGCTAGGGTGTCTTGAAGGATGAAGAGAGAGTGAAAAAGTGATGCTCTCCAAGGCACCCCTAAGAGTCTATTTATAGTTTTTCCAACCCCATGGACCAAAAAACCAGAAATACCCCGGGGGAAAAAAGGCTTTGGGTCAATAGAAAACAGCCACGCCGGGGGGGGGGGGGCAAAGAGGTAATTCTACCCCGAGGGTAAAACGGTAACGACAAGGCCCAAAGAGGTCCAAGGGCAGGAGAAGCCATACCCCCCACCTTCCCGGACACCCGAGACAGGCTGGGGAGCAGGGGGTAGGGGCGAGACCCCGGCTACCGGTCGGTCTCGCCCCGCCAGACCGCGGGGGCAGGGCGAGAACCCGGCCTCCCGCCTCGCCTCGCCAGGCCGCGGGGGCAGGGCGAGAACCCGGCCTCCCGCCGGTCTCGCCCCGCCTCGCACCGCCAGGCCGCGGGGGCAGGGCGAGAACCCGACCTCCCGCCGGTCTCACCCCACCTCTCCCCGCCAGGCCGCGGGGGCAGGGCGAGAACCCGGCCTCCCGCCGGTCTCGCCCGCCTCGCCCCGCCAGGCTGCGGGGGCAGGGCGAGAACCCGGCCTCCGCCGGTCTCCCGCCGTCTCGCCCCGCCTGGCGCGGGGGCAGGGTGAGAACCCGGCCTCCCGCCGGTCTCGCAGCTCCTACCTTGCGCCTAGCCAGCGGGGGCGGGTGTCGGTCAACTTGTCATACCCGTCCCTCCCAGAAAAAGGAAAAGGGGGGAAGACAATTTTTCCTTCCCCTAATAGTATATTCCGAGGGCTAGGCCTAAATTGGTCACCAAGAGCTCAAACCACTAAAAAAGCTTAAAACCAAAAACTTGCGAATACGGGGTTGTACACAATCCCCGCTATTTTCGAGGTTGGCACATCCTCAGAAAGAAACATCCAACCCAACGTATTCGCTGAGTGTGATTTTCTTGCGCGGTCAACCTGCCATGCCAGTTATGGGAGCCTGGGTGGCGAGACCCCTTCCGGGTAAAAAACACTTCACCCCTCGGAGGGGTCAACCTGCCGTGCCAGTTATAGGAGCCTGGGTGGCGAGACCCCCTCCAGGCAAAAAACAGTTCACCCCCCGGAGGGGTCAACCTGTCATGCCAACTATGGGAGCCTGGGTGGCGAGACCCCCTCCGGGTCAACCTGTCATGCCCAACAAGTGAGAGCCTGGACAGCGGGACCGTCTCGGAGCAAAAAGGGACTTACTCCCCCCGAGACACATTCGACCCAACCAGCTAGTGGGAGCCTGGCCGAGGAGATCCTCTCGGGGGTGGGGCTTGCTCTCCCCGAGGCACATTCGACCCATCCAGCTAGTGGGAGCCTGGATGAGGAGATCCTCTCAGGGGTGGGGCTTGATCTCCCCGAGGCATATTCGACCCATCCAGCTAGTGAGAGCCTGGATGAGGAGATCCTCTCGGGGGTGGGACTTGCTCTCCCCGAGGCACATTCGACCCATCCAGCTAGTGAGAGCCTGGATGAGGAGATCCTCTCGGGGGTGGGACTTGATCCCCCCGAGGCACATTCGACTCATCCAGCTAGTGGCAGCCTGGATGAGGAGATCCTCTCGGGGGTCGGACTTGGTCTCCCCGAGGCACATTCGACCCATCCAGCTAGTGGGAGCCTGGATGAGGAGATCCTCTCGGGGGTGAGACTTGATCTCCCCGAGGCACATTCGACCCATCCAGCTAGTGGGAGTCTGGATGAGGAGATCCTCTCGGGGGTGAGACTTGATCTCCCGAGGCACATTCGACCCATCCAGCTAGTGGGAGCCTAGATGAGGAAATCTTCTCGGGGGTGTGACTTGCTCTCCCCGAGGCACATTCGACCCATCCAGCTAATGGGAGCTTGGATGAGGAGATCCTCTCGGGGGTGGGGAACCAGGTATGTCACTTGAACTCTACCAAATCCAACATCCTCAAATAGAGAAAAAAGATGGGTTACATGATCCCTTGACGCAGCCGGTCGGGGGTAGAGCTTGTTACAAGATAAGAAAAAAGAAAGGACTCCCCCAAGGCGAGGCTTCTTCAGGGGGCCTGGGCATGATGGCTGTCATCCGCTTTCTTCTCGTCGGACACTTTCATCCTGCTCAGGCTCTCCATGATCTTCTCCATCTCCTCCGCCCTGGCCATCCAAGAGATGGTGTTGACGGCCATGACGTAGCACTGCCTTGTCATCCTGGAGTCTCCCTTGACTCTGACCTGGATCCCTCCCGAGCTGAACTTGAGGCATTGGTGGAAAGAGGACGGCACGCAACGGAAGGCGCTGATGAGGGGCCTTCTGAAGATGACGTTGTAGCTACTTGGAGCGTCAACAATGACGAACCAGCAGTTCCTTGAAGTCCCTCCCAATTTTACTTGGAGTCCTACTCCACCCTCTACCTCCTTCCTCTCCCCTGAAAATCCGAACAGGGGTCCGTCCGAGGCCAACACCCTCCTTGATTCTACCTTCATCTCGTCAAACGCCTTCTTGAAAACGATGTTGACGGAGCTTCCGTTGTCAACCAAGATCCGGGAGACGGTGTAGCCTTCGATGGCTGTCTGGATGACCACCGCATCGCAAAACGGATCCTCATGATCCGACAGGTCCTTCACCGAGAAGGTGATCTTCTCCTCCTGGGGCGGGGTCTGGGACGTTGAGGCGACGCTCCGTCGGTACATCACATGAAGGCTCGTCTTCCGAGTGGCCTCGATCCCCACTCCACCATGGATCACAGCTATACCTCCTCGGGGTCCAACATCGACCCGGTCCTCACACACGTCATCCCCCTTTCTCTGGGTAGAACCTCTTCAACCCGCACTGGCGGCTGTGGCTGGGCAGGGCCTCTCGCCCCCCTCACTTCCAGGAACTCGGGCCAGGTAGCTGTGGCGTGCCCCTCCACCTGGTGGAAGTCACAGTACGGTAGCGCTCCTCCCCTCCTTCGGCGGGCTGGGCGTTCTATCCTGTTACCTCTTCCTCCTCCTATCGCCAAGGCTTGTTGCGGCGGGGGTAAGAGTTGTCTTGGGGCTTGCCTCTGGAAGTTAAACCTCCCTTGGCCCCCATGGAAGTTCCCCCCATCTTGGATGTAACCTCTTCCTGGACCCTGAACGGGTCCTCACTGCTGCCTCCAACCTGGTTCTGGGCCCTCCTGAGCTCTCCGCTCCTCTCTCCTTCTTCCTTCCTGATGTCGAGAGCCACCTTGCTCCTTTGACTCCATCTCTGTTAGCTTTGCCAACTTCTTGACAAATGTCGGGTTGGCTGCCTCCATGGCTATCTCCTCGGCCGCCCTTTCCATCAGCTCCTCAAAGGAAAGAGGTGCCTTTCGAGTCAGGCTCATCTTGAAGAACCCCTCGCGCAACCCTACCGTGAATGCCAACTGGAGGGCATACCCTGGCATCTCCTGGACCTCCAGGATCTCCTCTTTGAACCTGTCAACGTAACGGGCCAGCGACTCCTCGGCCCCCTGCCTTATCAGGAAGATGGACTCAGGACTCCTCTTCTTGGAGGTGGAGAAGCGAAGCTGAAAGCTCCGGCTCAATTTCTCGAACCCATAGATCGACCTCGGAGGGAGTTGATGGAACCAGTCTCTTGCCTTCTCCTTCAACGTGATCGCAAAGAGGCGACACTTGAAGACATCCGTCATCGGCCTAATGGAGACTGACATCCTCAAACCACTGCAGATGCTGGACGGGGTCATCCTTCCCGGTGTAGTAAGTCATGTCTGGCTCTCGAAACCCCTCGGAAATGGGAGCTGAGATGATCAGCTCGCTGAAGGGTGACCCCCTAAGGGGTGGTCTCGCCACCTCTACTCGCGCGACCTGCTCGTCTGGGAGGTTGGCACTCGCCGGGCTGGAGAACAACTCCCGGCCGGTGAGGTCTCGCTCGACCCCATCTCCCATCCTCTCCTTCCCGGGCCTTCTTCCTGGTGCACTTCCTTCTCCCCCTGTTGGGGTCATCTCGCCTAGACCCCTAGGAGTCGACTCGTCGAGAGGGGGGGGGGGAGCTAGCTCCTGGGGGGTCGGGGTGGAGTTGCCACCCTGAGGAGCAAAGCTTCGCAGCATCTCCATGATACCTTGGATGGAGGCCATGAACTCTTGCCTCCCCACAAAGGGTCCTGGGCTGGGGAGCTCGCCGAGATCATCACTACCTCCCTGACCTCCAGTCATGACACTCTCCCGAGATCTTCTGTGTTGGTCACTCTCCACGCTCACCGCACCAAAAGTGTTGAAGCCAAAAATGACTTCTGTGGAGTTCGGGGTCCCTAGAAAGGGGTAACCTCGCACCTACTACACTCAGGAGAACGTCACGGACTAAAGATCAAGAAGCGAGAAACAGACCCTCGGCTCTAGCGCGGAGGTCTCACCTCACACCCGGAAGACCTTTGAGATCTCCCCCTCCCTAGCCAATGCAGAGCTCGGGTGCCTTGAAGGATGAAGAGAGAGTGAAGAAGTGATGCTCTCCAAGGCACCCCTAAGGGTCTATTTATAGTTTTTCCAACCCCATGGACCAAAAAGCCAGAAATACCCCTGGGGCCAAAAGGCTTTGGGACAATAGAAAACAGCCACGCTGGGGGGCAAAGAGGTAATTCCACCCTGAGGGTAAAACGGTAACGACAAGGCCCAAAGAGGTTCAAGGGCGGGAGAAGCCATACCCCCCACCTTCCCGGACACCCGAGACAGGGCGAGAACCCGGCCTCCCGCCGGTATCACCCCGCCTCGCCCCGCCAGGCCGCGGGGGCAGGGCGAGAACCCGGCCTCCCGCCGGTCTCGCCCCGCCTCGCCCCGCCAGGCCGCGGGGGCAGGGAGAGAACCCGGCCTCCCGCCGGTCTCGCCCCGCCTCGCCCCGCCAGTCCGCGGGGGCAGGGCGAGAACCCGGCCTCACGCCGGTCTCGCCCCGCCTCACCCCGCCAGGCTGCGGGGGCAGGGCGAGAACCCGGCCTCCGCTGGTCTCGCCCCGCCTCGCCCCGCCAGGCCGCGGGAGCAGGGCGAGAACCCGGCCTCCCGCCGGTCTCGCATCTCCTATCTTGCGCCTAGCCAGCCGGTGGCGGGTGTCGGTCAACTTGCCATACCCGCCCCTCCCAGAAAAAGGAAAAGGGGGGAAGGCAATTTTTCCTCCCCCTAATAGTATATTCCGAGGGTTAGGCCTAAATTGGCCACCAAGAGCTCAAACCACTCAAAAAGCTTAAAATCAAAAAACCTGCGAATACGGGGTTGTACAGTGGTGGTGGTGGAACAAATGGTACTGGAGGTCGCTTGTAGTTATAAATAGAAAAATGCGCTAAACGATGCATAGATTTGAAGGAAGATTATGGCGAGGCATTATCTATTAGAATAATTAATGGTAAGAAAATGCAATTTGATGTTTTTGAGGAGGTTTTTACTTTTAAAATGTGGGAGAATAAACAATATAGCACAAAGAATAATGGAGATATGTTTCCATTGGGTGCTCCTCTTCTCCCCATGATTTCCTAGCTATGCAAGTACCCACTTGAATACCAAAATGATGGCACAAAACCACGAGGCTAGTTTAAGTATTGGGAAAGTGTACTTGTGATAAACTTTGCCTTGCAATTTTGGAGGGGAAGTGGATGTAGCCAAACATTTTCGATGATGGAGGAAAAATTGTGGTCGGTCGGGAAGGTAGGACATTGAAGTAGAGAAGACGTTGTGGTCGAACGACCAAATCACAAGTATCTAACTAGTGTTTTTAATTATAATTTATATTTCGCTACATATTATTGTGCTTGGGTAATTTTTGATTAGCCCACTTAAAGGGGCTTGTTTGTAAAATGTCATCTGAGGAGGCTTAGGACCATGTAATCAAAATGGTAAGAAATTATCCTAAAATCTCTAGTTAGGGTTTGATGCTCCCCTATTGAAGAGAACTCAAAGTAACAATATGAGCTTTCTCTTTCACCAATAAATATCATGCATGCTCAATTTTACATTACTTTCTGGCTCATTTGTAGATGTACCTGTGAATCAAAATTTCAGGTTATCCTTACGAGTAATCTACATAGAAGGACCGAAACAACTAATGGAAATATTTTACTGCTATTGGCTCAGCTCCTTAGGCGTCCCGAGCATCCAGACTCGTGGTCAACACGAGGCGGAGATTGAGAAATACAAAATCCATAACCAATTACAGAACATAACATAGAATGCAAATGATAAAAATGAAAATTAGGCTCCATTTGGGACAGCAGCCATGTTTGAGGTGTGAAATTATGGTAGTAAACACAGTGGTGGGCCTGGTGGCCGTTTACTTGCGTATTGAATTTTTGCAGTTTTTTTGGGCCTAAATTATACTTTCTAGTGGCTGAGCTTTAACGTCCGACAAAATTTGACCACACTTACACGGCTGTGACAGCTTTTTGGCCTAAAATCATTTTGAGAAAACACTGTTCCTGATCTCATATATCCAAATGCCACCTATATTTTTCATAACTACATTCACAACCGCCACCGCTCTCCCATTGCTTTTCCAAATAAGGCTTAAGGGTAGAAACAAATGGAAGATCGACCACACACTCAGTTCTAGGCTAGCTCCAAGTAACATGTGTACAAACGATATCCTGGAGTTCGAGACCTCTTTTTAATTTTGTTACATGCAGTAATTGAGCTACCAAATATCCAGTAAATCTCATTATTCGCATTTAAATGTCTCTTGATGCTTATATTTCCTTTTGGAGATCATTTTACTGCGAAAACAAATGTGTTTTTGTTATGGGCCGCTCATTAAGGCTGGGTCTTGAGCCCTTTACCCCCCCGGGGGAGCCACACAACAGGGCTGGCTCAGTTGGTTAAGGGAGTCAAGATGAGGACTTTCTTCAAGGAGGTATGGGGATCAAGTCCCAGCCTCAACAACCTACCGCATTGATTGTGTCCGGTACGGAGAGCTGGTTGGGATGTATGGGTCGTGGCCCTGTTGTGTGGCTTGAGTCTCGGCCGGGGTAAAGGGTTCAAGATCCAGCCTGAATGGGAGGCCCATAACAGTTTTCTACACCTAATTTGTATCTTCTTAATCCAATATTTTTTTATGTACAGTACAGGCAAGACTACTTTGTTAAAGATATTGGCAGGAAAACATATGGTAGGAGGAAAGGATGTAGTCCGTGTCCTTAATTCTTCTGCTTTCCATGATACGCGCCTTGTTTGCAGTGGAGACCTTGCTTACTTGGGAGAATCTTGGAGCAAAACTGTCGGTTCAGCTGTGAGTTTTCATGAGTTCCTATCCTATATAGCATTTGAACTGTTCTCTATTTGACACAGTTGGTTCTGTTCTAAGCACGCGTGTTCACAAATCGAATCATTTCAGATATAATTTTAATCAAATTCAAATCTCTAATATATTGTAGGTATTCAGATTCGGATTCGTTTGATTGGTTGTATTGGTATTCTATATCGGATTCGTGTTAAAATGTTGTATTTGAATTCGGAGTCGGATTATGCGTGATTCAATTTTAACAAAATATATAAAAATATATTTACTAAAATACGAGATGATAACAAATATATTAAAATATATGTTAACAATTCGTGAATCCGACGAATTGAGACATTAATGTTCGGATTCGGAAGACCACTAACTGATCCAAAATCGGATTTGAATTTGAAAAAATCGAGCTTTAGTCAAATCTTTTAGATCCGATTCACGAACGACTCATGAACTGTTTGGATTGTGAATAGCCCTTGCTCTAGTTAGATCGTTCTTATGAACTAAACTCGTTGCATTATAATTTGGTAAGTGATATGGTTTTTGATAACCTGCAAATACATTTTTTAGGACAAGGAAGATAAGTGCCAATAAAGAAGATAAATATATAAAGTATTCCAGTAAGTATTTGTTACCGATATAGCGAAAAAACCACCGTGGCAGGTGTATACGCGGCGACCGTGGGAGGCGAGTGGGGCTCACGGCGGTACCGGCTCGGAGACGCGAGGAACGGCTCCGAGCGGAGTTGACACCGGACCACCGGACAGGGAGCCATGAACCGGGCGGAATTATGGCCCATGCTTGTGTGGTTCATTTTAATGTCTCTTTTGGTTTTGTGTAATTGTGGACCCACCTATATATAGAGGGTAAACTATGTGTTGTTTGATCTTTTGATCAATTAGCTTTTGGAAAGGGGGCTGCTCCCTCTTGCTTCCTCTCCCAACCCTAACTTCTCTCTACCCTCTGGCCGGCCCTCCTCCCGCCGAGCTCTTCTCTCCTTCTTGTACGGTAATATTTGGTCCGACCTGCCCTCTCCGCCTGCACCCTGCCATCGGAAGCCCCGATGGCCCCTTCGACCCGCGCCCAAGCCGCCGACGTCCCCGAGGCGGCCGACGACACCTGCAGCCGACTCGACCGCCAGGACGCCCGCCTCGATGCGTTGCAGGCATCCGTTGACGCCATCGTCGTCGGCCAATCCCTCCTCCTGAGCCGCCTCGAAGCCATGTCACCCCCGGCCCCCCGCACGCCGACCCCGGGCTCCACATCATCGACCGACACGGCCTCCTTGTTAGGGGTGTCGCCGGCCGTCCAGCCCTCGGCGTTACCCGCCGTATCCGCACCTGCGGTCGGGCGTACTTCCCTGATGTTGGACATCCCCTCCTTCTCCGGCGTTGATCCCTTGAGCTGGATCGCGCGCGCGGAGCAGTTTTTTGACCTCCACCTCACCCCGCCGGCGGATCGCGTGGGCACGCTCGTTGTCGGCCTCGACGGATCCGCCCTGCATTGGGCTCGTTGGCTTCGTCAAATCCAGCCCGCCATCTCGTGACCCGATTTCAAGCAGGAGATGATCACTCACTATGATTCCCGCTGACCGGGTCCGCCATTGAGGCTCTGTTTGGCGCGGCGTTTTGGGAGCAGGGGACTGCGATTTTTCGAAACGCCGCGCCAAACGAATTTTTATGACATTCACGGTGGCGGACGGTGGCATCCGCCACCGTGAAAAACAGCTGTGTGCAGCTGTTTTCCTGCCGCGGGTCTTCACCCGCGGCAGGAAACTGGAAAGGCAGCAGCGCTGCAGCCCTGAAAAGGGCTGCAGCGCTGCCTTATTTTTTTTTAAATTTTTTTTATAAAATTAAAATATTATTTTAATAATAATTTAAATAACTTATTATATTTTTAGGTTAATTATTAGTTTTTAAATAATTATTATATAACTGTTGCAGACTCTCTCGACGTCCCGGTCGGGCCGGAATTCTTGCACCGTCTTACCTCTCGGAACGGTCGAGCGCGCACACAGTCAATGAAAATAGAAAGTTGACAAGGTGATTTTTTTGACGTGCACATCCACATGGGCTGCTGCACGGTGGTTTTATATATAAACAAATATAAAAAATTCAATAATAGTTTCTCAGTTGGAAACATCACTGCAAACGCTGTTCTTCCAAAACAGCTGATTATTCCACCGCTGCTTCCCACCACTGCTTCTCCAGTCGCTGCAGCCGCGCCAAACAGAGCCTGAATGACTTTGCAATGCCCGCCAAACGGCCGAGCTGGATAGTTACACTGATGAGTTTGTGTCCCTCGTGACGCAAGTGCCTGGACTTTCGCCCGACCACTATTTGGGATTTTTTCTGCAAGGGCTGCTACCCTCGATTCGCTCCCGCTTCCGGACTCATCACCCGCGGACCGTCTCTGAGGCATTGGAGCTTGCCCGTGCGGTGGAAGCGGATCTCGGCCATCGGCCGCCTCTTCCCAGTGGCCCCCACACACCCCGGTCGACGGCCCCCCGGTACGTGCCCCATCGACCTGCTATAGCCGGGGGATCCCGGCCGGGGCGCACAGACCCCCCTCATCGCATCTCCAATCAAGACTACAACGACCTTCGCTGCAAGGGTTTGTGTTTTCTTTGTCGTCAACCGTACTCCCCGCATCACGTCTGTGCGGTCAAGGAGTTTCACGCCCTTTTTGGCGACTACGATTCTGAAGTCACGATGGCTGAATTCGATGCCCTCACTATCCAAGATTACGAACCTCCGCCGGCAGCGGACGACGCAGCCCTTAATGTGCTCGACCTTCCATTCTACTCCGTGGGGGGGGGGGGATTACCGGTCTGCGCACGATGAAGATGGTTGGGGCGATTCAGGACCACCCCGTGATTGTGATGATCGACAGCGGGGCTAGTCACAACTTCATCTCGGCGAAATTGGCATGCGACCTCGCCCTCCCTGCTGCTTCATCCCCGGATTTCTCCGTCTGTTTGAGCGATGGTCGCCGCCGACCAACCTTGGGGCGGTGTGCCGGCGTGGCTATCTCCGTGGGCACCTACACCTTCACGACGGACTTCTATGTCTTCGAGTTGGGCGGCCTCAACGCTATTTTGGTGGTCGCATGGCTCCAAACGTTGGGCGATGTCCGTGTAAATTGGGCCACAATGACTATGTTATTTCAACATCAGGGCCGCCCCTGCCGCCTGGTGGGAGACGCTACGCTCCTTCGTTCCCCGCTCTCGGCTCGCGCCCTTACTCGCATCACGGACTTCAAGTTCTCCGCATGGTTGCTACCTCTACAGTCGGGGCCCCCTCCTTCAATACCGGTAGCCGAGGATTTTCAGCGTCTCCTCGCGGATATCTTCGCCACACCACAGGGCCTTTCGCCGGCCTGTGCGACCGACCATCAGATTGTTCTCATGCCCGCCTCGACGGCGGTTTCCGTCCGTCCATACCGCTACGGGCATGCCCAGAAGGACGAAATCGAACGCTTAGTGCGGGAGATGTTGTTGGGCGGGCTCATTCGACCCAACGCCAGCCCGTTTTCCAGTCCGGTCCTGCTCGTTCGCAAGAAGGATGAAAGCTGACGTTTTTGCGTGGATTACAGAGAGCTCAACAAGGTCACGATTGCGGACAAATATCCCATTCTGGTCATTCAGGAGCTCTTGGACAAGCTCCACGACACCGCCTACTTCACAAAGCTCGACCTACGAGCAGGCCACCACCAAATCCGGGTTCGCCCGGACGACATCCCCAAAACCTCATTTCACACTCATGACGGCCATTTTGAGTTTGTGGTCATGTCGTTCGGGCTCACCAACGGCCCGACGACTTTTAAAGCAACGATGAATGATATCTTCTGGTCGGTACTCCGTAAGCACGTGCTTGTGTTTTTTGATGACATATTGGTTTTTAATCCGTCTTGGCAGGAACACCTACTACATGTCCGCCGCACCTTCTCCACACTTCGGCAACACCACTTGGCCGTCAATCAAAAGAAATGCTCTTTCGGCGCAACGTGCGCCAGTTACTTGGGCCGCACCATCTCGGCCGACGGCGTGGCCATGGACGACAAAAAAATTCAGGCGGTTCTCCAATGGCCGACCCCCTCGTCCCTTCGAGATGTCCGCGGGTTCCTCGGCCTCACCGGCTATTACCGTCAATTCATCAAGGACTACAATGTGCTAGCCCGGCCCCTCACCCAGTTATTGAAGCATTCCGACGACACCCCGTTCTCGTGGCCGCCCGCCGCCGTGGCCGCTTTCGCCGCCCTCCAGTCGGCCCTCGTGCAAGGTCCGGGACTCGCTATGCCCGATTTCCAAAAATCCTTCATCGTCGAATGTGACGCCTCCGATACGGGCATCGGGGCCGCTCCCATGCAAGCCGGCCGGCCAATTGCATACTATAGTCGGGCATGTTCGGCGCCGATCCGGAGTCGCTCCGCCTACGAGAATGAACTCATGGCCCTCGTCGTCGCCGTCCAACATTGGCGACCCTATCTTTTGGGTCGTCAATTTGTGGTTCGCACCGACCACCACAGCCTACGTTACTTGCTGCAACAAAAAATCGCGACCCCGACACAACAATTATGGGTGGCCAAATTGTTGGGGTACGATTTCACAGTTGAGTTTCGGCCGGGGAAGGCCAATCGGGCGGCAGACGCCCTATCCCGCCTTCCGTACGCACCAGAGCTGACCGCCCGGTTTGAGACAATGCCGACACCATTCAGCAGGACGTAGAACGGGACCCCCGTCTGGCCGAAATCCGCTGGGCCCTGCTGGCCTATCCGTCTGCGCACCCGCCTTACTCGCTAATTGGCATCCGCCTTTTCCATTGGGGACGGCTCGTCCTGTCCGCAACATCGTCCAGTATTCCACGCTTGCTAGCCGAATTCCACTCCACACCATCAGGTGGCCACGCAGGGGCGTTCCGCACCTACAGGCAGTTAGCGAGATCCTTGTATTGGCTGCATATGTTTCGACAGGTCAAGACTTATGTCGCGGCTTGCCTCCCGTGCCAGAAAGCCAAGTACGAGGCCATGTTTCCCAGTGGCCTCCTTCAGCCCCTTCCGATCTCAGAGCTCATCTGGGAGGATATCGCTATGGATTTCATCACTCGGCTTCCCCGTTCGAGCGGGTTCGACAACATTTTGGTAGTCGTGGACCATCTCACGAAGTACGGCCATTTCATTCCTCTCCGCCATCCCTACATGGCCGCCACTGTCGCCGACAGTTTCATTGCCGAGGTCGTGCGCCTCCATGGTTTTCCGCGCTCCATCGTGAGCGACCGTGATCCTCTCTTCCGCAGCAGCTTCGGGACCTCTCTTTTTCGTCTACATGGCATTCGCCTTCGTATGAGTACGGCTGATCACCCACAATCCGACGGGCAATCGGAGGTGTTGAACCGATGTTTGGAAATTTATCTCCGTTGTTTTATCGGCGAGAGGCCGGGTACTTGGGTCAAATGGTTATGTTGGACGGAGTATTCTTACAACACAGCGTATCACCATGCGGCGAACACATCGCCTTTTGAAACTGTCTATGGGCGGCCTCCACCATCCGTGATCCGGCACCTCCCCGGGGAGTGTCCCGTTCCCACCTTGGCCGACCACCTCCACGACCGCGACATCATCCTCGATAGCGGGGAGTATTTCTATTCTCTATTATCAGTATTTGAGAAGAATTTAAATAGAAATTGTTGGCTCTTATTTCCTCATTCTCTTTAGGAGGAGTGGGAATGATTACCTGATTAAACTAAGGCTCCGTTTTGCATGGCGGTAGTGTTTGTGAACGCGGTGGTTATGTACTGTTGTTCATGTATGTCTGACTTCACATATCAAGCTTCATTAACTTTTATGTTCGAAACTAGTTTTCTTTTCTTGATAACAGTTATAACCGTTGTCATGGCAAACACAAATTGTATGACGGGGGTGTTTTTGTTCAAACACACATTCTATGACCGCCACCGAAAAGGGAAAACTAGTTTTGAACATAAAAGTGGATGAAGTTCCTTAGTAGAGGCCGGGTGTTCATGAACGATGGTTCATAACCACTAAGTTCATGACCGTCGCCGCTGCGCCAAATGGAGCCCTTGACTTTGTCCCGGTCATTCTCTCATTCGAGATGTGGAGATTAATGAATATATTCTATCCTTTTTGAGGGTAGTTCGGTCATTTCATCATGCATGCATATATCCCTTGACTTTTTTTATATAAAGGGCAATATTTTTGTGCAGCGCAATAGCATTAATAAGAAACCACGTTGACTTAGACATTTCAAACCACTTTAGCCTTCATGTTCTATATTCTATGCAATTTTTCCTTCTTATATTGTTCTCTCTAATGATCGTATGCATTTTCAATTATTAACACCTCTTATTGATCGCTCTAATTCGGCCCAATTCAACTTTCAAGTAAAAAAGAACAAAATGCTGTTAACGAGTGTTACATTGATTTAAATGTGCCTCAAAACAATTTATTTCATTTTTACACATGATTTTACTAATAATTTACCATCTCTCTTTCTCATTCTTAGTTATTATTTCCCCTGCACTTTACTGCTCTAAACCGTCTACTGTACACCGCGCGTTTTTATTAATATTAACCCTAGTTTTTGTCGCCTTTGGATTTGCCCGATTTGAGTGGTCCTCGTAATTTCATGGGAGGTTTGTGATTCTGTATTTCAATTACCCTGTGTATCTTCCTCTTCTCCTTTTTCCAACTTTCAGGGTGATGTTCCACTCCAAGGTGATTTCTCAGCAGAGCACATGATATTTGGAGGTATGTTTATCTTATTAATTTTCCCAAGGTCCCTCTGCATATGGAACGCACACGCATGCACACGCATGCACACGCACACGCACACACGCACGCACGCGCACGCACGCGCACACATGCACACACGCGCGTGCGCGCACGCGCACACAAAAACCCCCACCCATACACAGCACACACACACACCCATGCACACACACAGAGCCACTTGCACGCACACGTGCACAGACGATTGTAGTACCCAAGTACGTGATTGCAGTACCGCAGTATGACTGCCTTCGGGGGGGGGGGGGGGGGGGGGGGGGGGGTAAGGGGCAACGAGTGCGGGAGTGTTATCGCGACGGGGAACTGTCGCGGCCGGGGTACTATCGTTTGCGGCAAGGGGGCCCCCGTGCACTTACTCGTATATATATAGATCGGGGAAGGAGGAAGCCCTAAATAAGTATATAGGATGAAAAATAAGTCTAGCAGAGTTCGTCTGCAACAACTTCGTGGAGGCATCGGTAGATTATAAGGAGGCGTCAGATTGAGCAGCAGGTTACCTGTGAGAATATGGAGTCGAGCAGCGCTAGAGTATCGTTAGGTGGGAGAGATTTTTATTTCATTAATACAATAAAAAAATTAAGAGAGTAGATGATTGAATGGAGGGCTATTATTGCTTTGATGGTCCACACCATTACACCATAATGGGATATCCTATATATTAGCATAGATATAGTTATAGACCCATATAGTAAATTGTGTTTTTAATTATTATTATTATTTTGGATTCCCATTTATGAATCTTACTTTAATATTATGTTAACTGTGTCGCAATCTTCCAAACACATGCCTACTTACTGCTATATTTGTGGTGATTTGCTAAAAAAACAGGTCTAATTAGTCGAGAAATTATGATGAAATTTGAATTCAAGATTACATTTTTTTTATTTTTCACAGTTGAAGGGGCTGATCCACTTAGGAGAGAGAAATTGATCGACCTGCTTGATATTGATCTGCGGTGGAGGATGCATAAAGTGTCGGATGGACAACGACGCCGTGTTCAGATTTGCATGGGCCTTCTTCACCCATACAAGGTAATCTTCTTCTGATGCATTTTTCCCATAAACACCATTAAGTAATTTTTGTGCTATAAATAGTATTGTTTATGTAATATTGTTCCATTTTTATAAGATATCTTTAGAAGTTTTATCGATTTTTTTTTCAAATCATGTGAGGATATTTTCGATCAAGATTTTAGGATTTTAGGGTATAAAGTTTTGAACTATTATGTAATTTTTGGGCTATAAATAGTGTTGTTTAGGTAATGTTGTTTCATTTTTATAAGATATCTTTAGAAGTTTCATTGATTTTTTTTTTTCAAATCGTGTGTGGATGTTTTCGATCATGATTTTAGGGTTTTGAACTATTAAGTAATTTTTGTGTTATAAATGGTATTTTCTTGGTAATATTGTTTCATTTTTATAAGATATCTTTAGAAGTTTCAACAATTTGTTTTCCAAATCATGTGTCGATAATTTCAATCATGATTTTAGGGTTTTAGGGTTAGGGTTGTGTGCTATTAAGTAATTTTTGGGCTATAAATAGTGTTGTTTAGGTAATATTGTTTCATTTTTATAAGATATCTTTAAAAGTTTCATCAAATTTTTTCAAATCAGTTGCGATATATTTTGGATCATGATTTTAGGGTTTTAGGGTTTAGTGTTTTGAACCATTAAATAAATTTTGTGCTATAAATGTGTTGTTTGGGTAATATTGCTTCATTTTTATGAGTATCTTTAGAAATTTCATCGATTTTTTTCAAATCATGCGCGAGATATTTTGGATCATGACCTGCTTGAAGTCATCGCGGTGCATTATTTTTGAGTTTGTTTTGAAATTTTTGGTTCCTGATATTTTGGAAATTTCACATGTACTACAAAATGATGCATAAACTCGATTTGCTAAGCATACGGTTCTTTATCGTTGCTTCTATCGGTACCCTTATTCTTCGTACGGGACGATTTGTCGATGTCCATGGATGTAACCCAACTTTTGGGAGAGCTGTGTGATCTTCTTGTGTTGCACGTGATTCTAAGTGTCCATTTTTTCCCTTGATCATCTGTAACATCGTGAAATCTAAATTTCTTTTGTAAGAATTTTTTGATGTAGTTTCATAGATTCTTAAAAATCTCAAATGCAATCATAATACATTTTCGTATTCTCAATATTTTCGGGTTGTTAAAGCGTAAGATTTTATCTCACGGATCCGACTAATAAAAATGTTAATGATCACCAAAATGACAAACAAGAACGTTGATGGAGGCATTATATTTAGGAGGATAGATTCATGAATGATTACGGCGGAGAAATTACGAGAATATTTGTAAATAGACTCAAATGTTTTTGTGATTACTTTTACAATAAGGCCCCGTTCGTTTGCAATGTTTTCATTTACGGTTTTCGTTTTGCTTCAAAACGAAAACATCATGCGTTTTCGTTTTGGGGCAAAACGAAAACTCATGTTCGTTTGTAACATGGTTTTCATGTCTGTTTTAAGGCAAAACAAAAACGTATACTTCGTTTGCATCGACGCGGCTCGATCCGGCGACATCCAGCCGTTAGACCACGGGCTTTCCAACGAGAAGGATCGCCGGCTTCTTCCCGATAGCTACACTCCTCCTCACCTTCTTCTTTTTCTCCTTAACGGGTAAGCTTCTCTGACCCTTTGATTTTTGTATCCACTATAACAAACACAGCCATGGCGGAGCTCCAACTAATTATAAAAGTGTTGACTGACCCTTTCTTTCCCGGCTTCCTATAACACTTTTAATTATTATTGCTAAAATGGACTAACTGAGTCGTCGCCGGCGATTCCACAGCCTTCGCCATTCGTTCAGCATCAGGAAGAACATCGGAAGAAGCAGAAGTGCTACAGCGTGGGGAAGAAGAAGAATTACGCGTGTCTATTCTCAAAACCGAGCAAAACAGACCTAGAGAGGTCGGTTTTGGGGATGAGCAAAATTAGAAGGAATGAAAACCGAGCGTTTTCAGTTCAAAACGAAAACCACGCAAAACATAGCTAAACGAACACCTGTATTTGAACGGCGAAAACTGAAAACCAAAACCGATCGTGAAAACAGAGCAAACGAACGGGGCCTAAGGTTTTATTGAAAACGTTCGAAAACATAAAGAAAGCCAAAAAAAAATTTCTTGGTTTCAACCTTACGACATAGAAAGGCTGGAAAAGGAAAAAATTAAAATGTATAAGTCAACCCGGTCTACGAATCTATTCCAACAATCAACGAATTCCTTAGATTTTAGGTGGAATGAGGATTGCATTTCTTTCTAATTCTCGAAGTGTTAGGGCAGATCGAGAAGCTCGATAAAAAAAAGTGCTATCGTCGAACCATAGGGAAGGAAGAGTGATTGAATATGGATAACACAGATTTTACAAAGAGTTGAAAACTTAGGTTCTGTTTGGCTAGGCGGTGGCATGTAGTTCCAGTGCCCACCAAAGGCGTGACAGAAGTAACGTGCTAGGCAAATTTCCGCCGATTTGGCCCTGCACGGGACCAAATCAGCACCTCTGGCAGTAAATCCCATTTCTGCACCACCCTTCATTCGTACCCGCCTTGCACAACATCACACGACTGGAAAAAATGATAATTCATAAAGCCGTTTCTAAATTGTTTTTTATGCAGGTGTTGCTGCTTGATGAGGTGACAGTCGACCTCGATGTAGTCACGAGAATGGATTTGCTGGATTTCTTCAAGGAAGAATGCGAACAAGTAGGATCCATCGCTCCCCCAATCAAAACATTTTTTTCTTCCCTTCCATAAACTGATGAAAATATTCTTCAGAGGGGTGCCACGATCGTCTACGCCACCCACATATTTGACGGCTTGGAGACGTGGGCAACGGACTTGGCCTACATTCAAGAAGGCGAGCTGAGGAGGTTAGCGAAATTAGCCGACATCAGGGAGCTAGAAAATGCCAACAACTTGCTCTCTGTCGTCGAATCCTGGCTTCGGTCGGAGGTCAGGCTGGTGAAGAGGGAGCCTGTTCTTGCCCCAGCACAAACCAGCAGGACTTCTCCCTTTGACGCTTCTCCCTTCAGATCTTCGCGCCATATGGCATACTACCGTTGAACTTCAACGACTATCGGTTTGCAGGAGTGGTGGAGACCAGTCCTGATCAGGTCGACACAAAAGTATCCGGCGCCGCACCCGACCCGACCTCTACCGGCCCTGGAATATTCAAAATACTGTATTGTTGTTACGTATTGTATTGCTGTTATTTTTATTTGTTTCATGATTAAATGTTGTATTGCATTTTTATATTCCGGCCCTACTTCCTCCTCCCCAATCCAGAGTTGCACTCAAGAAGCCGGTTCATCCTTCTCCAAGCCGGCCCAACGTTGTTCATCTTCCCCCAATCGATTCAAATCACGTTCTCTGGTTCACGTGCTAGGGCTCCCTGTCGGGTGCTTCTTCCACGGCATTGTCGCTGCACGAGCTTCCCACTCCGCGTCTTTCTTCCACGTCCAGCTCTAGCGCGTCTTCCACACTCAACCGTTCCCACGACGCCCTCCTCCCAGCCGATTTCAACTCCACGTCCAACTTTGGTACTGCCTTGGCCGCTCGTTCCCGCAACCACAGAACCTCGTGAAGGTTATTTTGATTTTTTTTTTTTGAAACCCTATAAAAAGGGGATTTGTATGCTGTTTTTTTGATTGTTGATGTTGAAACAATTTCTGTTGAGCTGTGCTTCCTTTGAGTCCTGCAGTAGGAATTGATTTTGTATTCTGTTTGAGAGTTCAGTTTGTTGATGTTAAATGAGATTTATAAAGTGATTCTGTTTTCTGAAAATCTTTGCAAAATGAGTTTACCTATTTTTTTTTTCAATATACGTTTTTCAAAAGCTCGTTTTCTTATTTTTTTTGTCATCATTCTTTTTCCTTTCCGAAAAGCCCTCCCAAACAGGACCTAAATTTCATTAACATCTCAAAAAGAGCTAAAAAGCCCTCCCAAACAGACCCTTATTCTTACTTCCTGTAAGAATAGAGGAGTCTTGTTGATGTCAAATTGTCCATTGAGCCCTGTAGTTGTGGAGAGAATTTAATGTTGATGATTATCCTGTGTAGTTCAGTTTCTGTTGACTTGTTGGAGATTCCTGCTAAGTGCTGAACGGTTATTGCTGCGGTGAGATTGAGAGTGACCGGTGAAGTTGTGGGATGTTGGAAATTTTGATGTTGGCTTCTTGTTTCCGGGTGAGCAGTGAATAGTTGAAGAAATTGAAATGTTTTCTGTTTCACAGGCGGAAAATGATTAGTGAATTTGAATTCCTCTCGTCGAGATAATGAATTTTGATTACTTATACGTAAAAAACGGCGTCCGGATGAAGTAGAAACGGCTTCGGAAAGATGTAGACCTTCAATTTTTTTTCGGTTGGAGGAAGTTAATGTCCGGCCGCCCTTGATAAAATTTCTTGATCCGTCATTGACCTGTTTAGAGATTTCGTGAATTCACCTTGATTGTCAGAGTGAGTGAATTTTTTCCTTGGTGTCCGTGTGCGATGGCGGCCGACCTCGAAGCGGGAGATCGAAGGTGACGGGAAATTTCTCGCGGGATTGCCGTCGACTTTGGTTGCGGAAAGACGACTCTTTCCGTGGGTAATTGTTTTTCCCTTTTCTTGGTGTGTCTACAATTTCATTTTAGGTTAATAGATTCATTGTTGGATTTTCGCTTGGATATTTTCAGCAAAAGCTACAACGGATACTTCAAACGAAAAAGTATTTGTAGTTCACGATTTTCGTTTTGCTACGACAATATACTGTAACAAAAATATTAGACCAAAAGCATTTCCTAGGAGATCAATCAAGCCTTTTTTTCTGGCTCGACAACTTAATTCGACATGTCTTCATATTTTGATAATAATCTATGATAGATTCATTATCAATTCCATCAAAAACATCTTTTTCTTATATACCAACAAACCATTGTTCAATCATTGATCACTCATTTTATTTCGGAGTCGATTCTTCACACAAGTCATGACTGAAAATACTCTTTCAACACTAGCAGTTGCAATAAATAAGATTAAAGCTAAAGTCAAGAGCAAATATACAAGTGGATAAGTTCTGTTTTTCCAGTTTCCACCATCTTCTTAGCAAGATCGGAAATTCCATTCAACATTGAAAACTCTTTATTCGATCTCATGTCAAAAATATATGTATCAAGCTGGTCATGAAGTATTAAAACCTCAATTGGGGAAAATCTTTGGGATAAAACTCTGTCAGACGAATCAACTTATCCTTATCAAAACTAAAGAATGAGTTGAATTGAGTCAAACAAGCTATACAAAGTAGTAACTCATTAGTCCCCTCGTCAAAATGAGTTTGGAGTTCTAGAAGTTGCATATCAATAACATTATAGAAAATCTCCACCTGATAATGATGCAAATTTGTAATTATTGGAGCTTTACGCTTTCCTTTTTCTTGAGCTATAAATCTCTTATTCATATTCGGAACAATAATTTCATTCTTCTCACAAAAAGTTGAAACCACTTCAAATAATGATTGTCAGCCATCATCCCTCATATGTTGGAGTCGTTTTTTTGATATTTCAACCAAAGAAATCGCATTCACAATATCTTGTTCATGTCTTTGAAGTGCCTGAGATAACTCAGAAGTAATAGCCAAAATTGTTCTCATCAAATGAAGAGTAAATGCAAATTCAAATGATTGCATTGATCCCAATAACATCCTTGTCATTGTTCTTTGATCTCCTTTTGGACCTTCCATTCTAACAATTTCAAGCACATCAATCTCTGCTTCAAACATAGTAATCAGACTAACTAAAGTACCATAGTGTGAGCCTCAACGTGTATCACCTGGACGTTTAAGATTGGTTTTCTGATTTAAACCTTGTCCGCTAGGAAGTTCTCCAACATTTAGTGTTTCAACAGCCTTTAAAGACTTTCACTTTGCAGCAGCTGTAACAATGTCTTGTTGAACATCTGGTGAAGTCAACTTCACATTTTGTGGAGCATTTCCGAATGCGACAGCTTTTACTTCGTCGTTATGATCAGCAAGAAATTTTAAAAGTTCAAGATAATTACCTCTATTACTTGAATTTTCATATTCATCATGACCACGAAATGCAATGTCTTGTCTTAGAAGAAACCATATACAATCTATGTCTGCATTCAACCGAATGAGATAATCATCCTCATCTTGCTTTGCTTGTTTCTCAAATACTGTTTGAATCTGTTGTCTTGGGTTTAATAAATCTTGACATTTTGTCGCAGCTTGATTATGAGCACTATTAGAACCTCCAACATGAGATTGAAGTCTATCATTCTTTTTTCAATTTGAAAAGCCCTCACCAACAAAAGAAACAACACCCGCTTGATCTCCAATATCAGGCTTGAAAAGATAACAAATTAAGCAGTATGCAAAGTCTTTTGATACACTATATTCTAACCATGAAGAATATAATTCAAACCAATTCTTATTAAAATATCGTAATTTGTTCCCAAATATCTTTTGAGGAAAGGCATGGTCACGAGGCCGACACGGACCTGCAAGTAAATATGCCCTACGAACTTGGTCTTGATCATTTGGACTGTAATTAGTAATTTGAGGTCGCAATCCTGGATCCGTTGGAATATCTTTCATATTGACTTCCGCACATGATCATTTGGACTGTAATTAGTAATTCGAGGTCGCAATTCTGGATCCGTTGGAAGGTCTTTTATATTGACTTCCGCACGATGATTTTTAGTGAAATATCTCTCCATGACTGTTAAAATGTCTAGTGGCAGTAAATAACAACCATCTAATTTGCATGGAAAATGAAATCATAATCAATAATAGTCAATCATAAATCCATAATGAAAGAACTACAAAGAAATGGAAATGAAACACTTGATATGCTCTCAAGACTTTTAGATATGAAGAATCAAAAATATATTTTAACAACACATAAATTTGAAATTTCTAAATGGAAATAAAAACATGACATTGAAATCAATGAGTGCCTGTTGTGCTCTCAAGACTCAAGCTCCCAACTTTCAAGCTCAGCAGTCTTAACTACCTGTAAAGAAATCAAAAGTGTGGAAGGGAAAAAAAATCAAAATCCATGCTCTGAAATACCTATCTGACTCCATGACATAGATAGTCCTGCACTATTTAAGAAGAAGAAGAAGAACACACTATCGTCGTTCAGGAACTAGAGATGAGATATTTTAAGTGATGGGTTGTTTTAAGGCTTGTTTCTTACCTCTAGATTTGATTAGTTTCAAAAAGAAGTTTCATTATGTTTTGATGTCTGTGAAATTGAGAAAATAGCACCCCCACATCAGAATTGAGACAAAACTTGGAGTTTCTAGTACAATAGTAGAGTTTTCCTTCTAGATTAGATTTAACTTCGGTTTGATGGATTTCCATACATCATATGGAGCTTGTGCTGTGCCCTTTGGGAATTCCACCCCTGCAAGTCGTATTATAGATGATGTACAGAGATAACTAGATCAATTGTTCTAAGATTGAAAATTCTTTGTTCTAAGATTGTTGGGAACTTCTAAGATTGTTGAAGATGATGTGTACCACCGGCGTCGGGTCACGGGTGAAAGAGAGCAGCGGCGAGCAGCGGCGAGCAGCGGCGGAAATGCGGGATAGTGGCGGCTAGGTTAGCGCGGAAATGAAAAGGGCGAAAATGCGAAATCCGTCTGACCCGACCTGGGGGAAATCCGCGAAAAAAGAAACTGAAACAACACACTATCTATGTCATGGAATCTGCAGGACATCTCAAAGTTTTAAATATTGTAAGCTAAAATATTATAAGAAGAAGAAGAAGAGTATCGTCGACGCCGGGTCACCAGTGAAGGAGAGCAACGACGGAAATGCGGGATAGCGGCGGCTAGGTTAGCGCGGAAATGAAAAAGGGCGAAAATGTGAAATCCGTCTGGCCCGGCCTGAGGGAAATTTGCGAAAAATCAAGGGGGGCATGTGCCCCCCCTGGACCTATACTAGCTATGCCCCTGTGCGGGGATGGAACGACAAAAGTATTGAGAATCCAAGATAAGGTCACGGAGAGACAAGCCGCTTGTCATTACGATAGGTGTCAAGTGGAAGTGCAATGATGTCTGCAGCTGAGGCATCCTAACAGACCAAGAGATTTGAACCTTGTTCCTACACGACCTGATGAATTCGATCAGACACTCGCCATCTATTTTCATTGTTAAACTGTTTGACAACATAAAAAACTCAAAGGCATCTATCCATCCATCCGATAGAGAGGCAGGGCAAAGGCCTTTGGCGTCCCTTCTAGTCAATAATCGGGGCCTCACAATCACTAGACAATATTTGTCTCATGCCTTTCTTTGTTCATGGTTCAATATTCTGGTGTCCTAGGCGTAGGGGAACCGCACCAATCCATCCCGTACTTGGTTGTGGAACTCTACTGCAGTGACGATACTGTAGGGGGGGGGGGGGCTGCGGAAAAGCAGCTCGACGCCAGAATGATAAAAAACTTAACACCTCTTCTTTTACTTTTTCATGTTTAAGAAGATCAAAATAAAAAATGCAAAGGTCGCCCTATTAAAAACCCCAATTAGAACATCTCTTCTCTCTCACTTCACACCTCGGAACGCGTTTTTCTTCTAGAGAGAAAGACACTTTCACATCTTCTTAACCCGAAATGGCTGAGGAGAGGAAATGTTTCTTTTTGAAGGTACTTTTTGGAACAGATCCAGTGGAGACGGGGTGGGGGGTGTAGCTCAGAGGATTAGAGCACGTGGCTACAAACCACAGTGTCGGGGGTTCGAATCCCTCCTTGTCCACAATCGGCCTTGGTGTTCCCTTAACCAAGTCACTGCCTATGAGTCGCCGACTCATTCGTCAACAGGCACGCGGTCAGAGATCACATTCTCCTCCCACTGATTGGGAGCTCACGGTTTCATGTTCTATTTCACTCCCCGATGGGGGTTCTTTTCACCTTTCCCTCACGGTACTACTTCGTTATCGATCACCCAGGAGTATTTAGCCTTGCAAGGTGGTCCTTGCTGATTCACACGGGATTCCACGTTCCCCATGCTACTCGGGTCAGAGCGTAGGCTAGTGATGCTTTCGGCTACTGGACTCTCGCCATCTAGGGTGCAACACTCCACCGCTTCGCCTAGCAGCACGATGCTTGCATTGCTCTCCCACAACCCTGTTTTCACAGTTTAGGTTGTTCCCATTTCGCTCGCCGCTACTACGAGAATAGCTTTTGCTTTCTTTTCCTCTGGCTACTATGATGTTTCAGTTCGCCATGTTGTCTCTTGCCTGCCCATGGGCTCCATTTGGCACGGTGGTGGTGGTTTTGAACACGGTGGTTAAATTGTCATTTGTTAACGCTCACCTAAGGAATTTCATCAACTTTTATGTTCAAACAGATGATGTTTGTTAAATGATTCTTAACGAATGACATTTTAACTCATGCGTTTACGACCGCCACCACCATGCCAAACAAAGTCCAACTCATCTCATAGTAAAGTGAAGAGTCCTCCCATAGTAAGTGTAACGCCCCCACCTGTCACATGACATATAACGGTGGGTCCGGCCGGAGCCCCACGCCATATCTCACAGACAAGCGAAAGAATCACGTGTGGAAATCAAAATCTATGCGAATCCTTAACTCATTTCATTCTAGCGCAGCATATGTTATAGTAGCATGAACTCAAAGCAGAATGTCCACCATATATAAAGCTCACATTTATATATATACCAACACCAGGAATGTATACAACCCACACACACTGGCCTTATGGCCTTACAAGTTCCTCTTTTACACAACAATCATTTCGTACATCGGCACGCAGGCCGGCAACACATGAAATCCAAACACCACTCTTCGCATGGCCTTCAAGGGCCTCATCAAGCTAGCCAATCCGCTTATTCAGTTCAAGCTGCAACACCTGCAATTCCACATCCAAACCAAACCAGAAAACAAAGTAACGGTCAGCATTTGGCTGACCCATTATAACGACCCTACCCCCTACCCGGGGTAGTGGTTCCTTCCCTGTATACAGTGCGCATCAATATCATCAAGCATCATCCAACAGTATATGTATATCAGTTCCTTTATCCCACTAGCAAACACACGACATCACAAACGCTGGAATCCACCAGACGTTCCGTGCACTCAGGGCACCTTCTTGGCGTACCGGAATCCACCAGTCATACACCGCCGATTCGAGGGTTTCACTTGTTGGTTGACTGGCCCTAGTCCACCAGTCTCGCAAGCTGGCGACATCCCGCCCAAACAACACAGAGGTACAACCTCACAGCAACAACCAGAGTAGGTCGACCCACAACATGTGGTGTAGCACGCCGGGTTTATCCAAGCTCCCCAGGCAATGTCTACCCATCGACCCCCCTCCTAATCCGATCGACCCACACTATGTGGTGCAGCAACCCGGGTTTAACTCGGCTCCCCAAGCATTGCCACCCATCGATCCCTCTAACTAACTAGATCAACCCACCTTAGTGGTGTAACAGCCGGGTTTATCACGAGCTCCCCAGGCGTGCGACCAATTGATCATATCACAACCAGGAGCTTTGCCAAAGCCTCCTCACATTCAGCATCACATCCATACATTCATCACAATAGAAATCCATTTCCATCTCATCAAATCCACGGAGTCTCCTCCGGTTTACCCATGAACATCACCAATCCAGACTACCGGTCCAGATGGGCTTCACACAGCATGCCTATGCCGTACTCCATATTTCCGGCTCTAGATGCAGACTCAACAAAGGAATCACTTCACGGATATCCACCTCTTGGTGGAGGATTCCAAGCACATGCATAAAAGAAGGACTTTGATGTCCAAGAAGGAGATCGTTACCCTTGAAGACCGCTTCGGCGCCATGAAGTAGCCGGATGGAAATCACCGCCTCAGCTCTGCCTTCACGAATCCGCTCTCGGATCTTCGCTCCGCACTCCGCAGCTCCTACAGCAGCTGGAAGACTCCTCCCTTCTCTCTCCCTTAGGCCTTTCTCCTCTCTCTCTTAGAATAAGGATGAAGAAGAAGAAGAAGAAGAGAAAAGAGGGTTTAAATCCCCTTTTTCTCGGCCTTCAACACACCTGGACAGAGCCCAGCCATTGGATCCAGGAAGAGGGAAACAAACGGCTCAGATTTGGCCAGAAAAGCTAAAACACGGCCTGACACGCCCGTGTCACAGGCCGTGTCCCTCTAAGCGGCAGCCAACCGACTCAAAACCAACAGTACACGGCCATGGGACACGCCCGTGTCACGTGCCGTGTACCCGACACGCCCTCAGACACACTCGTGTCTGAGGCCGTGTGCCTCAACGAAAATAATCCCAAAACAACTCGAGACTTCACACGGCCTGGCACACGGCCTAGCATACGCCCGTGTTCCTGGCTGTGTGCACCAGGACACACCCGTGTCCCGCAAACACGCCCCGGCTCGAATCGTCGAGTTGAGTTCGACGACCACTGACACGCCCTGTGACACGCCCGTGTCACAGGCCGTGTCCTCACTCGACACTCGACACTCGACGATCGTCGAGAAAATTCGTCGACAATCCAGGCCGATCGTCGACACGGCCCCGACACGCCCTGCGACACGCCCGTGTCGCAGGCCGTGTCCGCTGTGTCGACTCCAAAATTCGTCGACTTCACGACTCGACACTACCCAGGCCTGACACGCCCTGGGACACGCCCGTGTCCCAGGCCGTGTCACCCAGGCCTGAACCCGATTTTGCTCAACTTGATCTGATTAACTTCGGGGTGTTACAATCCTCCCCCCCTTCAAATAATTTCGTCCTCGAAATTTGAATCCAATCAGCCACAACATCATCAAAGCTTACACCTCACGCCTCCGCACAAACGAACAAACATACAACACAACAAACATCCCTATCGTCCACTTGTGCACATTCAGCCACAGAAGACCTCAAAACAAAACAACATGATTAGATCGCTATTCAACATCACGATTTTATTCATCATATATCCACATAGTTTACATACAACAAAGCATCCAAGAGAAGTAATTCATGTTTCACCTCCGCTCAGCCTCACGATTTTGAAATTCACGATTAAGCGACAAATTAAACACCCGAGGCTGAATTTCACCAACTGAGCTTTGCGGCTCTTGTACGTCCATCGCATGCAATCGAGGTTGCGTCCGGGGTGCAGATGACTCGGCCACTGCTTTTCCCTTTTCTTCATATGACGCACCTATCTTTTTCTCACTCCCTGGGGGGCATTCCGACAGAATTTTGCTATATGTCCTTGCTACCCGCATTTATAGCATATACGTGTATCCACACGTCCTGACCCATAAGTCGCCCCCAAAAAAACAGTCGACGGAGCTGATTCCGCCGGCCTAAATCTTTTCTTCTCTTGTCGTCGAAACTCCGATTGCTCCAACCGCGACACTTTAAACTTTGACTTTTTCACTGCCAGTCACTTATTAGCTTGTACTCGCTTCATATCTTTCTCCAATGCACGAGCTGTATCGACCAATGCTTGAAAGCCTTGGCTCACTGAACTCGGGAGTGCCAATCTCAATTCATCCCGCAAGCCTTCATAAAACCGATTTGTCTTTCGTGCTTCCTCCGCAAAGTTCGATCCTGCATATCTCCCCAATCTTGTAAACTCATGCAGGTAGGTATCAATATCTCGCTCACCCTGCACCAAACGGAGAAATTCATTTTCCATCGCAATCCTTTGCGACACTGGCACATACTTGGCTAAAAATATTTGGGAGAATTCATCCATGGAAACGTCAGTTAAACCTCGACCTGCCAAGTGATGCACTTCAATTTCATCCCACCACAATCCCGCATCTCCTTCCAACAGAAAAGTGGCCAACATCACTTTCTGTTCCTCGACCGTCCGGATTGCGGTCAGGATCCTTTTTACCCTTGCCAACCAATCTTCCGCCTGCGTTGGGGAAAGCGCTCCACCAAACGTCGGTGGATGAAAGTGCATAAAACGTGTCAATGACTCGTCACTTGCTTGCGCCTCCACCACCACTGCAGCATGCTCTTGCCTTACACCAGGTCTTGCCTGTCCAATAGGTTGTGCTTGTAACACTGCAAGCACTGTCTCCGTCACCACCCGTATGGCTTCTGCTGAGGGAGGCATAGGCGCTTCCACGGGTGCTGCACTCTCAGCAGACCGCTGGGGCTCAGACGGCCCAGCTCCATCCCTCGCCACCTATCAATGTACAGAACACCATTAATCCTTCAAATCATAACGGTACTGCTACATTGACTACACACTCACGCACATCTTGTGCATGACATACATTCCTAGTGGACATTCATGAGTTCATTTATGTTCTCTCCTCCCAAACAATCTAAATCTGGCTTTGATACCACTTTGTAACGCCCCCACCTGTCACATGACATATAACGGTGGGTCCGGCCGGGGCCCCACGCCATATCTCACAGACAAGCGAAGGAATCGCGTGTGGAAATCAAAATCTATGTGAATCCTTAACTCATTTCATTCTAGCGCAGCATATGTTATAGTAGCATGAACTCAAACCAGAATGTCCACCATATATAAAGCTCACATTTATATATATAACAACATCAGGAATGTATACAACCCACACACACTGGCCTTATGGCCTTACAAGTTCATCTTTTACACAACAATCATTTCGTACATCGGCACGCAGGCCGGCAACACATGAAATCCAAACACCACTCTTCGCATGGCCTTCAAGGGGCTCATCAAGCTAGCCAATCCGCTTATTCAGTTCAAGCTGCAACACCTGCAATTCCACATCCAAACCAAACCAGAAAACAAAGTAACGGTCAGCATTTGGCTGACCCATTATAACGACCCTACCCCCTACCCGGGGTAGTGGTTCCTTCCCTGTATACAGTGCGCATCAATATCATCAAGCATCATCCAACAGTATATGTATATCAGTTCCTTTATCCCACTAGCAAACACACGACATCACAAACGCTGGAATCCACCAGACGTTCTGTGCACTCAGGGCACCTTCTTGGCGTACCGGAATCCACCAGTCATACACCGCCGATTCGAGGGTTTCACTTGTTGGTTGACCGGCCCTAGTCCACCAGTCTCGCAAGCTGGCGACATCCCGCCCAAACCACACAGAGGTACAACCTCACAGCAACAACCAGAGTAGGTCGACCCACAACATGTTGTGTAGCACGCCGGGTTTATCCAAGCTCCCCAGGCAATGTCTACCCATCGACCCCCCTCCTAATCCGATCGACCCACACTATGTGGTGCAGCAACCCGGGTTTAACTCGGCTCCCCAAGCATTGCCACCCATCGATCCCTTTAACTAACTAGATCAACCCACCTTAGTGGTGTAACAGCCGGGTTTATCACGAGCTCCCCAGGCATGCGACCAATTGATCATATCACAACCAGGAGTTTTGCCAAAGCCTCCTCACATTCAGCATCACATCCATACATTCATCACAATAGAAATCCATTTCCATCTCATCAAATCCACGGAGTCTCCTCCGGTTTACCCATGAACATCACCAATCCAGACTACCGGTCCAGATGGGCTTCACACAGCATGTCTATGCCGTACTCCATATTTCCGGCTCTAGATGCAGACTCAACAAAGGAATCACTTCACGGATATCCACCTCTTGGTGGAGGATTCCAAGCACATGCATAAAAGAAGGACTTCGATGTCCAAGAAGGAGATCGTTACCCTTGAAGACCGCTTCGGCGCCATGAAGTAGCCGGATGGAAATCACCGCCTCAGCTCTGCCTTCACGAATCCGCTCTCGGATCTTCGCTCCGCACTCTGCAGCTCCTACAGCAGCTGGAAGACTCCTCCCTTCTCTCTCCCTTAGGCCTTTCTCCTCTCTCTCTTAGAATAAGGATGAAGAAGAAGAAGAAGAGAAAAGAGGGTTTAAATCCCCTTTTTCTCGGCCTTCAACACACCTGGACAGAGCCCAGCCATTGGATCCAGGAAGAGGGAAACAAACGGCTCAGATTTGGCCAGAAAAGCTAAAACACGGCCTGACACGCCCTGTGACATGCCCGTGTCACAGGTCGTGTCCCTCTAAGCGGCAGCCAACCGACTCAAAACCAACAGTACACGGCCATGGGACACGCCCGTGTCACGTGCCGTGTACCCGACACGCCCTCAGACACGCCCGTGTCTGAGGCCGTGTGCCTCAACGAAAATAATCCCAAAACAACCCGAGACTTCACACGGCCTAGCACACGGCCTAGCATACGCCCGTGTTCCTGGCCGTGTGCACCAGGACACACCCGTGTCCCGCAAACACGCCCCGGCTCGAATCGTCGAGTTGAGTTCGACGACCACTGACACGCCCTGTGACACGCCCGTGTCACAGGCCGTGTCCTCACTCGACACTCGACACTCGACGATCGTCGAGAAAATTCGTCGACAATCCAGGCCGATCGTCGACACGGCCCCGACACGCCCTGCGACACGCCCGTGTCGCAGGCCGTGTCCGCTGTGTCGACTCCAAAATTCGTCGACTTCACGACTCGACACTACCCAGGCCTGACACGCCCTGGGACACGCCCGTGTCCCAGGCCGTGTCACCCAGGCCTGAACCCGATTTTGCTCAACTTGATCCGATTAACTTCGGGGTGTTACAGTAAGGGTGTATTAAATTATATAATTACATTTTACCGAAGTATTTAAATGAGTATTCGATAAGGTGACGCTTGCATGCTTCTCGCTGCGGATAATTTTGGCATGCGTGAAATTAATTATATATATTATACAATTAAATGAAATATCAAGTATTTATAATACGAGGGACAGTGCACGCCCCCATGTGATGCACTCCTATCACTCGTAGCCTCCTAACTGCACGATTGCAGTCCCTCAGCACGACTGCCCTTTGGGAGCTGCGAGCGGTGGGACACTTCGCCGCATCGTAGCATTGTCATGGTTGGGGCACTGTCGTGGCCACAAGAGGGCCCCGGTGCACTGTCTTGTAAATATTTTTGCAACATAACTTTCTTGAGTCTAAAAATCCATTTTTATATATTTTTATTTTCTTATATATTTGTTGGGAGTGGAGTGGTACATTGCTCGTCTGCCTATTTAATAATATATAATTAACTATGACTTATTTTAGGGTTTAGGGGTTCATAAAAGATGTTCATCTAGGGGTTCATCTAGGTGTTTATCTAAATGTTTATGTAGATGTTTATCTAAAGGTTTATCTAATGGGTTGATTAATCAAGGAGTTTACACAATTGGCTCATCTAAGAATTTATCTAGAGATCATTGATAGGTTTATCTAGTGATTCATCTGGGGGCTTATTCTACGGATTTATTTACAAAAACCTCTAGATAAACTCATAAAGTTGCCTCCCGATAAAATCCTAGATGACCTTGTAGATAAACACATAAATGAACTCCTATATGAACCCCTATAGGAACCCCTATAGAAACTCTTAGATAAACCTGTATAAAAACTTTTAGATAAATTCTTAGATGAACCCCCAAATAAACCTCTAGACAAATTCATAGATGAACTTTCAAATAAATTCCTAGATAAACCCATATATGAACCTTTATATGAATCCCTAAATAAACCTTTAAATAAACTCTTAGATGAACCCATAAACCTCCAAATAAACCTCTAGATGAATTATATATGAACTTTATAATAAACTATTTGCAGATTCATCTAGGTTTATCTAGGAGTTCATTTAGAAGTTTATTTAAGGTTTCATCGATCTATAGAGATTCTTTTATGGATTTATCCGAGGGATTCATCTGGGGCTTTATCTAAGGGATTCATTTAGGGATTCCTCTATGGGTTTATTTAGGGGGTTTATATAGGGGTTCATTTAGTGGGTTTTATTTAGGCGTTCATATAAGGGTCCCTCTAAGAATTTATCTATAGAAACCCTTCGATAAATCCATAATGTTACCCCCTAAATAAAATCCTAGATTATCCCTTAGATAAACTCCTAAATGAACCCCTATAGGAACCCCTAGAAGAACACCTAGATAAATTCCTATAAAAACTCTTAGATAAACCCTGAGATGAACCCCCTAATAAAACTTAAGATTAACCCCTAGATTTACTACTACATAAACCCCTAGATAAATTTCTAAATGAAGTCCTAGATAAACATATAGAGGGACCACTAGAAGAACCCCTAAATAAACTCATAAATAAACCCCTAGATAAAACTCTCGATAAAATCACTTAGATTAACAACCTTATTTATCTAGGGGTTCATTTAGATGTTCATCATGTGGTTCATCTAGGGGTTTATCTCAGAATTTCTCTAAGGATTTATCATGGGGTTCATTGATGTTTATCTAAGGTTTCATCAGGGGTTATTTATCTAGGGGTCCATCTAAGGATTTATATAGGAGTTCATCACATAGTTTATCTAAGGGTTTTTTCTTGGGGTTCAACTAGAGGATTAACTAGAGGTTCATCTAGGGACTCTTCTAAGGATGAACCCATAAATACAACTTTAGATGAACCTCTAGATAAATCCTAGATAAAATCTTAAATAAACTTAGCTTAAGGAAACCCTAAATAAACCTCAATGAACACTCAGATAAATTTTTAGGGGAACCCCTAGATAACCCTCTAGACAAACACATAGATGAACCCCTTAATGAACACATTAATGAACTCATATATAGACCTCTAGATAAAATCCTAGATGATCTCTAAGATAAACTCTTAGATAAACCTCTAGATGAACTCCCAAATAACCCCTACATGAACCTTTAGATAAACTGCTAGATGAACACTTAAAGGAACCACTAAAGGAGGCCTTAGATAAGCTCATATGTAAACCATTAGATAAACCCCTTGATGAACCCCTATGTAAATTCTTATATGAACCCCTAGATAAATAATCCCTTAGAGTTTATCTAGGAATTCATCTAGAGGTCCATCTAGAGGACCCTTAAATAAATAACTTAAGATGGTTTCTATAAGGGTTCATC
Organism: Platanthera guangdongensis; assembly: GCA_039583875.1. Lineage (NCBI taxonomy): Eukaryota > Viridiplantae > Streptophyta > Magnoliopsida > Asparagales > Orchidaceae > Platanthera > Platanthera guangdongensis. The sequence continues at coordinate 4,672,229 of CM077156.1, forward strand.
TAGGAGTTTATCCATGTGTTAACTAAGGGTTCATTGAGGTCTAGTTAAGAGTTCATCCAGGGTATCCCTAAATAAATAACCCATAGATAGATCTTTAAGGGTTCATATAGGGTTCCTCTTATGATCTTCTAGGTGTTCATATCTAGGGGTTCATCTAGATTAACCCCTATATGAATATTTTGATTAACCTCTAGATGAACCCTTAGAGAAACCCCTAGATCCCCTAGATGAACCTCTAGGTGTTTATCTAGGAGTTCATGTAGGGATTCATCTAGGAGTTAATCTAGAGGTTTATCTAGGGGTTAATTTAAGATTTTATCTAGGAGTTCATCTATGATTTCATCTAGAAATTTATCTTTAAGAGTTCATCTAAGAGTTTATTTGGGGGTTCATCTATGAGTTCATTTAGAGGTTTATCTTGGAGTTCAATTATGGGTTTATCTAGGAGTTTATCTAGGGGTTCATTTAGGAGTTTATCTACAGTTTCATCTAGTGATTGATCTAAGGATTTATCTAGAGGTTCATCTAGCGATTTATTTAGAGGTTCATCTAGGAGTTCATTTAAAGGTTTGTCTAGGGGTTCGTCTAATAATTTATCTAAGGGTTCATCTAGACGAAAAATTTGTCTAGAAGTTCATATATAGATTTATCTATGGGTTGATTCATCAAGGATTTTATCTAGGGGGTTCATCTAGGATTTTATCTAGGGGTTTATTTGAGGGTTCATCTAAGAGATTTTATATATGGGTTTAATTAGGGGAGCATCTATGTATTTTCCTAGGAGATTCTATAGGGGTTTATATAGGTTTTTCTCCAAGGGTTCATCTAGGAGTTCATTTAGGGGTTATCTAAGGAATCATCTAGGATTTTATCGTGGGGGTTCCTATAGGGGTTCGTCTATGGGTTCTTTTGGGGGTTCATGTAGGAGTTTGTTTAAGGTTTTATCTAGATGTTACTCTATGAGTTTCTATAGAGATTCATTTAGAGTTTTATCTATGTGAACCTTTAGGATTTTATCTTGGGTTAACATTATGGGTTTATCTAGAGGTTTTAATAGATAAATCCTTTATATTCCCCTAGATAAACCTCTCATTTTAATTACACCCCAAAATAACGCAACTCTCTCACATGAATAATCTCCTCGTCCACTCTTACGCTAGTGTCTTCTTGTTAGCATTCTCGTTTACTCCTACACCACTGACGACCTCAACGACGTCAATATCGATGGATGCCTTCCTCCCGAGCTCGTGCTCATTTCCGATCATGCAATATTCCACCTCAACTTCAACCGCGTATGTGGCATTGTCCCTTTTACTTTCTCCCCTAATGCTCCTCCACGAGCTCGATCTCAGCAACAACCTTGTACAACTTCGTGTTCTCAACAACAACCCTGAACCTAAAGAATAAAAGAAGGGCCCCAGACTCAGGCGAGCCGAATATGAGAGTATGATAGGTGGGGAGAGCCGAGTAGTAAGGCTGCACTCGCTCCAAGCCACATTGAGGAGGTGGGTGAATGCCAGCTTCATCAGGCACTCGCCACTCTGAGTGGGGCGAGTCAAGAGGAACAGGTGCCAGCTCCATCGGGCACTCGCCGCTCCAAAGAGGAACGAATGCCAGCTTCATCAGGTCCTCACTCGCCCCAAGAGGCGAACTAGGGAGGAGCAAGTGTCAGCTCCATCAGGCACTCGTCGCTCTTGGAGGCTGAGGCCCCATCATTGATATGTTTTAGAGAGATTTTTCACAGGATTCTATATACCCATTTTTTTGCCAATAGTCTTTCCAAACGGCAGAGTTTGGCTGTTGGCAGACCAATTTGGAGTGCATTTAGTAAAACCATAAAGCGAGATTCTATTATGTGCAAACCAGACTTGAAAAATTATAAATAGACTCCTAAGGGTACCTAGGGAGGGATCCTTTTCTTAGCTCCTTCCTCCTTTGGTTTACTTTGGTTGGTATCCAGTGCCCTCCAAGGTGTCCAGCTTAGCCTTGAATTGGGAGGGGAAACTCTCTTTGATCTTCCAGGTGTGTGGCAGGACCTCTCCACTGCAGTTCAGATTTGTTCATTAGTTCAAAGTCTTTGCCAAGAGTTCTAGCTCAGGATAAGTAAGAGCGAGTTACCCCCCTTTGGGTCCGAACTCTTCTTGGTACTGGGTTCCGGTTCCAACAAACCTAGTCACTAGAAAGTATCCCGTCATCATCCTCCAGCTCCTATCATTATGCTACCCTGACTTAATGTTCAATGAGTTTGAAGGGAGGATGTCTCCCACTCTCCTTAACCACCCACTCGATGCCATTTTTCTGAACTCCAACCACCCGCTGGCCGTCATTCTAAGGAATCTTGGCAACTCTCGTGTTTCTGTCGTTGTTCTTGAAAAGTTTTTGTCCTTCAGAAAACAAAGCACTGAAAGCCACCACAATTACATTATACATCATTGTCCTTCACAAAAAAGTTAACATTCAAGCTGGTTAAAAGAGAAGACTTTTAGTGGCCCAAGCTAGACTCCTAGAGTTTGAATTATGCAGTTGGTGAAAAAAGAAAACTCCTACTTCAATAACTAATCCAACTCTATGTAATCTAATTTATGTGAAGATGAATCCGAGCATATAACTTCACGAGAGGAATCAAACTTCTTTCTCCGCACTTGTTGAAGATTCCCCTGTTAAAGGCGAAGTTATTCCGTCCGGGTTCCAGAGCGATCGAAACTGCTCGCGCGTGATGAACGTCTTTGCTTTTTTTTGTTTTCCCTTATGCGAACAGAAAAAGTAGACCGAAAAAATTTGGAGTAACAAAATTTTTATTATCCAAAAAAGGTATCTATTACAAAGGTATAGTCTCCCTTTTATAGAATGGAGGAGATGAGAGAGATTACAAATAAGCAATGTGAGACTAAAAAATTACAAGTATATGCGGCTTTTCAAATAGACAAACCAGACTAGTCGTGTGGTTAGACAAGGCGGCTAACCGCCCGACAATCAAAAAGTAGGAGAGAACAAGCGCCACAGGAGACCGCTAGACCGCCTGGTCTCCAAGTCACTTGAGATAAACCGCCAGATCGATGGGATATCAAACAAAAACAGCCCGGCAGACAAGCCGGCTAGGATAAACCACCAGACCGCCCGGCCTCCGAACAGCAACAGACCGCCCGACCTCCATACTGTAACACTCCCCCTCAAGCTGGAGCATAGATATCAATCATGTCCAGCTTGTCGCAAATGTGGAAGAAGGAAGCAGACACTAGCTTGGTGAAGACATCTTCCAACTTGTTGTCGGAAGTGACGAACAGAGTACAAATCTGTTTCTTCAAGATCTCTTCCCGAATAAAGTGACAGTCGACTTCTATATGCTTTGTCCTCTCATGGAAGACAGGATTTTTGGAGATGTATATCGCGGCCTTGTTGTCACAGAACATAGGACGAGGATAGTTGTAGACCTCTCATAAGTCAAGCATGAGAGCTCGTAACCATTTAAACTCACATGTGATCGATGTCATACTGTGATATTCCGCTTCTGCACTAGACCTGGAGACCACCGACTGTTTCTTGCTCTTCCATCTCACAAGATTTTCTCCAACAAATGTGCAGAAACCTGATGTTGACTTGTGGTCACCTTTGTCATCAACATAGCTCGAATTTGAGTATGTTTCAACCCTTAAGTGACCATTCTTCTGAAAAAGGAGTCCTTTCACTAGCGCTGCTTTAACATACTTCAATATCCTCAGAGCAGATTGTAGATGATACTCTCTAGGAGCTTGCATGAATTGGCTCACCTTGCCCACAATATAAGAGATGTCGGGTCTGGTTACAGTGAGATAAATGAGTTTGTCAACAAGACGTTGGTACCTTGTAAGATCAGATAGAAGTGGCGAGTAATCTGTCCAAATTTTGTCTTCTCCAGCAGGCATGGGATATCGGGCAGGTTTAGCACCAGTCAACCCTGCCTCCTTTAGAAGATCAATAGCATACTTCCGTTTGGAAAGGACTACGGAGTTAGGCTTTCTAGAGATTTCAATCCCCAGAAAGTATTTTGGGGAGCCCATATCTTTTGTGGTCAGGTGTTGACGAAGGTGTTTCTTTGTCAAAGTTACATCATCCTAGTCATTGTCAGTAAGAAGAATGTCATCCATATATACCGCAAGAACTACCAGACCTGAGACGGTTTTTCGAACGAACAAGGAGTGATTGGCTGAACTTATTGTAAAACCAATGGCCGCAACAATGCCGCTGAACTTATCAAACCAAGCACGAGGGCTTTGCTTTAGGCCATAGATAACCTTCTTTAGCCGACATACTCGTGTCTCCCCCTGAGCAACATACCCATGAGGTTGCTCCATGTAAACATCTTCCTAAAGATCACCGTAGAGAAAAGCATTTTTTACATCAAGCTGTGAAATGAGCCAATCCCTGTTGACAGAGACAAAGAGAAGGACCCGAATGGTGCTGAGACGAGCAACGAGAGAGGTGTCAAAGTAATCAACACCATAGGTCTGAGTGAAGCCTTTGGCAACCAGGCGGGCCTTATATCGATCCACGCTGCCATCCGGACGAAACTTTACAACAAAGACCCAGCGACAACCAACCACATCAGTGCCCAAAGGGGGGGGACCAGGGTCCAGGTACCTTGTTTAGTGAGGGTAGCAATTTCCTCATCCATGACGACCTTCCAATGAGGAATAACAAGAGCTTCCTAGTAGGTGCGGGGAGTGGCAGTCGCAGAGATAGCCAATGCAAATGCCCTGCGAGAAGCAGTGAGACGATCATATGAAATAACAGCAACCAGTGGATGTTGGGTACACGTATGCACCCCTTTGCGAAGAGCAATGGGAAGATCCAGGTCAGCGTGTTCCTCAGTAACTAGAGCATCCGTGGAGGAGAGAGCTGGCCCATGAGAGAAGAGTGTAACGACCCCGGCCCATTTAGACCAGGCCTCGTCGGCCTACCAGCAGCCCGAGTTTAGAGCTTAGAGGCCCGCAGGCGTGTCTCGCCCCACGGCACCACTAGTAGTAAGCCTAAACATCAAGGCCTGCAGACCCAATGCACCCCAACCAAATCTCCGCGCCTGTTTTTCAGCAGCGGTAGGTTGTTGCCAAGGGGTTTCGAACCCAAGACCTTGATAAGACTCTCTTTCAACAGAGCTCATCACCAACTGAGCTGCAGGCCTTGATGTTTAGGCTTACTACCAGTGGTGCCGTGGGGCGAGACACGCCTGCGGGCCTCTGAGCTCTAAACCCGGGCTGCTGGTAGGCCGGCGAGGCCTGGTCTAAATGGGTCAGGGTCGTTACAAAAAAGTGCACTTTTTATGTAACGTCCGGCCCATTTAGACCAAGCCCGCTACAGGGCTGCAGCCCAATACACCCCAACGCCTCTCCCGCCTGTTTTTCAGCAAGGCGCGTTGTTGGCGCTAGGTATCGAACCAGCAACCCTTGACAACACTCTCTTTCAACAGAGCTCATCACCAACTGAGCTGCGGGTTGCGGGTTCGATACCTAGCGCCAACAACGCGCCTTGCTGAAAAAACAGGCGGAGAGGCGTGGGTGGGGTATTGGGCTGCAGCCCTGTAGCAGGCTTGGTCTAAATGGGCCGGACGTTACATAAAAAGTGCACTTTTTATGTAACGACCCGGCCCACGGCACGCTCGCCGACCCCAAGCGACGTTACAGGGCTGCAGCCCGTGCCACCCAAACCCATCTCCGGCCTGTTTCTCAGCACGGCGGGTTTTTGAGCATGCCAGGTTTCGAACCCAGCACCTCCTTAACAAGGCACCTTCAACAGCCCTCATCACCAACTGAGCTGCAGCTCAACTGGTGATGAGGGCTGTTGAAGGTGCCTTGTTAAGGAAGTGCTGGGTTCGAAACCTGACATGCTCAAAAACCCGCCGTGCTGAGAAACAGGCCGAGATGAGTTTGGGTGGCACAGGTTGCAGCCCTGTAACGTCGCTTGGGTCAGCGAGCGTGCCGTGGGTTCGGGTCGTTACATAAAAGTGCACTTTTTATGTAACGTCCGGCCCATTTAGACCAGCTCGCTACAGGGCTGCAGCCCAATACACCCCAACGCCTCTCCCGCCTGTTTTTCAGCAGGCGCGTTGTTGGCGCTAGGTATCGATCCCGCAACCCTTGACACACTCTCTTTCAACAGAGCTCATCACCAGCTGAGCTGCAGCTCAGTTGGTGATGAGCTCTGTTGAAGAGAGTGTTGTCAAGGGTTGCGGGTTCGATACCTAGCGCCAACAAACGCGCCTTGCTGAAAAACAGGCGGGAGAGGCGTTGGGGTGTATTGGGCTACAGCCCTGTAGCGGGCTTGGTCTAAATGGTCCGGACGTTACAAAGAGAGACGACCGCAGAGAGGAGGAGAGAGCGATGGTGATGAGGAAGAGAGGGAAGGAGGATACGGTAGAGGTGATGGTGGGAAAATCTCGATGGGAGTAGACGGGGTGGAGGGGACGGTGGGAGAAGGCGAAAGAACTGTAGATGGAGAGGGGTCTGAAGAGAAATATGACACATTTTCGAAGGTCACATCCGCGGATATGTATTGTTTACAAAGAATGGGATCAAAGCAACAATAGTCTTTTTAAGTAGTTGAGTAACCCAAAAAACACATTTGGTGGCACGGGAGTCGAGTTTGTCATGAGTGGCGGAAGGATTGTGCACAAAAGTCGTGCACTCAAAGATACGCAGAGGGAGAGGAAACGAATCCTTACTTGGATATAGAATAAAGAATGGGGTTTGTCCGTGAGAACCGTGAACGGAATGCGATTAATGAGATAACAGGAGATGAGGACATCGTAGCCCCAATAGGAGCGAAGAACTTGCATCTGTGTCATCAGAGTGCGAGCGACATCGAGGAGGTGACGGTTCTTGCATTCCGCCACCCCATTTTGTTGGGGGGTATAGACACATGTAGTTTGATGAATAATACTATGTTACATACAAAAAGAAGAGAAAGCAGTGCTAAGATATTCCTTAACGTTGTCAGAACGAAATATTTTAATAGACATATTAAATTGATTTTTAATCATATTATAAAATGATGTCCATACAGAAAAGAGTTCGGAGCGATCCTTTAAAAGATACACTCATGTACATCTAGAGAAATCATCAATAAATGTTACAAAATATGAACTACCCTGACCTATGGTGAGGGAAGGAGCAGGACCCCAGATGTCAGAGTGAACAAGTTCAAACGGCCGGGAAGAGCCACGACCTTGCTTCGGTGGGAAGGAGGAGCAGTGATGTTTGCCAAGCTAACATGCGTCACAGTTGAGAGGTGGACTCTGCAGAGGAAGATGTGATAGAAGATGACATAGAAGACGTGGAGGAGCATGACCAAGACGAAGATGCCATTGTAGAAGATCAGTAGAAGATGTGGATAAGGCGGAGAGTGCAGAAACCTTGTCGAGGAAGTAGAGGCCGCCGATCTCAGTCCCAGTAGCAATCGTCCGCTTGGTGTCCGGATCCTGAAAAGAACAAGTAGTAGAAGTGAATGTGCAGAGAATTGTAGTTGTTTGCAAAGCAAAGTAACATATAACAAGTTGCAAGGGAACTTGGGCACGTATAGGGTGTCCGCTAGGCGAAGTAACGGAGTGACTTGAACCACACCGTTCCATTGACCGGTGAGGGAGAGCCGTCCGTAATAAGGACCGGGGGCAACCTGCCATGTTGTTCTAGGAGAGAAAAACATTGTGAATTGCCGGTCATATGATTGGTAGCACCAGATTTGATCAGCCATTTACCTTAAGTATCGACGTGGGCACTACCTGAAGACGTGACCATGGAGGCGGACGGCTTCGAAGAAGAAGTGGAAGGGTCCCCAGATCGTCGAAGATGAGGATGCTTCTTCCAGCAGCAATCAACTGTGTGGCCGGTGCGGCACAGTGAAATCAGAGAAAGCGGGAAGCACCACGGTCGCTTGATGGGAGGTGACGGCCACCAAAGCCACTTCGCTGAGTATGGTGAGCAGAGTTGTCCTGTTGAGGAGGGGAGGATAACAACGAACGTTGGAGTAGAGATGTTACAGGCGGCTATGCGGGCAGCAGTGGCATCCAGGGTGGGAGACTCCGCCTCGCCAAGGATTTGCTGGTATCATGTCATACGACTCAGGAAGTAGTAGAAGATAACACACAACCAGAAGCTCCTGTAAGTGTATGTGTTTTTCAGTCGAGATCAGCAGAGAAGGCGCAATTTGGAGACAATATTCGCTTCGAAGTCCTGAACTTTTTGGTAAGAAGCAGCGG